>WHVC01000148.1:0-60204 GCA_015178925.1 Russula emetica | reverse complement strand
CATCTCCTTCAACATCAATCTCATCGTCAACGTCAGCCACAGCCCGATCCCCGACCGCAAACCCCAGCGCCATGGCGCCGTTCCTTGCACCCGCCCTGAGCCGGAGGCGCCGCACGCCATCAGGTGTCTCACTTTCCTCCCACATGTCACTGTCACCCTCGCCCCCATAACCCTCTATGTTCAGCGGCGCATCCCCATCGGCGTCTGCATCTATGCTGCTAGCTGGCCGTTGCAGTTCGGCATGTGCCAGACACGTATCAATGTGTGCCGCGATGACATCCAGATCACCGTCAACGTTTTGTAAGCAGACCGGGCATTGCTCCGAAGTGGTGGTTGCGCGTCCCTTGCCTTTCCCGACGACCGAGAGATCGTCCTCATCACGCGTCACGTCGCGGAGCGCCAAGTACCGTGCCTTGCGCCGCCGCTTGATGGAGCTCAGAGTCTTCACGAGGCGCGAGGCGAAAGCAGCTGAAGCATCATGGGGGTGCGGCGCGGCGCGGCGTCGCGGCATGGACCTTGTGTACAATTGCGTGAGTATATACGCCCCTGAACGATTGTGTAGAGATCATTGACGTACGGTGCGTGGGCCGAAGCGTGTGGGTCGGAGAAGCCCTCGAGATCGCCTATATGATCGAGAATGGCTTGTACACGTGAACTCTCGAGGGTGTAATGCTGCCCGAGTAGACGAAGCGGGATGGGTTCTCTGCAAATGGGACATTCACGCGTCTCTGCACGCTTCGCTACGTATGACACAAGAAGGCGGTCTATGAAGGGCCACTGGCACGAGGAAGAGTGGTTGAGGCGTACCTCGTTTGGTACACGTCGATGTGACAAGCGTGTTGGATGTCGACGCAACAATGGTGTTATATTCCTGTGCGTCGTACCCTGGTGCAGGGTCATCGGCTATATCTGGAACGGATCGTTTACTGCGGCTGTTCTCCGCACCCATGTTTGACCTCCCGAAAACTCAACGGGGTGTGCGCACTACGGGACGCACCTGGCCATTCTGCGTAACAAATACTCACTCTACCGCATGGGAATAACGTTGTGGCGAGGTACGAAGCGTAGAGTATGACAAATGCTACTTGCGAAGAAATTCAAGGAATGCTCGAGGGTGGATGTTGACTTGGCTGAATAGATGCAAGTCGTGTTCAGCTCAAAAGGCTACTAACATGATAGTCCCCCCGACACCCCTCTGGCGAACCTCCGCCGGGATTATAATTCAGAACAATACATTTTCTGACACATCTATATTTCCCCCTTAGATCCCAAATTTCATTCTACAGTCCGACAAAAATCAAGGCTGCTAATGTGCTAGCTATTAAAAATCCGAGAATGGAGTAGATCATGTCGCGCAGAGAGGATCTCGCCTAGTGGCCATGTAGTTGCAGGAAGCTGCTCGGCCGGCAGCTCCGGGTAGATATCTTCTTTCAATGCACCGGAGACGAGATGCGCAGTGGACGATATAGCCTCACAAAGCAGAGGCTTGACTGCGTGTAGGAGGAGCTGCTGTGCGGCGTAGGGGCCCAAAATATTCATGCGCACCGCCGCGGAGACCACGCCCCGCGCGTGAAGAAAGAGTGTAGATGGGCTCCACGGTCTGGATGTGTATAGCAGTGGGTTTCGCACACACGATGATGATGTGGGATCAAAAAGTTTTTCGAGCTCACCGACATCAAGCCCGAGCGCACCCGCCAAGACACCCCAACAAACAGGGAGATGCCCCGGCGCATCATCCGACTCGCCTTGCCGCACGCGTAGCTTGAGCGCCGCTATCAATGCACCAGCGCGACTTTCGTGATCACGCTCCCGCTCGTCGAGGAGGGATGCGTGATCATTCGACGTTGTTATTCCGGTCATTGACGTGAAAAGAAAAGCGGGACGAGTGAATCCTTTGCTATAGAGCGTAAGAAGCGCAATGCCCTGAGCACACGACGCCCGGCGCGCGACACTATTCAGCGTGCTAGCATCGTAAAGCGCGTCGATACGTGCGAGGGCCGCGAGGGCCACGTCCAGTTCGGCTATCTCCCGTTTGGCGTACGCGGCGGAGACGCGGTGCGCATCGCGGGCGAACGGCAGTGCGCTGCGTGCGTATGTGTCGACCGAGTTGCGGAGGAAAGCGAGGATGTTCGAGCTGTCAGTGCTATCGCTGCCTGTGGGCGGCGCGGCGTGGAAAAGGCCGTGAGTGGCGGTAGACTCGAGGCCGGAAGACGCTACGAATGAGCCTGTTGGGAGGTTGGAGTCCGAAAGGATGAGCAAGAGATACGTCTCCTTGTCGTCTTTGAAATCTTGCATTTGCGTCGGCCTCCGTGGTACCGGTGTTGGTGTGTGATGACAGACCCGAGTCAGCCACTACGGTGATGAATCAATACTTTCATTGGAACTGAAACAAATTGCGATTATGTGTATGCGATTATGTTCGTGTACTAATACGTTGGGATGCTGTTGATGTCCAAGTGAATAGTACACTAGTAGTGGTAATGTATCTCTAATGACAGTCACAGATGAGTTCAACCTCGTCTCGTATCGGAAAGACGGCTACTCATATTCACTTTTCAGTAATCGGCCACTGAGCAAGACGAAAAACACTCACGTTCATACTCGATACCTAATTTCCGCGCTCGATCCAGAACGGTCTGTTTAAACTTCTCCAGCGCGCGATTATCCTCTTCTCGACCCTCTTCCATAAACTGCATCATCTCTCCAGGGGCATACGCCACATATTTATCCGGGAAGCTGACCCACCAAGCATCGATCACCTCCAGATAGACGAGACCCTCAAGCTTATTTGCAAACTCAAAGTAGATGTCGGACCAGGGCCGCGAGACGGCGGGCCATCCGGTGGAACTAGCATCGTCGTCATCGCCATCATCGCCAAACACGGATTCGGCACTCCCGGGTATCGCCGCAGTGTCCGTATCCATCAGCAACACGTTGTGGTCCAGCGCGACGGCTATCTGGCAATGAAGGAGGTGAAGCTCGAGCAGTGTATCCGCATGCTGAGCAACGAATCGTTCCGCGTCACGCGCATCCGAGAACTGGGCGTGCTGTAACCGCAGCGCTCGGAGGCGCGGGAAGTGGAGTTCTGCAAACGAATATGTGAAATAGTAAATGCCGATGGGGTCCGAGAAGCACAGGGAGAGGGACTCCAGATTTTCCAGACCCGTCGAGGTGCTCGGTGGAGGCAAGAGCCGACGCGGTAGAGTATGATAGTAGAAGGGCTCGCAAGAGGACATCGGTCCCTGTCGGGGCGGCGTGGGTGTGACAAGCGAGGACCACGAGTCAGATGCCGAGTTGTGTATCTCGAAGAAGGAAGATGTGCACGCAGAGAACGAATGGCCGGATGATCATACTGCGGAAGTGAATAGGCGGTAAACGGGTGAGGGGAGAGCGATTCGAGCGGGCGGGTGAGGCTCGGCGCTCAGCGATATGAGCGCGTCGAGAACGGAGGATACGTCCTCGCGGATACGATCGCCTCTGGGACCTAGCGACGGCGCTATTTCTCCAAAACGCATGAAAAGGGATCGGAGGGATGGGAGTTCGTGCAATCGGGACAAGGCATGGTTCAACATCTGTCTGATCTCCTTGCTGTCGCTACGCTCCGAAATGACAGCAGGGTCGATAATTTCGTATCGTAGTGGTTCTGCGTGTTGGCACGAGCCGGTTATCCAATTACTGTCAGAGCGGAGAGCCTCGCACATTCACGCATTGTGATTGTACTTACCTGGATCCCAGTACTCATATCTGACGGCCCGCGCGTGGTGGCGAACCCAGGGCGACTGGATGATAGCCAAGAAGCCCGTGATGCTTGACAGCGTGTGCGTGAGCTTGAGAGTGCGGAACACTCGTGGGGAGACGATGCGGCAGAACGTGTGGGAAACGATGCGCAGATTGAGCAGGTCTTTGCAGTAGTACTCGCGCTGCAACCGACGCTGGCTCCGCACGGAGAAATCCAAGTTTTCAGTGTCGAAATCGAGGGCGAGCAGGTCGACGATTGGGTAGATGATGTCGACGGGTAGAACTGGCGGTCGTTTTCGTTCGGAGGTTATAGACATGAGTGGTGCTTAGTCGGTGGTGATTGGATCGGAGGGAAAGAGTATGTTTGTTCAAAGGTTGGATTTATTATTAAGGCGTCGAGTGCCTCAACTGGAGTCATCTTCTCACCTCGCTCGCTCGTGACAATTACCGTCTTACTAACGATGTGGCCTCTCTGTGCACAGCCATTCCACAAGATTGTCATTATATATTAAGCACGGGACTCAAGTGGATTAGACCACCAGAGTGAGACAGATCGCTTGCGTGGCCTTTGACGCCACGGTCCGCGTGTGGCTACTTTCCCTGAAAGTTCCATCCACTCCGCACTCCCCATTCTGGACTAGACGCGAACAACAACGCGCAAAGGCAAAGAGTTCCTCCTCACCATTGAACATTGATGCGGCACCCACAACCTCGGCCGGCAAACCCTATCACCAAATTCGTTTAGATGCTGTCAGCGATGAGGTAAGTGGTGGCTTCCTACCAGTTCGTCCTAATGGCACGCATATGATCCGATGGATGTGCACGTGGCCCAGTATTCGAGTCATCAGAGAAGATCTCAAAGATGGGAACCTCGGACGATACGAACAACCGGGTCCTGCTGTCGTAGCATGCATCAATGAACGTAATGAATCGCCGCGCCTAGGCGAAGGTTAGCATAAGTAGGTGAGAGGTGGAAATCCTGACACTATGCACCTTGTCCTTCTCAGACAGTCCCATCCGAGGGACGTCCTTCACGAACAACGTGCTAAATCGCTGCGTAATTTCGAGGTAATCCGCGGCGCCGAGTGCTCGTCCACACAACTCTGCAAAGCTGAACTGTGCGACGCGCCCCGCGCTGCGCGGCACCGTGAGGTTGCGACCCCATAGACGAATCGTCTTGCCCTCCTGGATAGGGGTGCCCTCGGTGACCGCAGCAAACTGCGCGTCGATGGCTGCACGCGTAGCACCGTCTAGTGGTGAAAGGTAGGCATGTGAGAGAGCGCGGGGTACGCGGCGATAGTCTGAAGCATCGAGGTATTTATACGTGAGAAGGGGGCAGGGGGAGCGAGTAGCAATAACGGACCTGTGCCCGAATCAAGGTCCGGTGACATCAAACTGTGTCTTGAGAAGGTCGATAGTGGGGGAGGAAAGATGTACGCTGGATGCCATTCTTGTACAAGTCATCCGGGTGGCGACCTTGACAAGCAGATTGTGTGTTATGTTTTAATGCAACAGGTAGCAATGTAACTCACTTGGAGGTGAGAACACACACGACACCATGCTCAAGCAGGGCATCGAAGAGCCGCCGGAGAATCATCGCATCCGCGATATCCGTCACCTGAAACTCGTCCAGGCATAGTACGTGCGCCTCATCTGCAAGGTCTCGTGTGACAGGCAGAAGCGCGTCGCCTGCACCGGCAGCCTTGGCGACATGCATTCGTTTATGGACATCAAGCATGAACGCGTTGAAATGCACGCGTCGCTTGTGGGAGATGCGTGTGGGGAGTGTGTTGTAGAAGATGTCCATAAGCATAGTCTTTCCTGTCCCGACATCACCGTAGAGATATAACCCCCTCGGTCTGTCAGCATTCGCAGCGCTTGGTGGGGGACGGGAGAAAAGGCGTGAGAGCTAGAGGCGTGAGTGATGATAACTGAGTATATGGCGAAAGGGAAAAGGGGAGTTGCGTACAAGAGATAGAGGGCCTGGTGATGGAGGGGGATCATACAGAGCCAGGGCATCATGAAGAGCTTGCAGTTTCTGGATAATTTGGGTCTGGTAGTCGTCTGATCTTAGTTTACCAGCCCCCACCAGCTTGTTATACTCGTGCATTGGTGTTGACTGGCTTCTGTTAGACGGAAGCCGTTGGGTGATGACGTTCGAGTCTGCATCCGCGGACGAAGTGGGAGTAGTGGCAAGAGAGGAATTGTACAAGCGATTGTAGGTAGGAACGGTAGTCGGGGTGAGTGAGTGGCGGGCAGTATCTGCGAAAGAGAGAAGAAAGGGAGTTGGAAGCCGTTGAGAGGCAGAGTGAAGATTGCGGGGTATTGGGAATCTCATCGCGGTATCAGGCAGACAGAGATCCCGGGCCGCATCCACGCGATAACCACGTTTGCTGCTGCGGCCACATCACCTCCGCGAACCCTCACAGTAATGGTGACGTCCGTCCAACTAGAGAAGCTATTTGGCCAGGAATATACAGCTCAACTCGTAGGTCCATGCTAGCTTGAGTCATCAAGCTCTTTTCCTCAATCCCTAGGCCGTCACCACCCTAGGTCAGCTGGAACAAGCGAGACCTCCTCACCTATGCCATTGGCATTGGCGCAAAGACGTCCGAAAAGCAATTCGTATACGGTACGGTTTCTGCTCTCTCTCTTCCTAGCTCTGACCCTTCTTCCCTACGCTTCAGAACTTGGTACATTCCCACGTTCTTCCTCGTATGCCGTGCGCTCAGCTCTCTGCCTTAGACCCATCGTTTTCTGCCTTCCCCACGTATCCAGTCGTCCTCGGCTTAAAAGGTACGATGATCAGGCCACGTCTACCGAGCCAATCATCCAGATCCATTTCTACAGGGACCGACCAAGATGTCGTGAACTTTACCGAGCGCTTCAGAGAGAGCAATACCATCAACGGTCTCCCCAAGTTCGACCCGAGACGTCTGGTGCATGCTTCGCAGTCCATAGAAATTCTCAAACCTCTCCCATTCATCAGCGAACCTGGCTGGAAGCTCAAAAGCGTCTCGCCTCCATCCGCGAGAACAGTTTGTACCACCCACATTGTATATCGTCGTGCGACGCATAATCTAATCTACCTTAGAGTCTGGCGTCATTGTCGAGACCGAATCCCTTCTCGTAGATCCCCATGACACCCCTTATGCCCGTCTCTTTGTGCGTACACATTCCATCCTTCGACTCTTCCGTTTGTGCGATTGATGTACCAACCATCCCTCCTACCCACCGACTAGTCCGCAACGTTCAACTTGACTGCAAAGATCACGGGAAAGCCCTTCACCCACAGCATAGCATCCCCACCGCAACATGTGTCCGTTCCACGCGACCGCGCTCCTGACTGGGTCATCAAAGACCAAACGTTGCCCGAACAGGCTCTGATCCACCGTCTATCGGGCGATTACAACCCGCTTCATATCGGTGCGCACAGCCTCCCCCTCTTCTTGACACACGGAGAATCTCTGAATGAAAAACAGACCCTCGCATCGGCTCCGATGCGGGTTTCGGTGGCGTAATCCTACATGGTTTATCAACGTTCGGATTTGCCGCTCGCGCAATCCTCAAGGCTGTCGGCGGAGGCGTGCCTTCTTCGTTGCGATATTTTGGTGTACGTTTTACCGCGCCCGTCATGCCGGGGGACGGACTTGAGACAAGCGTTTGGGAGGTGAAGAAGGCGCCAGATGGGACGACGGAGGTCGCATTCGAGGTGAAGAATACGAGGACAGGAAAGGTATGTCTCCTTCCGCAGAGTCTGATTGACTTTTTTTTTCCCCGACTGACTTTTTTTTTTTTTTTTTTTTTTTTTTTCTTCTTCTCATTTTAGGTTGTTCTTGGTGGTGGGTTCGCGAGAATGGTCAAGTCCGAACAGTCCAAGCTCTGAAAATACACCGATCGCCTCCTAGCCTTGATTTTTTTTTGTTATAGTACAATAGGGGACACATCAAGCTCTTGTACAGCATTTGCAATTACGTTGGGTGTCCCTGCGCACAAGCCCTGCGGATGTCAAACAAACGTTTCACATGCACAAATCATCACCCGATGATGAAAGAGAAGTAGGATTAGATACAGGATAACTATACGCAACTAAACCTGTGAGTATTTGTGTAAAAATATGAGAGGCGTTGCCAACAGCGGTGCGGTGGAAGATGAAATCATGCGATAATAAGTATCAGAAATTGTAGAGTGACGAAAAATGACATAACGTGGACGCTCTTCGCCCACTCTCCCCCAAAGTGGGATCAGAGGTGTCCATCTCCGTCAAAGCCGCCGGAAGGAAACGGACTTAGTTGGCCGGATTACTCGAGCACGGCCATTGGTATGAGTGATATGTTGACCAGGCGTGATGTAATCGTTTGGATGAATGGATGAATGTCGGCGAGAATCCGAATCGACTCTCGTCGGTGCAGGAGGAGATGGCAGATACCAGTGCACGGGAGCCGCGTGGCCTTGTACTGGCATTGTCACCGGTACGTTGTGCCAATTCCGACTTGATTGGGACGAAGGGCCTTTTGCATTATCCATGGATAAGATGGAAAGCCGCCGCTGCCGCGCGGGAGAGAGCTTACGAGGGAAGGGCATGCGATGTCCTTTTTCGTCCAAGTCGACGACACCATCTTTGATGTCACATGGAGGGCGACCCGTGACGAGCCCCATCCCACTTGCCCGCCTATAGTACCCGCCAAAAGCAAGTGTGGAGGCACTATTCATCATCGAGGGTGCATAGCGAAGCACGGAACGAGGAGCGGGAGGCGCTTCGAACATGTCATAAGGGATGGGAATGGGATGGCGCAGTAGGGAATTCAGTACTAGGATAGGCGAGGAGATCGTCACACTTATAACGAGGAAAGTGGATGTAGATTCGTTGCTTTGTAAGTTGGTGCTGTTCAAGCGGGTGAGGTAGGGTAAAGACAATACCTAGGGTAGAGAGGCTCAGTAAGATATATAGTACCACATGGTAACAACAATAAAAAGACACACCAAGGGTGCCCACACCCCAGCTAGCCAGGCTAGAATGCGCAGCGTGGAAACCTCAATCTCCTGTGAACGTGCGGCGGCGGAAGACGGAGAGGTCGTACCCCTCTCAGCCTGTGGAGCCGAAGGCGCACGGTGATCGCTGGCCAGGCCGATCGCATCCTCCACGACACTTTGGGCCCGGCTAGGTGGGCTTGAGCGCTGGGTAGGGTATGACCATGCCGAAAGGGTAGGACGCGTGCCAAGGGACGATGAAATCCAAGAGCCCTGAGAGCTTACAGTCAAGGCCGCTGCGGCTGCCGCCGCCGCACGGAGAGACTGAGTACGGTTGCGAAACGGCGCATAACCAAAGTCATTTGCGTGGATGTCGTCTCGGCGCAGCGAGGGATTCCGTGATGAAGTAGATGAATGCGTACCCTGGGGAGGCCCGACAGCGGAACGGGGAGGGGTTGCCTGGTCCGGTGAAACAGCTATGTTCCGAGTCGTCGAGTAGGAATACGGATAATTAGGCTCATCTCGGCGATGAGAGCTTCCTGTCGATGTAATCCACAAACTGCCCTCCCGAACGGCCTCTATGTCAAGGGTAAGTTGCGGCGGCTTCTCGGCGGGTGTTTCATCGACGGACTTAGACGAGTCCTTCCTAGCCTGCTCGAGCTCAAAACTCGCGAGGCTGCGCTTTATGATGATCAAACCGCCAACGAGGGAGCCGAATATAACGGTATTCAGAATTGCAGTAGTAGAGGAGTACACGATATAACCGATGAGAAAACTTCCGGGTATTCTGTCGGCAATCAAACCCGCCGCGACCGTGGACACACTGGCGATGAAGAGGACGGGCACCCAGAGATACGAGTGTGCGCGGCCGAATGAGACCGACTTTCGACGGCGCACGTGGATCAGGATGAGGGCTGAAATGATAAGAAAACATGTTTGGCGGAAGGTAAGTGCCAGCCAAAGCCGAGCAGCAGATCTTGAGGTGACTCTGGAACTTTGGCTCGAAGAATCAAACCACTGGCCGAACGCCTCCCAAACAAACACGGCCACCGCCAAGATGTCGGAGAGTGCCAGCCAAACGTAGCTCTTGCCAGCTGAGGGGAGTGATGAGGAACTTAGGCGGCTAAAAGTCAACTTGATGAATGTCGGTGGCGGGCGGTATATCAGAGAAGTGGAAAGAAAATCAGACAAAAAAACGCACAGGATAGACTCTTCTGCCCAGTGGACGGGGTTGGGGTAGAGTAGAGAGTAAGACCCGGAGAATGACAAATGCAGAGCATATCACGGAAAACAAAGCCAACGCAACGGTAGGCATAAGTGGTATCATCTTGGGACGTGAGCGCTGGACCGTTAGATACGTGGAGGCGTAAGGACATAAAGTTTCGTGAAACCGTTCTTGCAGAAAAACTTGAAGGACTGCCTCTGAAGTCTGAACAAAGCGAGAGCCGTAGTGCTGAAAGTATCGTTCAAGACAGACCGAGCACCCAGCTTGCAACATGTTTCACGTCTGAAATACGGCGGTGAAGCGGAACAGCGGCACAAAAAGCCGTAATAATGAAGAAAAAAAGAACCAACAGCGTTCATTACCGCCGTGATTGAAACGCGCTCCGTCACTGCCATGCAACGGTTACTCTTGACCGTACGCCCGAGCATTTAATTTAGGTAAGCCGCGTCAGATTCTATTCAGTCCCCGTTCATTCCTTTGATGCGCAGCAACTTGAACACGAATCCAAACGAGAGTACAGTAACTTACTGCAAGCCGGATCTGAGGTAGGTGGGCGTGGGAAGGTCAACGAACCCAGTGATGACACGGCATGCACAGTATTGGCAATTGAGATGAAAACATTGGAAAGCGAATGCAGACTATCAAACCACTCTGCCCAAAAGGACATCTTCAACGAAATGGTGTTTAATAATCATTTGTTCGTACAATGTGACCATTGACTCTACGGTAAGAGATGTATAGTAGCCAAACGGGGATCAGGATCATATGACAGCAGATTTAATTTCAAGCTTGACGGCTCCCGTATGCGCGGGACCATCCACAGGGCTGATACTCATCCCACCGAAGGATGCGCCGAGTCCATCTGCCTCTACGTCCAGATGTTCTACCTCGTCGCGCCGGGGTCGAGCAAGTCCGTCCTGCATCCCTTCCACCCCATCTTCTCCTTCCTCCTCCTCGTCATCGTCATCGCCTTCAATTGCGACACTCGCCCATTCGCGGTATATCGGTTCAATGTACGAAGCCGAGCGTGGAAGCTTGTATGGGTCGAAAGGAAAGAAGGAAGTGAGCTCACTCAAAGTGTTGATGCCGTTGCTGCCAGGAAGCACGGCACGCTGCCACTCGATTCGGGCCGTCGTCGGTGGTGGCGCATTGAGAAGCGGGAAGATATACATGAAACCTGTGGCATGCGCAACGCGTGCGAACTGGCGCACCACATTCTCGGAGCAGAACTAGGGTCAGGTCGAGTCAGCTATGTCGACAAGTGGGTAGAGGAAGAAAGGAGAGGGTACCTTGAGTGGTTGGAGAGGGCACGCGACGACTCGCTGCACGATGTTGAGCTCTGTCATCCACATCCTCTTTGGCGGCCCCGCCAACGTATCCTGCTCCTGCTGGCGCTCGTCACCCTCCGCATCATCATTGTCACCGCCCTCAACCAGGTCTCTCCACCGGAAACAGAATATTAGAAAGATGGCCTGAGTGATTGCATAGAAAACGCTCGGTGGTGCAACGTCACCGTCGCTAGCTTCGTATGCGTCAACGTCGTGCTCAAGGAAGCGGCACAGCACCCGGACTGTGTCCCGTGCCTCACTAGCGCCAATAAACTTGGCGCGCGAGACGAACGATGCAACGTAGCTTGCAGCAGCGGCACGAGCAATCTCGGGTTCGGTAGGTTCAAGCAAGGCGTGGGCGACGAGCTCGCCTAGGAAGAGGTCCGCAAAAGCAGCATCGCGCGATGCGAACCAAAAGAGGAGAAATTGCGTGTAGCGCGACTTGAAAGTGCAGAGGATCGTACGGGTGAAGACGACGAGGAGCATATGAAACTGTCCCAGTTGCAGCTCGTGATTTTTTTTTGGTTCAGCGGGCAAAGGTGTATTTGGGCATGGGGACGTGGGAATTGTGGATGAAGGGGATGAAGGGGGGCCATATATTGTAGGAGTTGACGGCCTGGACGGTGAGGTGAGGGTGGATGTGAAGGGAGGTTGCTGATCAAGGTGGTCGAAGAGGAGCTTCAGAATAGCATCAAGCTTATTGACCATCTCTGTTATGCGGCCGAGGTCAACGGGTTCATCTTTAGGCGGTGCATCATCAGCATCTAGGTCGCCCGCCTCAGAAGACAAGTCAGAAAAATTGTCGACGCCAGCCTCGGATCCATCGTCATCCTCCGCTCGATCGCTCAGCTGCTCCTGACCGACGACGACGTCGAACGGATCAAGGTCAAACAGCTCTGCCTGTTCCTGTGTCGCTCCCGACGCCTCGAGTTCCTCAAGCTCGACCTGTATCTCTACCTGGGTTATGCACGTTAATGGGCGTCTCCCTCATACAAGTAGTCAGAGCTGCAACAGAAACTCACATCCATCTGGATTGCACGATCGATGATCGTCGACAGTAGATTGTCTGCTATCTCTGGGCAGTAATCGGTAATGCGAAGCATGTTTCGGATGTAGGTGATCTGTGACAGGTGAGACTGCCGCTTATGAGGAAAGTTTTGTACGAGGAGCGGCTGAAGAGTGGATGGAAGTGTAGGAACGAGTGCCAAGAGATGCCGCAGGAGGTGGTGTATGCGATCGTAGACTACGCGCCTTGTGAGGGGTGCCGAGGAGGACTCAGGGAGACCAGCTTCGAGAGCTTGCAGACCGGATTCTGAAATAATTTCCCGAATAGACAACGCCGAAGTTGTGTCAGCAACAGGCTCTATTCTTTGTTATAAATGACGCACGATATGTGAAGCCTTGCGCGACACGACCCAGCACGAGGGAGAGATACTCTGGTCTTGCACTGACGAGGATCTCAATAAAGGATGTGTACGTCTTCACAAGATTGGAGTCCATGGTCATCCAGGGAAACCTCGCAATTGCCTCTATGAGTGCCATGTGTGTGCGATCAAGGCGCGAGACGACATGCATGAGGGCATGAAGCCATTGACGAAGTTGGGGGATCGGCGAGGGATTATCAAAAGCCGTTTTTTTAATATTAAACTGGTCAACGAGTACGTCATACGACTCGTTATTCCCCTGCATACACACACCACACGCGCTCAGGCATAAATTAAGTTACGGTAGAGAAGCGAGGTTGCGCACGAGGGTTTTTTGTTGTAGGGCATTGTTCACGAAGGCGAGATACATGTCCTTTCGAAGCCGATCTCCCTGCTTTATCCTAGAGTTCGTAGCAATGGGACGGGAGAGATCATCGGGCGAGGTGGGCGAGGAGAGGGACGAAGATAATTTTCTGTGTCTAGCACGAGACTGGCGCGTGTGTTGTTGTGACCGCTTGGCAAAGCCGTCTAACGAAGGAGACTTTCCCAGCGAGTCCATCTGTCTTTGATTTGGAATAGTTGGGCCTGCCTTTGGAGGGCGCTGGTTGTATTGCGACAGTCTCGAGTGCGGGTCCATTAAAAAGTCGTTCGGATGTACAGTAGTCACACTGGCAATCTGGCACGGCTAGAAATAGTGCTTATGTCATCAATTAAAAGCTCATCCGACCACCAACAAACACCGATTCGAGCCATGTCCGCATCGTCCTTCTCAGCTGCTCACAGACGCTACGTCAAATCTCTCTACAAGCGCATGCTAGAAAACGAGCGCAACTGGGTTGTCCGTTACGACCTCTTCCGTGCCCGCGCCTGCGCCGTCCGCGCAGAGTTTGAGCGCAATCGGTACGTTTCGTCTAACATACCATCACCCGTCCTCCCTTTTTCTGAGAATCCCTACTCAAAGGAATGTACACGATCCCCGTGCGCTCGCTGTGATATTAGAAAAGGCAGAGGAAGAGCTGGCCCGTAAACGTCACCCCGATCCCTACATCCGTGCGTTCTGAAGACGTTCCTTACGCCTCATGCCTCAGCTCACTTATACGACGACACTTACTTATGACAGATCCGACGTTCCCTGGCGGTACAAAATGGTGCGTCTGTCGTTCCCCGAGCCTCATGGGGAATTCTGTTTACTCATCCGTTTCGTTCTTGTTCTTGCTTTCGCTGGGCTGGGAACACATAGGGAACGCAATTTGCCTGTACGTGCCGAGCCACTACCCCATCATAAGAGGGATCTTTTTCTAATCCCACTTGCCTATCCTCCCATTTAGCCCCCACTCGGTCCTATTTTCGACCACGAAGCCCATCACTGAAGCATTTTCGTGCACCCTTACTATTTCCGTATCCGAAATACATCCCGTCTTTCCTTTTCCTTATGCGAGGCGCTATCCCCGCAATTACATAGAGCCTAAATGCATCCCCAGATATTATTGTCGGGGATGATTCAGTCGCACATAGGCTGGAGAACGAGCTACAATGCAGGCGCAAGAACGACCACGAATGGTTTACAGGTGATATAGTAAAGTTGCGACAATTCAAGCCAAAAAAGCAAATTATAAACGCACGGGCATGGGTGAGGGAGAACTCGGGTGTGTATGTGATTGTGTGTTCAGTGAAAGGATGCACGACTGTAGTAGGAACCGAAAGAAACGCTGATTTCATGATGTCGTAAGTGTAGCAAAAGACAAAAAAAAAGCAAGCAAAAACGGCGCCAACACAAAGCCAACAAAGGGGAATTCGGAAACAGTTAACCCCATGAGAACGAGAGAAAGTATTCATGCCAAAGGCAACTTATGTACTGTATGAGTATGAGTATGTGTATAATTACTTACCGAGCACCGGCCATCGAATGACAAAGGAGAGAAGGCATCAACAGTCAGTATCATAGTTGGCGGAGCCATTACAACACAGACGGTGGCACACGGGGTGTACGTGAGCGCGACGGGGGAGTCCAGGCCCACCGCCGACTCAATAATACGCGGGCTGCGCCGGAGCCGTCCCACCGCGAGGGTCTGTATTGTACGCATCGTACTCGACAAACTGCGGCGGCGGCGGGTAGGCGTACCCTTCAGGCCCGCCATACGCATAGTACGGCGGCTGTGGGTACGCCCCATATCCCATCACAGCTGCAGGGGCAGGGGCAGATGCCACCTCCGGTGGTGGGCTGGGATAGAACTCATGCGGCGCATGAGATGGGATAAAAGCCGGCGCGGAGGCACTTGCGCGCAACGCCGAAGGCCTCGAACCGTGAGTCTGAGTCTGCGTTGAAGTAGCACGGGAGTCTTCTGTAGCAGAAGGCACGTCTGGCCTGCGGATCTCGATCCGCGAACCTTGCCGAGGTGGGGCGAAAAGCGATGGGTCCGGGGAGGCATGCGGCCGGTGCTGCACGTGCGTATGCATGTGTGGGTATGGCATCATGTATACCGGCGCATGAACCTGTGGTGGTGCAGCTAGATACATTGGCCGTCCAGTCGAGAGCTCATAAGGCATGCCATGTGCGTCCAAGGTAACACCAGGTGGCAGTGTGGGTGCCGACACGGGAGCATACGTGTATGTTGGGGTATATGAAGGCGCGGATGCGGGTACAGGTTGCGTAAAAGTTGACTGGAGATGTGGGGGTGGAGAGCGCCAGAGGAGCCCGCCCTCGGGCGCAGATGCAGATTGCGAGATGGGTGCTGGTGCGGAGGGTGATACGGCTGAACTGGACGTGCCTGTAGTCGAATTAATTTGTGCCGGGGTAGGTGTAGCAAGAGGGATAACAGTTGGAGGTGGTGGATTGCGCAACTTGAATGGATCACCAGCCGGTTCAGAGGTTACGTCAGCTTGCTCCTCGGTCACTACACGGAGTACAGGCGGGGACGCCGGCCTAGTGGTAGATGCGGCAACAGGAGATATGGGTGGTGGCAACGATACCACTGACGCTTCATTGGTTACCTGTTCTAGAGGAGACGTGGGTATTGGTGAAGGAGGCGCAGCAGGTGTGGGAGTACCCTCGGTCGCTTCGGGCTTGCGGTCACCACGAGGTAATGACACGGTGAAAACAAGTTCGCCATCCTCATTCCCTGTGTTACGCGCCGGCGTTAGGGCACGAGGCGGAGAAGGTTGTGCTGAGGCCTGAACAATAACCTCTGGGCGCATTCCAGAGAGTTTGACGCGATACGTGGGACCTTGTCCAGGACGTGGACGCAAAGAGGGATCAGAGTACAGGAACAGATCGTGTTGCTTTGTCCATGGACGCTCTGGCTTGATGAGGAACCAAGTACGGGGTGTCATCGAGGATGGCGAGTCGGCTGAGCGGGTGGAGCCGCGCGGCGAGAATCGCGCCCTTCCGAAGCCTCGTCCTCGCGCAGCAAAGCCAACCCGGGAACCACGGCTGTTACAATTGGATGTTTGGGACTGGTCCTGCCGCTGCAAGCGTTGTTCTTCACGACGCCTCAACTCCTCGAATCCATCGTGCGTCCATTGACGATCGACCGGCGGCACATCGCGCTGTGGCGAGGGCGGTACTTCATCAGGCGAATGGCCGTCGTTGCCTGCATTGGTGTCTCTGCGATCACGCCCTCGCCCACGTCCCCCAATACCGAAACCGCGCCCTCGTGTGCCACCCTCCCAACGTCCACGCCACCATCCAGAGAGAGGGCGCAAACCTTTATCCAGCAACCGATCATCGTGGCCCCAAAACCCACCCACAGTGGGAACATACGAGGGATCGTTCTCTAAGCGTTCTTGGTATGCTTGCCGCGCTGTTCGCCCACGGCGGTGAGGTGCTGGCGGGGATGTGGGCTTTGATTCAGCGTGAGAGATGGGCTCCTCAGGTGTGGTGGACGGTATAGGCGGCTCAGGGGATGGTCCGGATGATGTAGGGGCTGCCACTGGTTCAGACGAACGACGATGTGGAACCGGGCGCTTCGACTTGGGAGCTCTGCGAGGTACAGGGGCGCGAGGCGACTTCGCATGGATGACGCTTGCGTCGAGGTCGGCGAAGTCGACGACGGGAAGCTCGGTGGTACCATTAGCCACCTCATCCGCAACCATCTCTGACCAGTTTACCGAGGCCGTCAGGAGTGGTGCATGATTGTCATCATCCTTGCTTCCATCAATAACGGGTGGCGTAGTGCCGGGGCTGAGTAAAGTGGGATGACCATCATGTGGCACATCCTCAGATGCGGGTTCCGTCTCTGAATCGGTTTCTGAATCGACAGAAGACGGGTCATCATCGGTGTCAGAATCTGATCTCGCCTCGCGCTCTATCTCATCATCGCTATGAAAACCATTTGCCCTTCTCCTCCTCCTAGCATTTCGAGTCTTGTGTGGCGACGGGCGATGAACAGAAGATGGCGCTGGCTTTGTGGATTTCAAGGCAGTGGGAGCAGGCATTCTAAAGATTTCCAAACATGAGCAAAAGAAAAAAGACGAGACAGAAAGTGAATACCAAAATGATCTGGGGCAGGCTAAGAAATGTAAAAGAGTCGGAAAGGATACTTTTGAAGAATGAAAGAGATAGGATGGTGGAGGATGAAAGGGGATGACAGAGGGTTAGTCGGCTGCGCTGAAGAAAGACACTGCCCAGGTCACAACCTGGAACACGGCGAACCCCGTCATATTTCAAACTCAGTCCCTCACAGCCTTGCCTTCTTGACCTCCCACTTGGCCAGCCACCTCAACACCGCCCTAGACACCTCCTCTTTTGCCCCAGCCATGATCCAGTGTCCCTGATCTGGAAGTTCTATCACTTCAAGTCCAGCTATCAACTCTCTCATCATCGATAGCACCCCGGGCGTCGCTGATGGATCTTTGGCTCCCCAAATATGCAACACAGGCAGTCCAGCAGGCAGATGACGGGGTAATCGTGCGGCTACAAATAGAATTTCCGCCTCAGTTGTTCGTGCTCCGTGCATGGGAATTATGGCACCGGCCTTGCTCCTCCTCGAAACGTATTTTCGTGGTGCGGTAGTATGACAACGGTCCGTTCATGTCGCGCAGCTGTGAAGTCACATATTGGAGTTCCTAGTGCGCACCTCAAGTATCAGCCTTTGTAATCGTATCTCATGAGAGTTCCACAAACATTGTTCGTTAATGCAGGCACCGATGTTGAAAGTCTTGTGACGCCATTATTTACGATTACTTCCCTCATATTCCCGTCAAACATTAGATTGTTCTGGGATTTTTCAAACGCGAACGTCAGTCGTAGAAACCGTTCGAGCTGTGTCCGGAAGATTAGCACGTGCATACGTCCTCAATTACAGTTCTCCGTACATTTACCTCGATCTCCTTCGTTGATTCCGGGTTGGCGAAGTACAGCTGGTATGCGTAGTTTGGAACTTTCCTCACAGCATCTTCGAGTGAATTGTACCGCTTAGTCGGGGGTGTGAACGGAACTGACAACCTTAAAATCTTGGGATTGCAAATCGATAGACAGAGAGGAGGGACTCACAACCCCAGGGCCAAAAGCCTATCGGGGTGCCACAGCGCGAACCTTCCCGCAATATAAGAACCCCAATCATGTCCGATCACGATCTAAGTTATGGCAAGGATGACACTCAGCGTAAACAGCCCCCGAAGAATTCTACGACCTGTAGTCGCAATTCCCTGAACTTACAGCTCTTGAGACCCCAACTATGTCCAACAGGGCAGCGAGATCCGCACATAACTTTTTGGTTGAGTACTCCTCCGCATCCAGTGGCTTGTCCGTCCCGCCATACCCGAGCATATCCGGCGCCAGAACACGATACCCGGCGCGCACCCATGGACCGATCTGGTGCCGCCAGCCATACCTGACACAAATCGGGAGACCATTTCCATGCCGGTGACACAGACACTCACCATATATCCGGAAATCCGTGAACGCAGAGAATAGTCTGTGTTGCCGCCGCCGACTTATTGTCAGGGTAACTCACAGGCTGTTGATCGACAAAGTGGTAAGTTCGTCCGGTGGAGAGCTGTTCGGTGCGGTGGTTGAAGCTCGCTGGGTCCATGGGGTTCATTTTCATATACAGTAGGTCGCTTCGGAAGCAAGCACACGGTGGAGGGAAGAGTTCGGACTTTGCCGCACTGGTCACCCCCATACAGTCCATACCCAACTCCATACCACGTTGACTCGCATGCATGCACGTTATTTTTGATAGTATACTATGAGCTAAAATGATGTTCTTCCTAGAAGTGTCATCACATTTTCGGCTGGATGCTCCTGAGTCGGACTACGCCGCATCGAACCGCTACTGACCGAAATAATCCGTATAATGCATCTACAACCCAGGGCCAAAAAGACTGATCACAGCAACTGGGGCCGGCCCACCCTCACGCGGTTTCGTTTGCCCACAGTATGCAATAACGTAGTTCGAGGGATGCCAAGTTACCTTTGGCGAGCTAGCTAGAGCTGGTACCCGATGCAGCGGTACACCAGTTTCCGTCGCGCACTGCACCAAGAGAAAGATGACGAATAAAATAAATCACAAAAAAGGAATATACTCGCACGCACAATATCGATATAATTTCCTGCACCCGCGATCGCAAGGTATTCACCGTCGTGGGAGAAACTTAGGTCTGAGATGGCCTGCCTGCAACAATGGCGAGAACGATCCAATTCAGAAAGGGGAGAATTGACGGCGCCGCACGCACTCGCAAACGGTGATAGTCCGGGCGGCAATCCACTCGCTGGTGTCGAACAAGTTCACTATCGAGTCGTACCCACCCGAGGCGAGGTATCGACCACGGGGATCGAGAGCGGCGGCGACGCAGCCGCCAACGTGAGCAGCGAGGTTTTCGCGCAGCGCAAGGGAGGGTACATCGACGATGCGGATGGCGTGTTCCGACATGTGGGTGAGGATCACGCTGTCACCCGTATGATTAAACATCGCGGCCGACGCAGTCAGCTGCCAAAATGCCAATCGTTATGAGGTCACACTCGGTGGAAAGGCTGAAAGAGAGTGGAGAAGTACCGGAGCACGATCCATGGGAGACCACTGTACTTGGGCTGCAGGATCGTCGGGATCCTTCCCGTAGGACATGAACAAGAGCTGGTTTCCGGATGATACATAAAGCAATGATTCGCCATCTGGCGCGTAGTTGATCTGGACTGGAGAGACTTTGAGCGTGAATTGTTGGACGTGCCGGCTTTCTGGTTATAAAGAAGAGAGAAAGGGGGTAAGTCACATCAGAGTTGCGAAGCACACACAAGAGGCACACGGAACATACGCCTTGCATCCCAGAACACGATCCTCCTATCTTTCTGACTCGAAGAGCAGAACAACTCTGGGTGAGTTGGATTCCACGCAACGTAATCGGCTTCATCACTATGCGCGCCGGAGAACAAGGATGCGGACCTCGTTTCCATCTAGTTTGTTGAAGTATCAGCCTCGAAACGAATAGGTATAGATCACACACACGCTCTTTTCTGGCTGAAATACCCGCACCATCCTGTCAATTCCCACTGCGGCTAGCTTCTTCCCATCGCAGCTCCAAGCAACGTGTGTGATTGCCTGCGTAGACGTGATACGAACGTCACGAGGTCGAAAAGCGGAGAAAGTCGGTGTCTACGAGACAAACGGCTATAACTCTCAAAAGCAGGCGGGGACACAAGGCGTACGTGAACACCTCTGACAGCAAAGGTTGTGTGTGGAGGAGGCGATGGTGGCCGCTGTGGAGGCTGGATTTCTTCACTGTCGTTCCCATGTTGAGCGAAACTTGACATGACGATATAGTAAAAAAGCAGGTGTCGGCCTTGGACTCATTCAAAGTCGACAAGCATCCTTTCGGACCCCAACCTCTCAACATAGTTGAACAGATTGCTTCGTATTATCTACCGACCTGGCATACACTACCACGACCAGCACCAGCCCTCCCCGGCATCGGACATCGTCACTTTTCTCCGCAACTCCGTCGACACGGCCCACCACGCTACCGTTCGGCCGCGACGCGCACAGCACTGCTTACAAGATAACCGAACTGGACGTGGCCGAAATCATGATCCTGCTCTAACGCTGTACAACGCTAGCAAGCTGGATCGTACTGCGGTTTATCACGCTCTATACCAAGGGGTTCACCGATCCCCTTCTCGTCTCATATCAGTGACGGAAGGGGAACTGGAACAACAACAAACAACTTCAGATCCTGATTTTGCCACTCACTAAGCAGGAGCGTGATCATGGAAAACCCGCTGGTGCGTTACTGTAGTAGTGGCACCGTGCGACGTGAATCGGATGATGCGCCGGCCCGCCAGGGGCATCTCCACTGTGTCACTGTGTCGTGTTTCCCTTTGTCTGGGGAGTAAAAGGGGGTGCACAACATCTCAACGATACCAACAACCAGGTTAGGAGCATGGCCGGCTCGGCGGAACCAAGTGGTGCCACCTGGACAGTGCTTGGACGGTTTGGACCCCCCATCTGCGCATGGACTGCGCATGGACTGCCCGTCAGCGCTCGTTGTCTTGAATACCCCTCCTTCCATACACTAGAAGAACGTTTTCTTTGCCTAAACGATGGCTTATCTCAAACCTTTTCATCTTGCTTCACCTCCTAAGCCTCAGAAGGCGGCTTTTGCACCCGACCTCTCGATCCGTCTCATCTGTCCAGACTGCAGGGACCCCAACCCAAAAATTGCCGAGGAATTCGGAGATGGAGATCTTGTGTGTGAGGGTTGTGGGTTTGTCCTTGGCGACCGTATTGTTGATACTCGGAGCGAGTGGCGGGTACGTGCTTCCGTACTCGTCTTATGTTCTAGCTAGTTGGAGCCCAGTTTTTCCCAAGACCTTCGCAAATGATGAAGGTGACGACCCTTCTCGTGTCGGTGCTGCAACAGACCCTCTTATGGAGGGTATGGAACAGCTCGACACCATCATAGGCTTCAAGGACAGAGGCACAGGCATCGCCCGCGAACTACACCGTGCGGCAACACGCCCTCAAGATTCACGTTTCCGGCGAAAACTTCTTTCTGCATTCCGCGACATTTCCAGCTGGTGTGACCAATTCTCGCTGCCCAAAACGATCAGCGACATCGCCAAACAACTCTACAAGCGTGTAGACGAGGAAAAGCTCCTCCGCGGCAAGCCGCTCGATGCCGTCATCGCAACGACCATCTTCATCGCGTGCCGTCAGGCCCATGTGCCCCGCACGTTTCGCGAAATTTGCGACCTCACACACGTATCGAAGAATGTGCTTGTTAAATGCTACAAGGCGCTCGCGCAGGTGTTCAACCTCACCCCCGGGTCGAGCGCAGCGCGTGCAGGTGCCAAGAGCGTACCAAGACCCGAAGACACTGGCATGCTAGCGCGGTATTGCAATCATCTCGATTTACCGCACCATGTACAGGCGATATGTAAGGATGTCATCGTCGCCGTGCGAGAACATAATATCGCGGACGGATGCGGTCCTTCATCGATCGTAGGTGGCGCGATCTATTTTGCCTGCCTATTTCTTGGCGTGCCCAAAACCATCAAAGATATCGCGGCGCAGGGCGTCAACGAGATGACTATCAAACGGATTTATCGGTTATACTACACGAACCGACGAAAGCTAGTCAAGGATAAGTGGATAAAAGAAGGAAAAGTTGATAGGCCAAGTAGCACCGTCACGTGACGGCCCACCGAGTTGAGGATAGAATGTAGATTTGTAGTACAGTACTGTAGTGCGTACTCGTTCCAAGATGGTATCATATTTTCATTTTTACCCAATATTCTGTACATTGATATGCCAGTTGGTTACCAATTCGGTGCCCGCCCCCACTCGTCAATGATCCACGCTGGCCTTGCACTCACACACGACATCACCACTGCACACGCCAAAGGAAGCTGTTGCGGCTCACTCCAAATAGACATCCAAGGATTTTTTGACAACATCAACCACGACAGGCTGATCCATTCCTTCCGAATCCTGGGTTTTGCCAAGGAGATCTGCCAGTGGCTGACATCCTTCCTTTCTGAGCGACGTGTCCAACTCAGATTCAATGGGTTTGTATCCGACCCCATTGATATCACAGTGGGATCGCCGCAAGGCTCCCCAATCTCGCCCATCCTCTCCAGCATATACACCGCCCCACTACTCCGTCAAGCCAACCTATGGTCCGACAGCCGCCTCTACATGTACGTAGACGACGGCAACATTATGGCCTGGGGTGCCTCGTATCACCTGGTACGTGCTCACCTCATAACCCGATATGTTGAATGCTGTGCTTGGCTCGAAAAGGCAGGCCTCGCTATCGACAGTGGGAAGACAGAGGCGATCTTTTACAGCCTCACGAGGGCACGCCCGGACATCCATGGACTCCGGCCAGGCACTATCACGGTGCCAACAGGTGAAGGCGAGCGAACAGTAATCAACTGTTCGGACAACGTCCGATACCTGGGACTCTTCATCGACCACAAACTTTCATGGAACAGACATGTAAAGATAATGGCAACAAGAGCGCGCGGCACACTCAAGTCCATGAAGCTACTGGGCAACTCCGTTAAAGGACTCGACCATGACAGCTGGCGACTCGCGTTCAACGCGATATGCCTCCCGGTCCTAACATACGGCTCCCCAATATGGTTCAAGCAGCAAAAACAACTGTCGAAGATACTACAGATGGTACAAGACGAGGCGGTAAGGTGGATGATGGGTGCCTTCCGAACAACACCAGCTGAGCCACTTCACCAACTGATCGCCATTCTCCCAATTCACATCCGCCTGCAGATGCTCTCCAAGACTGCGGCGCTCTCCTTACTCTCCATCCTGCACAGTTCGCAGCTAATCCAATGGCTCAGACGGCCGTGGTGCAGCGCAGACGAACTTGACAATGACATCCCCCTCACTCCCCACCCGACACCTTCCACCCCGCTCACCCGACTCGCAGCACTTGTCCCCCAAGAAGCCAGACGACCATTCAACTACCACCTCAACATCCGGGCAAGACTTCCACCCCGAAATGAACGACTCCACGCGCTTGAAGCAACCCCGCGAGGTGAAGACAGGAAGCTCCTCACCGCACAAATCAAGCAGGCAGCTACGAACCAGCGCAACAAAACACTCATCATATTCTGCCAAGGCTCCAAACCAAATGATAGAGAAGGCACCCCGACCGGGGTTGCGGTATGTATAGCTTGGCGACTGGGCAAGGAAATTGGTCGCGTGACGAAGTGTCTTGGCCCAAATGCAAGCACATCAGACGCAGCCTATGAGGCCATCCTACTGGCCACCAACTACATACGTGACCACCCACCCAATGGCGAGGATGGCCCAACAGAAATCCGGTCAACGGACGCCAAAGTCGCTAGGGAATGCCTCAGATCGGGCGCCCGCGACCATCATGACCAAATTGAGAACCTCTTCACCTCCCTCTCTGATATCCTAGACGCTCAACCAGTGCTACAGATCAACATAGGATGGCTACCGGCAGCCAAGGGATTAATCCCCCTCCGAAGACTCAAAGCCATTGCATCGGAAACGGCGCGCCAAGGCCCAACTCTTCCCCCACCTCCACCAACGAAGGCCCAACTACGAAACACAGCACGACAAGAAGCAATAGATGAATGGGGAAACAATTGGAGGGCAGCCCCGCGTCTCCAACCTGCCTACCTGGCCCTCACTCACCCGCCAGATGGCAGTCTCCCCCCCTTCACCCGGGGCATCACCAAATTCCCAAGGCCCATTGTGGCCACATGTATTCGACTCCTCACGGGTCACACATTCACTGGTGAGTACACTGCCCGTTTCCGCCCTAGTTCATTTGACCCACATCACTGCCAGTGCGGGGAACCTGTCACCGCCGGTATGGACGAGACAATTAGAGCTCAGTTGCGTCCGTGGTAGTCGGTTCCTCCTTGGGCTTGGGCGTGTCGAAGCACGTGCAGCGTCCTCCCTTGTGCACTAAGTCGGGAAACACCTCTTGGCAGAAGGCGTACTTGGGTAGAGTGACCGTGTCCTTCGTGGGACGCTGGGTCATAAGCTAAGTCTTTGCAGTGACTTAGGGGGCTGAGGAGTAACGGGTTCCCGCCTTATCAATACGTCGATAAGACCCCGCTTTGAATAGAAGGAAGAGACTTCTGTTATTTAGACAGGAGACTCAACTTGCCGCTACCTGGCCAAGTTGGTCGTCCTTAAGTACACAAGGAGAACTACAAACGCGTACAAAGTATTAGAAACCAAAACACGAGGGGCACAGCAATCTAAAACAACACGATGCTGGCCTGCTGTCCATCCACATCAAAACGAGGCACTACACGTATCAATGACAAGTGATCCGATCAATCCATACAGTACTAGCCCGGTTCAGGAACTTACCCCGGTCCACGAGGCGTACGAGCTAGCCTCGTCCCAGGAGCCGGTTACATCACCCTCCTACTTAGACTAGATGTCCGCATCTAGTCCATGTTCCCCCGGAACTGTGTCGTCCTCCTCGTCCTGAACCTTCGGCTGCGTGCGTCAGGGGGTCCCACCATTCGGAGGTTACCTGCTTGTCGGTCCAGTCGGGCCAACTCGAGGCGCGCTCTTGACGCCTCCTGGGCCTCCCGCATGCCCCTCTGCTCGGCCTGGAGGTGGTCGATGCGGAGTTTGATGTCAAGGAGCGAGATCTCGAGCTCCCTAAACCGCGCGACCTCGGCTTGGAGGGCCCAATCCCCATTGTTCCGGACCTCCTGGTTGAGCATACTGTAGACGCTAGAACTGCCCTTGAGGAGGGCGAGTAGCCAGGGAGGTAGGGGAAGGACGATGTTGTCCTCCTCGTCGTCGCCGTCGCATTCGGCGTATATCTCGGCGATGTAGGGGGTCTCACCCGGGGAGTGACTCTTGGGGAGCCCCGCGACCCTACCGTCGGGCAGCTGCTTGACCCACCACGCGGGCTGATAGTACCCATCTTGGATGGGGATGACGAAGTTGGGGGCCCTCTCCTTGATGTTGAGTACGTACCCTTCTGGCGCGTCCTCCCTTGGTTGGGCGCGAGCCAACGCCTCCTCGAAGCGGATCTTCTGCGCCGCCATTTGTTCGCTCCAGTTGTCGGACTCGACGCGGTATTCGGCTTCCCTTTTACGGATGGTGGCCAGGAGTCCTTGGGCGATGTGCATGAGAGCGTTGGGGTCGTTCGGCTCGAGTTGGAGGCCGACGGCGGCGGTGGACGGCGAGAGGGGTGGTGCCATTGGGGGTGGTGTCCCTTTGGGCGAGCAGACAGAGGGGTCGTTGGAGGCGTCGGACATGACTTACCCGTGGAAGACGCAGTACTGGTCGTGGCAGAAGCAACGGTGTAGAAGGATGTGGTTTTGGGGGAGCTTGTTGAGGTACAAGTAGAGGAAGTGTCGAAAGGGCTGGCCGGGGGCGAACTCAGAGTAGGCGGGCTTTTTGTCCCTGGTGACGGTGCAGTGGAGGCGTTCGATGAGGGGTCGCTTTGGTAGACGGGGGACAATGTGGAACTGCAGGTGTAGGAGTAAGATTTGTTGGAGTGGCCGCGAGTCTTTCTTGTCGTCGCGGATGTACTCGAGAAGGGGTTGATTGGTTGGTCGAGAAGCCAGGATGGAGAGGATGGCGGTCTCAGCGTTCCTTGTCGCCCTTTTATCTCCTTGGTCGGGCGTCTTTGTTGGTACTCCTTGATTAGGTTGTCCGCATGGACCTGGTCAGCAGGTTCCCATGTGTTGTCGTGATCGGGGTACCCCTTCCATTTGATTAGATACTGGAGGCGCTTGGTGCGGCCATATTGCCTATGACCTTCGATGCGTTCCACCTCGAATTCCTCCTCTCCGTTGATAAGGTCTGGTGATGGCCGGGAGAAGTTAGGTCCGTGGGCGGCCGTCTCATGATAGGGCGATAAGAGGGATGCATGGAACACGTCGTGGATGTTCCATGAGACGGGAAGTTTCAGTTTGTACGCCACTGGTGAGACTTCTTTGACGACCCTGAAGGGTCCATACCGTTTCGGGGCTAGCTTGGTCTTCTGATGCCGGACTTTCAGGTGGGTTGCCTCGAGCCAGACTTCTTCTCCGACCTTGTATTGTGACGGGATTACCGATTTCCCTTTTGCGACTTGATTGATGGCATCAATGGCCTGGGCTCGCCTTTCGTTCATGACAGAGACTCGATCTTCAGCGGTCTCGTTCCTTGATGGTGGTGTTTCCGCTGGGAGCAACTCCGGTTCGTACCCCAGAAGGATTTGATTGGGCGATAGGCCGGTCGTTTCATTTCTTCGATTGTTGTGTACCGCCGACGCTATTGTTAGCCAGTGGGTCCAGTCCTCGGGGGCCGACGAAGTTACGAGTCGGAGATATTGTTCTACCCATTGATTTTTCCTTTCGGAAATCCCATCTGTTTGCGGGTGGAAGGCCGTCGACAGGTTCTGTTGGGTGGTCAGCTTCTTCGCGAGTTCTCGGCCAAAGTGGGAAGTGAAGCGTGGGTCCCTATCGCTGATGACCTTGGTGGGGAGCCCGAACCATCTATAGACGTTATCTAAGTATAGTTGGGCTATCCCTAGCCCTATTATCGTTGTGGAACATGGAAGGAAAATGGCCGCTCGCGAGCATCCGTGGTCCACGATGGTGAGGATGGCGTCCTTCCCTTTGTGCATCGGGAGTCCCGTGATGAGGTCCATTGCCACCTGTTGGAAGGGAAGGGTCTGTTCGTCGGTAGTTATGCGGAACAGGGGGATCTTTTTCCTGTGAGTTATGATTTTGTTTTGTTGGCAAGTTGCGCATCCTTTGACGTAGTTGGCGATCCATTGGTTCATCCCTGGCCATCGCGGTCCTTGCCTTGCTCGTCTTATCGTTTCGTCTCTTCCTGGGTGTCCTGCAGTAACGTGGTCGTGGGCGAGGATCATGGCCATCCTCTTCCTCTCTTCGGGGAATGGTGTAGTTTCCAAGTTTGACCGATTTATGAATTTCGATGGTGGGAGTACGGTGATTCCTTGGTTATCGTCCTTTCCCTGGTCTATGCCTGGTGGTCGTGACAGCGCATCGGCTGGGACGTTGTCCTTCCCTGGTACGTGTTGTATCTCGTAATCGTACTCTTGGAGGTCTGCGTGCCAGCGTGCCGTTCGTCTATTCAGGTTTCGTGGTGACTTCCAGTACTGGAGGTTGGCGTGGTCGGTTAGGATGGTGAACGGTTCTTTTGTCCAGCCTAAGTATGGTCGCCAGTGTGCGAGGGATTTCATCATGGCTAGCAGCTCCCTCTCGTAGATGTCATAGTTTCGTTCTGCTGGGATGAACGTTGCAGAATAGTAGGCGACTGGATGCGTGACTGGTTTTGTGCGTTTGGCCAAAGTTGGTGAGGTTTCTCCCCTTTGCGAGAGTACGGCGCCCACGCCGTATGCAGAGGCGTCTGTTTGGAGGTAGAATCGCTTGTTAAAGTCAGGTTGTGTAAGCACTGGGCTGCAGCACATCTTGGATTTGAGTTCCTCGAACGCTCGGTGTTGGCTCTCTCCCCAGTGCCAATCAGTGGTTTTCTTTGTGAGGTCTAGCAACGGGTGGGCGATTTTTGAGTAGTTTGGGACGAAATATCGGTAGTAGCCAGTGAAGCCTAGGAATTGTCGTACTTCGGTCGGGGTGCGGGGGATTGTCCAATCCGCGACTCCTTTGAGTTTCGTGGGGTCCATGCGTATTTTATTCCTTCCGACGATCACTCCTAAGTAGTCGATCTCGTCTTTCGCGAAGTCGCATTTTTCCGGCTTCAGGTATAGATCGTTTTCCTCGAGTTTGTCGAGGACGAGGTGCGTGTAGTCTGTGTGTCTCTGTTGGTGTTGTTTTTCGGTTTCGCCCTCTCTTGGTTTAGTGTGGATGGCGATGTCGTCCATGTATACCGATAGCCATCCCTGCGCGACTTCCCTTCGGAAGATGGTATTCATCATCATCTGAAAGGTAGCCGGTGAATTGGTGAGGCCAAAGAACATGACGGTTGGTTCGAATAGCCCCTCGCTAGTGAGGAATGCCGCCTTCCATTCGTCTCCTTCTTTGATGCGGATGTTGTTGTACCCCCATCTTACGTCGAACTTGGTGAAAAGGGTGCATCCACTAAGGCGATCGATGGTTTGGGGAATCAGGGGGGAGACGTTTCTGTTTTTCACAGTCCATTTGTTAATTGGGCGGTAGTCTTGCACCGGACGTAGCTTCTTGTCCTTCTTTTTGACGAAGAAGAAGTTGGCGGCGTAGGGGCTCCACGATTCTCGTATAGTCCCCCTTTTTAGGTGTTCGGCCACAAACTTGTGCATTTCTTCTCGTTCGGCTTGGTTGAGGGGGAGGAGTCTTGCGGGAAGCGTCGTGGGGGCGTTGGGTAATAGTTCGATGGCGTGGTCCCATACAGTGTGTTTGGGCAGCCGTTGCGACTGTTCTTCGCTGAACACCTTTTTGTGTCGTTCGTATTCGGCTGGGATGGCGTATCGTGGGTTTTCGTTTGGTTGGGCCGGGTGTACTGTGACGCGTCCGATGTAGTATCGGTCCTGGTCAGGTTTTCGGGGGGTATTTCGGTTCCTTGGCACGAAGACTGCTTTCTTGGCGTTGTGGGCTCGTAGGATGATCGGTAGTTGGGTGTGGTCGATCCAACCTTTCCTCCAATCTATTTTGGGTTGGGCTGCTGCGAACCATGAGTATCCTAGGATTGCCTTATGGTCGCCTAGGTCAGAGAGAAAGAATCTCAGCGGGGTTCGCGTCGATCCAGTCTGTACTTGTAGGTCAGTGTAGAATTTGACCTCGCCGTTTCGGTTTTCCGTTCCGTCAACGTTAAATAGCTTCCGTGGCCTTGCTAATTGTTTGATTGGCAATCTCAACCATCTGGCGTAGGTGAGGTTCATGAAGTTCTCCGTTGCCCCGGAGTCGACCAGGGCGATCGTCTCGGCTCTTTTCGCGATTGAATGGATGTAGCATCGGACTGTCATTGATTTTCGTGCTGATATATATACATCGCTATTGCTATTGCTTCCCTGCTTAATCAGTGCCGACCTGATTAAGCTGTGGGAAAATCCTGTGGGCTCTCTTCTCCTACTTCCTTTGCCAGCTGTTGTTTCTCGTCAAAGGTCATTGCGTTGATCTCGGCTTTGAGGAAGGCGACCCTGTCTACTTCGGGGGTGCTCCCTTCGTAGATGGTTTCTTCGCTTGGGTCGAAGTCGATGAGGTTCGCTCTTGCCTTTCCCTTGCTTGGGCAGGCTCGGGCGAAGTGTCCTATTTCTCCGCAGTTGAAGCAGGCGTTGCTGTTGTTCCTGGGAGGAAAGTTGGCGACGTTAGCCCTGGAGCGCCAGTTGTTTCGCCCTCGTGCTTGCGGTTGTCCTCCTCTCTGTTGATAAGAGTTGGGCGCTCTCGACCTGCTGAGGTCCATTGGCACGGTTTGGTTGTTCATCCATCTTGGGGCGTTCGACGAGTGGTATGGTTGTCGGTATGGTTGTGGGTTTGCTGGTTTTTGGAAGAAGGGGCGTCGCTGTCCCCTGTTCTGTTGGAAGGGGAAGTTCGCTCTGTTGTCTGCCTTGGTTGGATCGTGCCGTATTGCGAGTAGATCGCGGATGGTTCTCTGGGCGATGGTACTTTCGATGGCTCTTTGTTTCATGGCCTCATATTCCCTCACTGGTGGGCTGGCCATGACGTCTGTCATTGTTTTCGGGGTAAGACCGAGTAGGAAGAGTCGGGTTGTTGCGTTGTCTCCTGCGGTGTAGCCAGCTCTTCGGGCCAGTTCTTCGAACTTTGATATGTATAGGTCTATCTCGCCTGGCTTCATAGCTAGGTTTTGCAGGGCGGTGCGGGCCCGGTCTTCTTTGGCCGAGTCGAGGTATTGGGCGGCGAATTCCGTTAAGAACTGGTCCCATAGCATGGGGACATTGTCGGCGATGGGGTCTAATGCGTCGAGCATGGCTCCTATGTCCCTGGTCCATCCTGTGACGTCTTCTCCTTTCATGTGGGTGAGGGTGAAGGCGATCTTTTTCATGGGGGAATTGAAGCCGCTTACGTCCGCGTTGAGGCGTAGGTATCCCTTCACTTCCTCGATGAAGTCGTCGGCTTTGGTTCTGTCGCCATCGAACGTCTCCGGGAGTTTGCCCATTGCTCGCACATCTTGTGCTACGGCCACTGGTTGGAGCGGGTTTGGTCCCGCTCCTCCACCGCCTCCTCCTCCTCCACCGCCTCCTCCTCCGCCGCCTCCGCCTCCTCCGCCTCCTCCGCCTCCACCACCTCCGCCACCGCCTCCTGATGGAGGGGCGCGTTGGAGGGCTTTCTGGAAGGCCTTGGTGACATTGGCTTGAGCGGCGGTCGTTGCAGTGGTGGTGGTTTGGGTGGTGGTTTGGGTTGCCATTGTGGTTGTCTTTTGAGGTTGCGTCAGGGTGGTTTGGGCGGTTTGTGGTTTCTGTTTTGTCGCTACTACTTGTGCGAAGGACGTGCCCCGTTGGATCGGGCTTCGGCGAATTTGCTCGTCTATTTGGTGGTCCTCTTCGTCTGAGGAATCTCTGCTCGGTTTCTCTTTGGCCGGTTCTTTCTCTTTGGCCGGTTCTTCTACCACTATACTTGGGGTGGTTGCGTCGCTGGTTTCAATGCTGATGTCGAAGTTATGTATACTGGGTTCGGGTTGTCCGAGTACGAATTCTTTCCTGTTTGCTCCTGGTAGGATGCGGTGCCACACTCCGTTGTGCAGGGTCACTGGTCCAGCGTCTTTGATTTCTAGGTCGCTGCTCCTACAGAACAGTTGGATGGCTTTCCCTTTCTTGTTGGCTGACTCGTGCGCTTCGAGTATTCTGATTCTTGAGTTAGGTCTTGTGAGGATCAGCTGCTCTTTCGTTAGGTATCTTGGTTGGTTGATGTCTGCGCTATCTTTGCTGCTGCTAGCCGTAGTTCTAACAAAGTTGAGTCTAATGTCACCGCCGGTATGGACGAGACAATTAGAGCTCAGTTGCGTCCGTGGTAGTCGGTTCCTCCTTGGGCTTGGGCGTGTCGAAGCACGTGCAGCGTCCTCCCTTGTGCACTAAGTCGGGAAACACCTCTTGGCAGAAGGCGTACTTGGGTAGAGTGACCGTGTCCTTCGTGGGACGCTGGGTCATAAGCTAAGTCTTTGCAGTGACTTAGGGGGCTGAGGAGTAACGGGTTCCCGCCTTATCAATACGTCGATAAGACCCCGCTTTGAATAGAAGGAAGAGACTTCTGTTATTTAGACAGGAGACTCAACTTGCCGCTACCTGGCCAAGTTGGTCGTCCTTAAGTACACAAGGAGAACTACAAACGCGTACAAAGTATTAGAAACCAAAACACGAGGGGCACAGCAATCTAAAACAACACGATGCTGGCCTGCTGTCCATCCACATCAAAACAAGGCACTACACGCATCAATGACAAGTGATCCGATCAATCCATACAGTACTAGCCCGGTTCAGGAACTTACCCCGGTCCACGAGGCGTACGAGCTAGCCTCGTCCCAGGAGCCGGTTACAGAACCCCTCCAAACGGCACAACATGTCATTGCAGCTTGCCCTCTACATATCGCAGCACGGAGACAATTCCTCCTGCCAGTATTGAACACCCTTTCACTCTCAACCATCTTCGGCACGGAGAAAGGAGGCGAGGCCTTAGGAAACTTTTTGGCAGTGTCACAGGCGTGCATTAGACCATGGCGGCGCGAGGTGCCGCCGGAGGAGGAGGAGGAGGAGGAGGAGGACTACGGATAATCACCAGGGCCGCACGGCCCAGGCCCAACTTCACCAACCACACGCCAACTCACAACACATATTCCCTACTAAAATTACCATTCCTACCAACCGGGCCTCCCTGTCGCCCGCACGCGTCTTTGTAACTACATACATGCAGCGTGTAAAAAATGCGGATTCTAAAAAAAAAAAAAAAAAAAAAAAATATGCCAGTTGGTTCAGATTGCACTTCAAAACATCTCATGCTATATACGTTTAGTATCCTGCAAATTGACTCACGTGAGTGCCACCGCGCCCTCTTGGGTACGTTTACGAGAAACGTGAAATGTAATATCTTCGACCAACTACGCTACGTAACATAGCTCAGGTAAGCGTATAACTACGTCACCTCATTGGCTCGTATAAAGCAGATAAAAGAGAAAGCGAAAGAGGTTATTGGTGTAATAAGTAATGTAGATGAGGCGTACCGAGTAAGATTTGAATTGCGCGATAAGAATAAGGCGTCCCTGTTTGGAAGGTTGGTAAAGGGCCAGATCGCACTCTGAGGATCCACTTCCAAATCGATTCCTTTAAAGCTTTGTACAAGCAGAGGCCCTTCACCCAAAACTTAGCACCAAAGGGGCAACCTCTTCCATTAAGGTGGGTGCTAAGTTTTGGGTGAAAGGCCTCTGCTTGTGCAAAGGAATCGACTTGGAAGTGGCGAGTCGCGATCTGGCCCTTTACCATCTTTCTAATCGTCCTGCTGCCGCCGCCGCCTGCAACCCGTGAAGGGACGTGAGCAAGGATCGCACTTTCTCAAGTAGATCTGGCCGGGGCTCCTGAGTGACTGCTGGGTCAACAAAGACAAAAACATAGTCGATGGGATTGCGTTCGTCCCCGGGGACGATACGGACCGGGTCAGAGGGTGCTACAGGGAGTGCTCTCCGAATATGGCCGCAGGTGATGTGCCGCTGAGGTTATGCCATTACGTGGGAGCTTGCTAACAATAAGCTCGACGCCAGAGATAAGAGCGTCAGGGGGTTCCGATCCTTCACGGACTGGTGAGGGTGTGCGAGAGAGCGCGATGCGTGGCTCTGCGCTCGCGCAGACCACTCCAGTGACCCTCTCATATGTCTGAGTCGCCCGGAAAGTTCCTTTATGCCCAACCCTTCTTGACGCATCGACCTCCTCCCGGATCGCGGGACTCGGAGTAAGTCGGCCGAGTATTCCTTATTTTTCCTCGTGTTTGTTCTGTCTTCCCCCTTCGTTCCACGCGCGCTTACAGTTTAGGCGCCTTCGATACGTATTACAGAGGGCGCGTGCCTCGTTGCTATCTAACTGACAGCCTCGTGGCTGCCTGTCGTTGGCATCTTTTTCCAAAGCATTACTCTGATCGCCCCTTCTCTCGCTCGCCCACGCTTTATAGTGATCCCTTTTCTCATTTACATTATGCTTCCTCCCCCGCTCCGCCCACGTTCCCGACTTTGGACGACCGGGTACAAGTTTCGGACAGGCTCCATGCCTTCGCGTCGGGGTGGCCACCAGCCACGCGTTGTCCTCGAACTTCTCTTGATTCTCGTTTTTCTCACTTACTTACCGATCGTTTTACCGTAGAGTGCAACGGGCTGACGTGTTGGGAGTCCTTCCATGTATTTAAAGAGTCCAGCATAGGTCACAATGGCCATCATACATCTGGTCCCCTTTCTCTTTCTCCTTCTCTCTAAGCGCGAGACGTCCCAGGACGCGAGTTTTATCTCTTTTTCTATTTTTTTTCCTTATCCGAGTCCGAGACACCGACGATCGGGTCATCGAGGCCTAGTACGTTCCACCCTACTGATCCCACGCTGACAGCCGTCCCTAGGCCTCCGTCCTCTTCTCTTCTTACTGCCCCTTTCCCCATCTCCTTCGACATCTCCTCCCTACTCGAACTCACAGGCGCGGCCTTAGGCTGTGCTACAGTGAGTTCAGACATGGATAGGGGATAGGTAGATTGAGCACGGTTGGTTCTTTATTGAGGGAGATAAATCCCGGTAGACGATAAATACAAGATAAAGGGGATAGATAGATAGATAGATAGATAAATAAATAGGTGGGCAGAAGCTAAGGGATTAGCGTTGTGATTGTGGTTGTGGTTGTGATGAGAGGATGTTTCTCCGCCACGATCATGTGATCACCCCAGCCAGAGGCGGCATAACTGCACCAGTGGTTTACTGCCTTCTTGCATTGTCTACTCAATCCCATTCCAATCCTAGTATTTCCTTACCGGTGGTGCGTCCACAAACCAACTTGCCATCGCTGTAGAAAGCGCAATCACTGTTGTAATTGACTTACATATTGCAGCCGTTACAGAAATCCCGACTGAACGACAAACTATTGTTATCTCCCTCGTTGCGTTTCCCCTCCTCCGAAGGACAAAGAGACATCCTACTGTCTTATTACACCGTATCCATTGTTGAATGCAATTTGTATTCAGTCATTGGACTTAGCTGGTCGTTCCAGGTGATGGAGGGCGCTTGTTATCGATCTGTAAAGGTAATTGCGGTGCGTAGGTCTGCGCAGCATTAAATGCGTCAAATTTGATACGTCTTTGTGCTTTCCTAATTTCTCAGACGACGAGCAGCAGCGACCGCAGCGATGAACTGGCAGCTTGCATCAAGCACACACCAACCTGCTGCACAGCATTCAACTGATTTCCCCTCCCCAGGCCAGCGCATCATAGTGATCGACGCCATCCTCGATGAAATCTTTTCCTTCTCCACCCCCCGCACCATCATCAATCTATCAAACACATGTCGAGCTGCGCGTCCCATCGCCGCCTCCTATTTCCGTGCAGCATACAAACCTGAGCGCCTCTTGCAGCAATTCCTTCCCGATCCTTCAGTCGTGCGCGCATTCCGGACCCTCCAAGCCGGGACGGGCCTCACAATATTCGGAAAAGCTGCGTACGACTTCCTCGCGCGTGCATCGTTCTCTGGCACCGATGCTCCCACTACGGTAATGAGCCTGTACGTAGACAAGTCACACACTTCTTTGGTGAACGACTTCTTCACGGGCGCCGGGTACGACGTGGAGACGCGCGAGCACGAACTCGTCTTTATCAAGACAGGGGAAGACAATCAAGCCGTCAATAAGGTCGTACTCCAGGCCAGCCATCCCGACTCGTTTGACTCTGTAGACAAGACTCAAAACCTTCCAATTGGTACGTGTGGTGCGGGATGCGCAAGTGGCTTAGGTGCAAACAAAAGGCTGACTCGGATGCAAACGATGCCTTTCCTTTACAGAGTTGACGGACGTCATTACGTTTGACGGCGCATACTCCCTTTTTCCGGCCCGATACGATGACGATGACGAACTCGTCGGAGAGTCCGGGACTCCCGCCATCAAGGGTCCTTCGCCTCCCCACCTTGCAAAGCTGAAACCGACGTATCGGAGCTTCTCAGATCGCTCCAGCTGGGTCGTTAATTTCGAGCACCAGATGTCCGTGGTACCTCCGCCAGAGCTGGCATTCGGTACTTCCCTGCCGGTGCGCGACCCGCTCTTTACGAGCAGTTTGCTAGTGTCGCCGCCAAAAGGACGTCCTATCAAGCGATACCGCGATATTCAGTTGTGCGGTGTGGTGCTACGTTCGCGGCTACTCCGGCTCACCCATATTCTGTGTTGCATCGAGCTAAGCCAATTCGTGCAACAATTTCTTACGCGACTGGTGATCGCGCACCCAGGACGCTCCAATTCGCAGTGCGTGCTCGACTTTGTTTCCCCACTGCCACGCGCGGTCTGACCAACTGAGGGCTTGTGTGCGCATATGGCATGGTTCCATACAGCTTTGATACCGAGGTGACGCAATTCCTACGCGCCTGTATCGAATCTGTAGACATTCGCAACGAATTCCCGTCCTACTCTGCAGTCTGGGCCATCATGAAAGTTAGTCTCCTGTCGTTGTGGTTGAGTCGCTGTTGCATGAGCTCATAGTGGAAATAGGACATGGCCTCGCTACCTTCAGACACACCGGGTGCGGGGGGTCTACAATGGCCATGTGAAAGGTTTCTTTAGGTTGAAGTTGTTGCAGTGCTTGTGTCAGGACTCGATATCGCAGCGACTTCAGTTTGGAGCGCCATGTATACAAATACCATTTGGATATCAAGCCCGTCGTCATTTTCTACAGGTATCAGAGAGAGTAATGGTTTCGTGTGGGGCTAGTGGAGCGAGTTGGCAAGTGGATCTGCCTGCGATAAGATGGTCCACGATGGCTGCTCATGATCAGCTGCCCGGCCCGTAAATCCGTCGACAACACGTGACCGCCCAGCGTTTTAGCACGCTTCGGAAGGTGTCAGCAGTTCGAGTATTTAATCCAAGAGGTCAGGTTATAGAAGTCCGTCACTTTAACTCGTGAGAAGGACGCCTGACTGCCTGGCACGATCACGCTACTGTGAGTTAGAATTGGTTTAATTAACAGAATAACGAGGACATCGCCCATCACGGTGAACACGTGCACCAAACGGGCGCATCAATCCAATCCCCTAAGTCCAGCATGCAGCGCCCAATCTAAATCCTGTGCATCTTGAATGACAACCACTAAGGGTCAAAGAGAGTGTAGGTTACATGCGCCTGAAATCCAAGATTCTAGCTCATATACTGTATCGGATCCCACTGGCAGCTCTTGGAGTCTTGGACGAGGCAATGCCAGTGACCGAACTTCAACAATCAAGAGCGACGAGCTAGAGGGTCAGTGATCCCTGAAGTTTAAAGTGTATTTCCTTACAAGGCTTGAAGCTTCAGGATATGACAACGACTCCGCCAGGATATGGAAGCTCTACGGTGCAGAATCAGAAAAGTACGACAAGGCACTTATGGAAAGTTGGAAGGGAAATACAGACTCCATGCTCAATTTTGGAAGGCCAATGATTCTACTCCCGTCCCCGCCTAACCATGTCGTACTAGACTGGTCTGTTCTCCTTGATAGTGGCCTCGTTTCTTATCGAGACTTGCAAGACTCTCACGCCTGATTCTGGTTCTCGATACCCCACCTCTTCAGCAATCCGCGTCAACGTACTCATGTTCCTCAGCCTCCTTTTCAGCGTGACGAGCGCGCTCGTTACGACTCTCATACAAAGATGGACTCACGAATACTTGCAATATTCACAGCCAACTTGAAGTGCCGCGTCTCACACACGTGGCCGAGTGCGCGCCTATATTTTTGATGGCCTCTCCAAATTCCAGATGAGACGCTTGATTGATGGTGTCCCCGTTCTCCTCCACCTCGCCATCTTCCTCTTCCTCTATGCCCTCAGCGAGTGGCTATATTCTATCAATGTTCATGTTGGCGTAACAGCCCGCTACTGCCTCGTAGCGCTGTTGACAGTGTACATTGCCCTCAGCATATTACCCCTCGTCGTGCTGAATGCCCCCTACCAGACCGCCCTGACCACGCTGCTTCAGGCGTGTCTTTCACTTATTCATATCCCATACTTTGTTCTTCGTCGGCATGTGCGGCTTTCCTCCCCGATTCATAGGAGTTTTGCGCTCTTGAAGAGCGTACATGTCGATCGAGCTCGAGCCCTCATGAGGGAAATCAAAAAGAGGGCGTCGGAACTGGATCGATCTGAGATTCACTGGCTACTGCAAGAACTCGAGGAAGACGATATGGATGCTTTCCTAAGTGGCCTTCCTGGCTACATCCACTCGCCCCTGACTGATGCGAAGCTCGTGGTCGAGGGTCTCAAAGAAGACGGGTTTCCGAGGCGTATTAGAGATCGCATCACAATATGCGTGTATATGATGGACCACCGATCAATTTAGCGGTCTTTGCCTTTGCCGTTCTATCACGTGTCAATGAAGGAGACCTCGACCTCGACATAGTGTGGAGGACGATTGAAATCCTGTCGACGGCACTCGGTCTTTCCCAACTTCGAGCGTCTGCTAAAGCACGTGTGCGGTTCGACGAGGTGCTTCTCAAGGTCCGTGGTGGGGTTAGCGGATACGAGGGAGGCGGAGCGCACTGCTCAAGACCTTGGACACTGTCATCAGCGGGCTTCGCCTTGCAGAGGCGTTTGCTTACACGCCAAAGCCAATGCTTCCGCGAAAACAAATCGAAGCCGCGTTCGGACCAGAGCAACTTCGGAATGCCGAACTATTGGAGGCATTTGCTGCGCACCTGCCAGGGTATGTGAGCGCAGGAACTCCCGAGGTGTCCCAGAAGTTCATGGAGCGCCTGATTCTGGAGGACAAACTCTGGGAACAACTACATGTTGTTCTTTTCAAGTGCTTCGATCCAAAGGTCCCATTCCCTGACAAGTTGTGGATCCTCATGGCTTTCTTCGATATTTTCGATGTGGCGTTCGACGTATTGAAAGAATCGACTATTATTGACTGGCTATCCACGGACTTAGACCTACTTTTAAGACATCTCGGGGAATTCGAAATGAAGGTTGCGCCTGGCGAGTCCATCAATAACGTCGTCCTTTTCCGTTCAGTTCTCGTCCGTGGTCAGTTCTGTAATGCATTGTTGTCTCAATTTGCCATGCGGCAGAGCCGTGGAGAGCCTCTCATAATGGAATTCTCAAATAGCCTCGCAAACTTGTTGGGCTTTTGGGAGTCGGAATCCAGGAAGACATGTATAGTTTGACACCCGGGAACCCAGGAGGCGCCAGGACGGATTCGATGAGATGATCAAAGCTGATGCAGTCCTCAATGTCGCTCTCCGCGACGGACCCTTGTCAAACTTCTGTATATTAGGGAGACTGTCATTTGATACAATGGCTTCCGACGTGTCAGATCCGACCTCGGACGATACCAAAAAGCTATGGAAAACGCTCGAGAGAATGCTGGACACCCCACTCGTGCCATTCGCCAATTCCTCTGGAACTGTATGGGCCAGATTTGATCATCTTTGCTCCGTAGTTCTCGATTCCGGTCTTTCAAGGGATAACACCCGAATCGTGGAGAAATTACAACCGCTTTTGGACATGATTGAAAAGATAGACCGCATACGCCCTCCTGGGGACGGGGCGACGAGGGAACCGGAGATGAGGACAACTAGACCAGTTCCGATGGCTTAGCGGACGGGGACACATGGCAGTCTGGTGAGCAGCTTAGTATGTATCTTTTTAAATGCTTCCGCCGCAGATAAAGCTCACTATTGTCTGATTGCGCTAGATACCAACGGCGAATCGAATAGGCTCGTCTGGCACACAGTGCCTTGTTCACCCCTTGCCATCTACCATCTAGCTGTGCAAATCTAAACCTAGTCGAGAAAGATGTGTACGCGTACGTTTTATGTATATCTTTTTTTTTTGGAATCTGCGTTTATAATTCACAACATGTATCAACATGTATGTACGAAGGCGCACCAACCGGTTGGAGAGGATGTGGTACATATATACGAGAGGTGTTTGGGGATGGCGCGTGTGTGGCGACGTACTACGGGGCGCATATCAACTTCAACCACCACAAACCATGGTTATCGTCGGTGCAAGCGCCTGCCCTCTCAATAATCACGATTGCAGCGTCGCGACCTGCACGGCATTCCCAAGACCGCGCCAGCCAGTGCCAGTGCCAGCCTCCTGCGACACTTCCCTCGGCATCTCCGAAAGTGTCTTGCAAATGAAATTCGGGTCCGTCAACGGCATCAGGTCATCTCTTCGAGGCAGAGCCTGGTAGGAAAGGGGGGTGGAAGCCCGGGAAGGAGGAAGAGGTATCAGAAAGAAAACTGTGGCGGGCATAGACTGAAGGAAGTGTATTACATACCCGCTTGACGCGCTCGTACGGCGCTTCCCAGCCGCGCGTCTCGCGCACGACGAGAGGCGGCGTCAACGCGAATGAATGGTAGATGCGCGTGTCGTGCGCGCGGAAGAGCACGTTGTCTACGCGTAACGTGAAACGCGATAATATGAAGATGCATGTTGGCATCACACGCTAGTACGCGTTCCGTCATTAAAGAAAAAAAAAATTCTAGATCGAGCAGACGCACGATTCGCACAAGGAGATGCGATGCGCCATTATCGTGTAATTCATCTTCGAAAAGGGGGATCTCGGCGTAGAAGAGGATCGGATCTGGTCGGGATAGCTCGGTGATGGGGATCGTGTGCTGCGCGTTGGTAGATTCCCCTGGGATCCATTGAGCGTTTCCTGAGCCTGCGTCTTCCAAGCTCCCCGCGTACGTTGTCGTATATGTCCAGTCATAAGGCTTCGTCGCGACCGTTTGCGGCAACGGGATCTGCGAGTCTGGACCAGTCCTTTCAAGAGCAAGAATAAGGATAAGAATAAGAAGGATGATGGGAAAGTGCTGTGCAACTAGGGAGTATGCAACGAGATACCGATGGGAATGCTCACCGACTTTTAAGCCAAGAGTCGGCATAGACCACTTTGACACCTCCGTCTCCTACATCGAGTGGTCCATTCTTTACCCCCTTCAGGGCATCCTCCGCGCGGAATGCGTACGACCATCCAGTCGGGCGGTGCGTTATCCGTAGTAAATTGCTGCCAAAAGTCATCTCGGGGAGTGGGATCCCCAAAGCAGCGTGCAGTGCGTCAGAGTGTGTCGCGTTCGAGATTGGCCCTGTCTGTGCGGTGACAGTCCAGTCAAAGATTTCTATCGCGCGCGAATTGGGTGATTCGGAGAGTTTGTGCTCAGGTACCGCGACTGCCTCTGCCATGACGGTCTCTTGATAAGATTTGAGCGCCGTGGTGGTGATGATTTAGATTACAGTAGACGACGAGCGCGACGAGCGGGAGTCTCCGACGCGGTCACTCGCTCGCAACTTGATTTCAACGAACAACTCGACAATGACGATGAACGAAGACTCGCGTCCATCTTCGCCGGAAGCACCTCCACAAGATCTCTGGTCCACCATCCTCAATTCTGTCTCTTCCTCGCGTTCGATACCAGCGAAGAATATTCTCGTTCTTGGCCAGCCTTCAACCGGCAAGAGCACCCTCGTGTCTGCTTTCCTCCAGAAACCAACTGCCGATGCTAGCAAAGATGAGCCACGCACAGATTTTGCATTAGGATACGACTGGGCCGATGTACGCGACGAAGGAGAGGAAGGTCTGTCCCTTTCACTTGCTTTCCGCATCACACAATCTTACAATGCAGCCCCCCACACGCAGATATCCTTGCCCGGTTATCCGTATACACCGTCCCTTCATCTTCCCCTTCATATACAGCCCTCTTGTCACACTTCTTGCGCCCTCAGTCCGCTCTTCCCCACACCGCGGTTATAATCGTTCTGGACTGGACACGACCCTGGACCTTCCTCGAGGATTTACACACATGGCTCTCCTGGATCGAGGGCTGGGTTCAAGGGGACGGTGCGCGTGAACTCGAGGTTATCCGTGAGGAACACCGTGAACGCTGTGCGTCTGTCTCGTAATTTCCCTTCTCCCCTCCCTTCCCTCCCGGCAGCACTGACCATTCCCCTACGTAGGGCAGGCCCACCTCCAGCACTATACTGAACCATCGGCCGAGCCCCTCCCTGCGACATCCAGTGCGCTGCAGGGCACTATCCTCCCACTAGGCCCGGGCACGTTCACGCACAATGCAGCTGGCATGCCCATCATCGTCGTGTGCACCAAAGCAGACTTGATTGACGATAACAATGACCTCGTTGGTGCCGGTACGTCTGGGATGGGTGGCATGGTCAAGGGCAAGGGGGACGAATGGGAGGAGCGCACAGATGGAATCATGCAAATACTGCGCACGGTCTGTCTCAAGTGTACGCCTCCTAGTATTCATCTCTTTTTGTTTCCACTTATCTATCTTCGTTACAGATGGCGCGGGTTTATTCTACACAACGCCGCAACCGACAACACTCAATGTCTTGCGCCAGTACGCGCTGCACACCCTCTTCGTCCCTCCCGCTCCAGCTCCCGACGGCACGGTCGACGGCGCAGCTGCACCAGCACGCAACGCGTTTCCGTTCTCACACAAAACCGAACACACTCGACCGCGACCGCATCGTCGTTCCCGCGGGGTGGGACAGCTGGGGGAAAATTGCGGTCCTACGAGACGGCTTCGATGCGAAAGCATGGGGCGAGGCGTGGGAGTACGACCTCGAGTCTGGTGTCGACAGTGGAGAGAGCGAAGAAGGTGCGCGGAAACAGTACGCTGCGCTCGTACAGGACCAAGGTCCCAAGGCACGCGTTTACCATTTCCTACTATGTTGCACTGGGCCAACTGACCACAATCCACAATAGCCGACGCCACTCCCACCATTCAACAATCCAACACCGGAACAAGCCTTCCTCGGGAAGAACTACGACGAGAACGCGCGACGCGCCGATCGCGACCCTCGCGGCATTTTCCGCAGTCCCGTCGACCCCTCCGCTCCGCCAGCTGCCGGCCTCGTCGGACCACTAGGTTCGTCGACCTTCTCGCTGCCGGCGGTCGAAAAGGCACTTGCCGAGATGGAAGGCGGTGGTAGTAGGCGCGCGGGCGGCGCACCGAGTCCGACGGGGCAGACGCAGCACGAGGTGCTGCAGAATTTCTTCAAGAGTTTGTTGAACACCAAAGACCGCGGCGTGAGTCCGGGTTCCGCCTCGGCTGTGAGCCCTGGGGCGACTGCTGGGAAGGCTGGTACTTCGACAGGGCCGAGGACATCAGGCGGCGGTGGTGGTGGCGTGCAGGGAGATGCAGGCAGTGGGACGGAGGATGGGTAGGTTAGGGTTTAGTTAACTTAACTCTGTACACTGCTCGGCAAAACCCAGTTCACCATTCCTCTCACTCGAAATCGAATGAAATGATTAAGAAACGCACAAGACCTCAAACCTGTGTTCGTGATCCTTCAGCAGACCCTTCGGACTCTGTTCCCACACAGTCAGAGGAGAACACGGCGCAAGATGATGACAATGGCGATATCCCGTATGTTTGCGTCCTTCTCCTCAAACTTCCCCTCTAATGTGCACCCGAGTGCTACAGTGTTTCTGACCTCCTCGAGCTCCGCAAGTTCCGTCAAGCACGGCGAGGAATCGACGCGTCCAAGCTGACCAAAGGAGACGGAAAGAAGAAGCGGCGACGTAAACCCGATGAGGGCGAAGACAACATGCCTGTTGGGGGACTAAGGCCTGGCGCGCAGGTATCCGATGAGTCTGACTCCGAGTACGGTTTTCCCACTGTCCAGTATCTGTGTTGCTTAAGCAAGATCATTTTTTTCAGTGAGCCAGAGGACAAAGCGGCCAAGATGCGTCGTGCGGTGCGTGCAAACAATTTTACGCAGCAGACCAATGCGCTCGACGTGGATAAGCATATGTACGTACTGGCTACTCCCAACACCTCAATTCTCTCCAGGAAACTGAGGTAGTCCGTGCATGCAGGATGGCATACATCGAGGAAAATATGAAACAACGTAGTGGCCGTCAGCCGCAATCGACACTAGACGCGGACGCGGGCACGGGCACGGGCACGGGCACGGGCAAGGAGTCCACCACCACCACCACCACCACCACCACTATCGCCAATACGACAGCGGGTTCCAAGCCCGTCGGAAATATCAAAGACGAAGACCCGTTCGATCATCTTGATCCGCGATATAAAGTTGAGCGTAAGCTCGGCGAGGAGGGCAGCGTCACCAATTCGCTCGCGATGCTAACCGCCATACCCGAAGTCGATCTCGGCATGGAGTGCGTCTCCAACATTACCCTTTGCCCCTTTCCTTTCTTCTAATGATTAATGCGATGGATGGTAGCACACGACTGAGAAACATCGAAGAAACGGAAAAGGCCAAGCTCTCGCTCTCTCACGGCCGCCCACGCGAGCCACAGCGCCGTAAAGTACCCGACGAGGAGGCTCATCTCGCCGCCACGCGCTGTGCGTCGTTGTTTATTCTCTTCCGTTGCTAAAAAGTCGTTTTGTTGATTTGTTTTGATAGTCTACCGTCCGGCCATGCGCGCCAAGTCAGACGCAGATATCATCCGCGATGCCAGACGCGAAGCGCTCGGCCTTCCCCCAGCTGCGCATGATGAGGAAGAGCGTGGTCCGCGCGGGCCGCGGATGGCGACGGACGAGCAGGTCATGGAACGGTTTAAGAAGCGAATGCGCAAGTGAGGCAACGGTGTGAGTTCAAAGGAAACCACCATTGTGATTCCCACTCGATTCTGTGGTATTTAAGAGTTGTTTTTTTAACGACATCTCTACATAGTCCAAGTGAGCGTGTAGTAAAAGTCCGGGAGCGACAGATCCAAGGAGAGCAGTATGACAAAAAAGAACGGAATGATTTACATTTCACAAACAACGCAGTCCCAAGTCCACTCATCAGAGTCCAAACAACCAAAAAAAGCCCCATGTCTGCGTCAATCCTTAAATCTTGCATGAGCAAATTTTCGTGCGATTGTGGTGGCGAAGGGTAAAATACGCTCGTCCCTTCCAAACTTCACAGCAAGTTGAGCGAGACAGATAATGAAAGCTGCAAGTTGAGCAAGGCCCCAACAAGAACACCCAACAGCTTCGGCACAGGTGGGGAGTAAGGGACCAAGATATTCTTCAGCGCCGCGAAATTGGGCGTCCCAAGGCCCGTTACAGGATCCCAACCCGTCGTTGCCTAACCTAATACGTCAACCCCATCCTAAAACAAATGAGATAAGGAAGGCTACGCACGCTGAAGCCTGGCGTGCCGCATCCTGGAGCATTCCCTTCGGTGATGTCATTTAGGCCCCCAACGCCAATCGAGTACAGCATCGGATTGAGGAAACCCAATGGAGACTTTCCCGCTGCGATGTTCGCGTCGTTCAGAAGCGTGACGATGCCCGCGAAAGTCGGCGCCGAGGCAGACGTGCCGCTGATGAGCCCGGCAAGACCCTGGAAGTAGATGAGGAACCTTCTCGATTGCGCCGAGACGTCAGGGTATGCCTGAGAAAAGGAAGAGGATAACCAATAAAGGTGAGCGGTTGATATAAAGATAAGGGAATGGATGAACATACACGGCCGGCGCTATGCGATGGGCAAGGGCAAGGGCATGTGGAAAACGAAGTCGGTGAAAGGATCGAATGAAGGAGAAAGAAAGGACACGCACGGGTTGAAGAGCCCTTGGTATTGACCACTGGGAAGGTTATCGAGGTATTTCTGGACAGTCGCATTCTGCCAGTCCGGTCGGGCAAACTTTGGTTTTTTTCATGTCAATACAGTTATTGCAGAGGAGCAACGACAGGGGGTTCAAGCTTACGTAATTGCTGAAACCCCCACCCGAGAATGGCGCGGCGATCTCCGGGATTCCCTCAGTCCCGCCCACCGTAGTGACGCTGTTCATACAACACGATCGATGAGAACTTATATGGGGAGATACAGTAGTGGGCATGACGCACAAGGGACAGCTAGCGGGGAACTGGGGCAGGAATATGGTCTGGTTCTTACCATTATTTGAGAAGCACTGCTGCGTCGCGGGGTCTGAGTTGCCATCGCCCACACCGGCATCACCTGAGGAGAAGATGATAGATACGCCACGGGAGCCTGTACACGACAGGCATACGAGTAAGTCGTTGGCACAACTCAACTGTATGATGAAATACGACTCACCAAGCAAGGAAAATTCTTTGCAGACACGAACTGCGTAGTCCTCGGGGACTAGAAACAAGGCGGAAGTCAGTTCTGAGACACGAGGTACTGACTAAACGATGCGATTATTCGAAACTCGGGCCCACATCGTAATGTAGAGGGAAAGAAATGGGAAATTTGTTCTCACCAGTTTGCTCGTCATCGCTGTAGCTCGTCGAAATGGTCTGCGGTACATCCTCGTCACGCAGTGCCAACATAAACTGTAGCCACTAAGAGGACAAACCGAGCGAAAGAGTATCAGTACATCCGCGGAATAAATAAGGACAAGAAGATATGTCGCGCACGTCGTCATAAGGCTCGTTCGAGTCCCCTGGCGTGAGCGCATCCGGTACAAAGGGTGGGCTGCCTCCAGTCGAGTAGAACGTTCCAGGAGTCGGGAACGACATCCCAAGGCCAAATTGGGTGTCCAAGTTGGCCTCCGGTCCAGCATTCGCAGGCGTCTGGTCGTTCTGCCCACCTGACATGCATCACCACACAAACAAGCGTCAGGCCTGCTTCCAAACATGTATAAGCAAGAGGCCCATCTCCGGGTACACGCACCGTTGACCAAGACGGTCTGGAACGAAGAGTTGAGCGCAGCTGGAAGCTCAGCCTTGTAGAACGACTGTAGATCTGCCTTGTTTGCAAACTGGCCCAGATACCCGGTGATCCCGATCTTGTTCTGGGATGTCGCCTGCGGCACATATCCAGTTACATTATACATCGTCCGCAAGCAAGGGATCGTGACAGTATGAGAGCAGTCAACGCCGGTATACGGGTCAGTGAGTGTGCCATTGGTATAATTAGCCGCGGGAGGAGTGGAAGGAGTGGCAGAAGTGGGATTGATGGATACTGTGATGTTGAGGCCCTCAAAAAATAAGCTTGTGCTCATCGGCTTGGGGCGACCGAAGTACGTTGTGGGCTGCACAAGTTCGATGTGCGCGTGTAGGTGTTCCGGAAGGCTGTATTGGGTCGTGCGGACAAACACGTCCCCGTCATCACCATCGCGGACATTCTTCCAAAGATGGAACTCCTACGATACACGTAACGCACACCAGAAAATACACAGACAACCGTGAGAAGGACGTGGAAGACCAAGCCAAGAGCTTACTCACCGTATCCAACATCGACTCCGCCACCGCAACAGGCACGAGAATCGTAACCCAATCACCCGCCACGGAACGTCTAACCCTGTCGTCTCCTGTGATGCCATACTCGGCCAACCACGCGTCGACAGCCTCCACGCTACGTCGATCTGGTCGGACGAACTCGGTGACTTGTTCCTTCAAAAGATGTTGACCATATCGCGCATTTTTCGGATCGCTTATCTCGTACAACTGGCGTTCGAGTTCGGAGTAGCGCGCCTGAGGGAGAGCGATGCGAAGCCAGATGTGCTGCAGGGGCGGTGCGGGGCCGAGGTCGATCCAATTGGGCGGAGGCACCACGGCATCTTTCAGTTTTGGGGTGTTCGCGTTTGAAGGGGCAGATGGGGCGGCTAGGGATGGCTGAAGGAGGCCGCCTAAGACCAATGCAAGGGAAAACGTCAAGTAGAAAGAAAAGAGTGGACGCATCATCGATGACGACAAAGAGTGTGAGATGCTGAGGGAAAGAAAACAAGGGCGAGAGCAGCGGGTTTAAGTACGTGGACCCCTTGAATTAGGTCAGACATGAAATAACCATCACGGCGACCACTGGCATGCTGTCAAAAACTCAACGCACTGGGAATTCATCTGGTCAGGGTCGCCGTCCAGTGACAGTAAGTTACGAGGCGATAACGTGCGAGAACGACAAGGGTTGATGTTCCGTGCACTATCAGAGCAAACATACAATACAAAGATAGAGACGAAGTTCTCGTTGGATACATGCATTTAGAGGGAGAGCGCTCGGGTCTCATTTTGAGTCAAAATGAGTAAGAGGCAGACTGAGGCACCAGGCACGTTGATCGTTGCCATTTAATTAATTGACGGCCGCCTCAACCGTTGGAACTGTACTTTCAACACCTCATCGCACCTCTTCTTTATCTGTCTAAGAACCCGCCAGACGGCCTCTGCCAGTGGCCACTGATTCCACTCCACTTTATTGACAGCCATCATCGGCAGAGGACCGAAGTCGACGACGTAGCCTGGGAGAACTACTAGTACGCCGTCACGACGCTACGTACGACTGGCCTCTCGACACCGCACGCGTGTGCAAAATCACGCTGCATAAAGACCAACCGTGACCAGCAAGGACAGCCTGTCAATGGGAAATACGTATATCTCACGGTCTGACGGCCCCGTCCACGACACCGTAAGGAGGACAGTAGATGCTGGCTTCCGCTTCCCGAGCATGAAGCGAGGCCACCCTAAAACCCAATGTGACTGAGTTACCTCGCACTCCTTGGTACGACACAAGCACAACGATCGCACCGACATTCCCTCAACTCTCTCATAGTCCTTGAATATTGGGCGTCTCAAACCTGTTATTATAGTCTCACAGCCATTTCCCAACCAGAAATCACACGCATGTTCAGATCAATTGCACACACGCACCAAGAGCCGCGAATAGGAACTCTCATTTGAAGCATCACACACTCTCTAGCGTATTCCCGATATATGATATCCTTCACTATTCGTGAAGACTGCGCGCCGCCACTGAGTGGTAGGAAATGATGTTAGCTGTACTGACGCACCGATTCACATCGCACGCATCTGATGCAATCTCCCTTTTCCTTGCCTTATCAGCGGCGAGCGGCTTTTGAAGTTGACGCACCACAAGAGATGTTCCCACGTCCGGTCCAGCAGGACGTAGCTGTGAGAAAGGCTTCAGAGCCACTTCCAGTAGGTGCGGGCTTCACAACCTTCACGGGATGCATGGGAGAGCCCAGAAAAAGAGGGGATTATAGAGAGGTGCAATCTGGCTTGCAGGCCATCCCCGACCTATCCTTGTCGCTGCGTCCCACCCACAGTACCTGCTGCTGGCTCATCTGGGATATCACTGACCGGTTTTGCCGAGGAATGGGAGTATGAATTGTAAAAAGCTATCTTCAATTCTTCGTCATCGAGGTTGTGAAGCATCATATATTCCAACCTACTAACTTGCAAGGCAGGTCGCCATCCCGATGCTACGCCACTCATCAGCCAAAAATGGATCAATAACCCAGTGACTAAGTTAAATTAAAAGAACCTGTGCATACATGTGATGATGGCTGAGAGATGACAATGGCACGAGCAAAGATAGGGCTGTCTTCATTTGTCTGTAAATGCAGAAAATGTTTATTTGCATCGGTACTAAAGTAGGGGGAGAAAAGTTCTGGCATAAAACGTGCCCCCTTTAGGTAGCCAAAGTAGTTCTGTTTGGTGAGCAGGATCATGTCAGTGCTATGAGCGCAAGTACCATGCGAGCCAGCACCAGAGCAACTGGCGAGTCGAACAGCTAGCTATTACACTGGCAATATCGTCTGTCAGACAGCCCGAGCCCGAGCAGCTCGCAGGCCCAAGTTCAATTCAGCATCTCTCCAACTCCAAAAGAAAGCACTGGCAGGAAGAAGCGAAATTCATTGGGGACAACGGCAAGCTATTTGTCATGGTTGTCCGCGCTGAGCATCTGTTACGTTAGTACAGGTCCTCCGACGAGTTGGTCTGATATGATACGCGACATGTACTCGTACGGTGGAAAAATGCTGGCGTCCATGCGAGAACGATCAGTCATATCCCATGCACCGCTTGCGGACCCAGGGTGCAATCAAGCGCATTTTAGGCCTTGAAGGTACAGTGATAAGACAAACCTCAGATGAGGGATTGATCCTGGAACTGGCTTGACTGGCTTGAATTGAAGTCTCATGGCACAGATCGTCCAGTCGCATGGGTCGTCACCACGCCTTGACTTGCCAACATGATACTTGGTACACGTATCGTGGTCTATTTCGTTTCGTTACACCTCCCTTGATATTTCAAAACAATTTCCTTCAACCTTCCGAAATCAGGCGTCCCAAAACCTGTAACAGGATCCCACCCAGCCGTCGCCTATCAAAAGAAGTCCACGTTTAACTCAGGAGTCACAAAGACACACGAAAGCACTTACGTTGAACCCTGGCGTCCCACACCCTGGCGCGTTCCCAACCACGATATCATGAAACCCATCCCCTTTCAAAGCGTAAATCAACGGATTGAGGAATCCCAGCGAGCACTTCCCAGCCGCAAGGCGCGCATCGTTCAGTAAAGCGACAAGTCCGGCGAAAGTGGGCGCCGCCGCCGACGTGCCACCAACGCTCATCGGACTCCCTCGGAAGAAGATACGGAAGTTATCCGCTTGGGCCGAGACATCCGGAATCGCCTACACAAAAAGCACCGATAACGATCGTTGTGCGTCAGATCAAAATAGGAGGGCAATAAGTTCTCTTTCACAAATGAGAGATATCAGCGGTCGCGTACACGTCCGTAAGGGTTGAAAAGTCCCGCATAAGCGCCATTAGGTAGTGATTTAAGAAACTTTTCGACGGTTGCCTCTTGCCATTTCGGGCGCGGAAACTTAAAACGTTCCCTTGTCAAGCTTGTCGTTACACACCACGAACGGAAAAGAGCAGAACGCACAAGATCACTAAACCCGCCTCCAGAAAACTCAGCCGCAACTTCAGGTACCTGCGTCGTCCCGCCAACCGCTGTCACGCTGCATGTGTGCGCCGTCCCGAAAGCAAAAAAAAAGTCAATTTGCAAACAGTTGAGGGAGACAAAAGGACCACGGGCGGGCGTAACCGACTTACAATGGGCAACTCGCAGGGAAGTTGGCCATGAACCTAGTACGGTTCTTGCCGTCATTCGTGATGCACGTTTGCATCGTAGGATAGGGGCTACCATCTCCGACACCACCATCCCCCGAGCTGAATAGTATTGAAGTTCCGCGTACACCTGAAAGAAAAATCGTTGGGACGACAACAGTTTGAAAATGACATATAGCAGGAATGCACACCAAGTTGAGCGAAACTTTTGCATACGCGATGCGCATAATCCATTGGCACTACATCGATGCCCTCGGTGAGTCGAAAAAGAAAAAGAAAAAGAATAGAGCTCACCTGTTTGCTCATCGTCACCATAACTTGTTGAAATGGTCTGAGGAATTCTCTTTTGTGCAAGAATAAAGTCCAGCCACTAACACGCAGTTAGAAATCACAGGACGAGACGGTAGAAATCGAAGCGCGTATATACCGTCATATAAGGCTCGTTAGTGTTTATCGTTGTATCCCTATCTGGCTTGAATGGCGGCCGTCCGCCAGTCGAGTAGAAAGTGCCTGGAGTAGGGAACGAGATCCCCAGAGCGAATTGTACATCTAAGTTGGCCTCGCTCCCAGGATGACTCTGATTGTTCATGCCGCCTTTGCATTATAAGTAGCATCGAATTAGTTACTAAAATCATCTTCTCTGAAAAAGAAACAAAAGGGAGTGACACACCGTTGATGAGTTCGACGTTGAAGGACGTATTGGCAGCATCAGGGACTTGGTCCGCATAGAAGTGCCTTAGATCTGCAAAGTTGGCGAATTGCCCCAGATAGCCGGTGAGCGCGATCGCGTTCTGGTGCGTTGCTTGCGGGACGTAATCAACTATGTTGTAGAGTTGTTTGAGACAGGAAACAGTTATCGTCGAGTTGCAGCTCGCGTTGACGGACTGGGCTGAGCCAGGAATAACAATTTTTGCATCAGCTGAGGAAGGAGAGACTTGAGCGGGTGGAGAAAAGCGGAGGGTTGAACGATGTCCCGTGGTACGAAGGAATACCGTCGTTGGCTGGATGAGTTCGACGTGCTGGTCAAGATGGGCCGGTAGACTATATTCGGTCGTGCGCACAAGGACATCGCCGTCCTTTTCATGCATCCATACGCTGAACTCCTATGATACCACAGCACGCGCGAGTAATTTGATTTAAAGGCTCGCAGCAACCAGGCAACGGTGACATACCGTGCTAAGCATCTTCTCCGCCTGTGCGACAGGTACATACACCGTGATCCAATCCCCTGCCGGTGATTGGTGGCATGCCTTGCTGCGGATGCCATGACTAGCAAGCCATTCGTGCACCGCAACGACACTGCTCGGACGGGGTGTAACGAGCTCTTCGACCTGTTCCTTGGACAGATGATCACCGTAGCGCTCATGAAACGGGTCGCTAATTTCTATTAGGTGCTGCTCCAGCTCAGGGAAGCGTGACTGGGGTAACGCGATGCGCAGCTGGATGACATGGTCGGATGGTGCGCGGCCCATGTGTACCCAGTCACGAGGAGGCGTGACAGTTTGGCGGAGCTTGAGATCGCGAGGAGCAGCGGAGGAGAGGCATACCAAGAAGAGTGGGAGGAGGAAAGAAAGAGGGGAGAAGGGGCGCATGGTAACGACCAGTGAACGAACGACGGAAAATGCATCGGGAATTTATATGCGCAAGAATTAGGCAAGCAAGTTACCAAAGCGAGGGGTTGGTGCAAAGTCGGAAGCAGACAATTCACTGCCATCTAGGGAGAAAAGAAACGCGATTGCCAGAGAAACCTGCTCAAACGGCCATAACTCCCCGACGCGAGCGAAAGAAGGGCACGCGCACGTGACCGATTCGCGCCGTACTTCCATTCTTCTTGCATCACCGCGGAGGAAAATACCGTCCAGAGCTGCCTCACGGTTGACTATTCAGTAGCTTCACGAATTCTCCTGATGATCGTTTGCACGAGGGTGACTTGGCACTAGCATGCACTCCCGGATTCTCATGATCAGCTACTTCTTGGCCGGTGTGAAGGGCATCATTTCTAGTACTCCCCACGCGTGAATTGACCTTCCATCCTCATCAAATTCAAAGAAGCGGAATGCCGCTTTGCTCGACTGCGATCTCCGCAGGTCTCTGTCTTCCTTATTACATTTCCCAACGTGTTCTACAGTACGTTGTTCTGCAAATCCTCATCGTAATCACCTTGATGTGGTGCTGGTTATTCTCGGCACCTTTCCGCATTCTACGCTTACTCGCCCTCATAACACAACTCGAGTCCTCTCGTGCCGCCCCGTACAACGTACGTATGCTGGAAAGCTTCGAACTGTTTGCACGGTCTCAGTCAACAACTCACCTGAAACGCCTAGGTTCTTTATCCCTCTTCCTCCAGTACTTGGCCCCCATCTAAAGCAAGTCTTCCGCTGTCACAAGCTGAGGAAAATATGTCGTGACGGCGAAACAGCTAATCTATTACTACAGATACGGTGTTGTGCGGACTCGAACTCAGCATACTTCTGCGCACTATGGAGCGACCCAATCGATTTGTGTTAAATCTGCAAGGGGCTCTTGACTGCAGGGTCGATCAGTAAGACGCACATCCTCATTATATCCGACTTCTCCATGCCATTCGATTTTCCTGTCGGGCAGTACTGTACAGCCAGAGTCATCATGGTGCCATCCACGTGCAGCTTTCGAGTATTCATCTGTGCTCTGTTCTTGATTACTTTGGGGAGGCAATAATGGGCGCAGTCCGTTTATGAGAGCTTGAAGAACCACGTAAACCGGTTGGCACATCGTGGCGTGGGCAACCAGCGCCACTGTTGCGTACATATTTCATCACCTCGTTCCCTTATCAGGCCTCCGCCACATCCCGACTCTACGATGGTGCGGGAAGTCAAAATAGACTCGTACAGTTGGCAGTAGTTGTTTGACTTATTTCATTTCCTCGGTTGTTTTACTAAAAAAATATACCCCGGTCCTATCATGTTCTTGGGTATAAAACGGACCAAAGAAAAAAAAATTGCTGTGTACATACGGCGCCCTTTCTCGAAACCTTCCCATGCCGGAATAACTTATGAACGGCGGCGTTACGGTGCATGATCTACTCGACTAAGCGCTTGTAGAGCAGTAGAGTCACGCGAGTGAGTCCGGGAAGGACAGAGATCAAGAGATCCTAGAAAGAATAAAGTAACATTCGACCCGAAAGCGATACGTACGGCGGCTCGGTGGCTCGGGTTGGCGTAGCGTCGTTCGGCTCGTAGTGCAGCAGACAGAGGCAAAACAAAAGGGCGCGCGGGCAAGGCAAACGAAAATGGAACCGAGGAGGGCTGAACTTGATTGTAGGAGTCCTTCCTAGCGTGTTTAAATACACATCATCGCTAACTACGAGTCCGGTGAGTAGGGCTGGGTAGGCAAAACAAGTGGAAAAAGGGAGTGGCAACGCGCGCCGCGAGGTTGTAACCAAGTCACCTGACACGGCCCGACACGTGACACTCGGAACTGCGAGGAAAATAACTTCAGATCCTGATTTTGCCACTACTATCGTGTACATCGGGTCTGAATTTGCACATAGAAGCTGAATTCGATTTTTGTAAATTTTTGTGTTCACCAAACCCCTTCCGGATTCTTCGGGATACAATTGGATGCTTGTTCTGAATGTCTCAAAAAAACTACTAAGTGATCCTATCATGAGAATTAACTGAGCGAGGACAGCCGGTATGGTACATCGGCGTTCCTGATATATATGTCGGACTCAAGACTTCAGATCGCACCCCGAAGACCCGAAAAAATTCATGGGGCATGGTATAGTACCTATATATACAGGCATACACTTCATTTATATTTCCGGGAAGACCTGCAAGTGTAGTGGACAATATTTCAGAGAGCGTGACAAAACGGGTCAAATTCAAACTCCACTCAAAACTCTGCTTACGTGTCCGGGATGTATGTTGGGACACGTTTTGGGAGTCCTTTCACCTTCGCAGCCACTGACTAAGCCACTTCGAACTCCGGCCAGCACGACAAGTTGGCGCGTCACGTGTTTACCAAACGAAACATTGGCGCGTCATGTGTAGTTACAACTTCTGTATTAGATAATTACATTACAAAATTAAAATGACATGAAAATATCGGAAAATATCATCCACAATATACAGATTGTGGATGAGCATCGTGCGCGCAGGGGGAACGCATCTGAACGCATCTGGACGCGTCTTTACGCTCCCTCCCCAATTCCCTCCCCTGCCAATGTCATCTCCATCATCTGTTATCAACATTCCCGCCGTCCCGGATGATCCCGGCCCTGAGCGCATTGATCGAGTCGGTCGCGCCTAATTCACCGGTCCAGCAGGACGGTAGCGTCGGCAGTACGAATGACGGCGCCACTGCTTCCGTTATTTCGGCGGCCAATAACATCATTAGCCTGGCTCAGGAACTTATTTCGAAGGCGCCGAATGATTTGGAAATTGCAAAATCAGTCAATTAATCAGTCAATTTATTCCAATCTTGGTTCAGTGCCCTTGTACTCTCGGCAGCTGGCGATGGCGATGGTTCCCTCCCAGAAAAAGAAAATATCGGCCCCAATCAACGTTCTTGGCTGGAGAGGGCCGCACGTATGGGGGTAAATGTTGCAAACTAATAGAGTTGGTGAGATAAAGTGGACGCGCGCGAGAGGATCTAGATTAGATGTAATGCTCAGTGGTCGCGCGTGCAGCACGATAACTATGTGTATTACCTAGATTAGATGTAATGCTAATCTAGCTATCAGTATGGTGATATGGTGTTAATGGTTCGGGCAGATTGCTCACCTCAGTGGTCGCGCGTGCGGCACGATAACTGAGGTGGCAGGGCTCTAAAGCCCCTGCTTATATATGTGTCTACTACGCGGGCTCTGTGCCCCAGGGGTATGGTAACGGATGCTAATTGTATGCTAAGGAATGTATGGGACCTCACAGATGAGGTCCCCGTGCTGTAGGTATGAAACATGGGCTTGCTGCTCGATCGTCCGTGGTGTGCGCATACGCGCTTAGTTGTTGGGCGCTCCGACGGTCCGTTCCGTTCCGAGCTCCGAGGCGTGCTCGGATTCCAACAGTAAAGCGTGGTAACAAGCGCTGCAAGAAAGGTAAGGTCGACAGCGCGCTTACGGCCCAGTACATCGGCGAGCCTAACCATAAGCGCGCCGCTGACAACGACCCGTATGGAGCCGGCGAGCAATCCGGCAAACGCGCTAAGCCCGATGCGCGCTCAGCCGCCGCCAATGCTCGCGCGCGTGCAGCACAGGAACAGGCTGCCATCAAGGCAGAGCCCCTGCGTACGCAGCCCCTGCCCCCACCACCCACGCATCCCCCTCCGCCCCCTCCGCCGCAGCCGCTCCCCCTGCCCGCGTCTCTACCCTTTCCCGCGTCGCTTCCCGCATCCGCCTCATTCTCCCCATACACATACAATCACTATCATTTCCATTCCCCTCCTCTATCTCAGCCTCGGCCGATGTATTCCCACTCTCAGGGGGCCCCTTCTGCTCCCCCATATTATCCCGCGTTTTCGACTTACTCTTACTCCCACTACATGTAGCTTAGATAATGTTTTTGTAGAATAAATAAATGTTTTATTACTTTGAAATGAGAACGTAATTAACTTACACGAAACAATTTACTAATAATGTGTGCATGTGACTCAGCTGAGACCGTAATTACATGAAACAATTTACTAATAAGATATGCTGGATGTGCGCGTGACTCGGCCGAACTCTGGGAATTTGGAGTTCGGTTGCATCTGAGACGCGTGGCTGCGAACTTAGGCCAACTCGTTTTGGGACACGTTTGACTGCGTGACATTGGCCGCTGTCGGTGTGTGAATTTTAGTGTGACATTCTGTGACAAAATGCACAGAATGCACTCTGTCCCTCAACACGCCTGCAGATGTTCCCGGAAATATAAATGAAGTGTATGCCTGTATATATTGATAAATTTTATATGGGGAGCGAATAAGAAAGGATGAAAGCGATTACATTCGAGGCTCGACTGAGAGCCTAATTTAACTACTTTACAAGTACACTACACAGATCAGCGCGAGAGATGATCGTATAGTACAAGATCGAGAGATTACAAACATAGGAGGTGTACACTAATCAACGACGTCATACACTAATCACTAATGACTAAATTAATTATATAATACTACGCTCGTCCTTTAGACGGCGCGCTTGATAAAATACCAGAGAGAAATCGTCCTTAAGACGATGGAGAACAGAGGGAACATACATACATCAGATATCTGGAAGTCGTGCATTGAGTCAAAGGCCGTGAATGAAACTAAAGGCCATGCCCCATAGGGCGATTATTCCAACATATATAGGTACTATACCATGCCCCATGAATTTTTTCGGGTCTTCGGGGTGTGATTTGAAGTCTTGAGTCCGACATATATATCAGGAACGCCGATGTACCATACCGGCTGTCCTCGCTCAGTTAATTCTCATGATAGGATCACTTAGTAGTTTTTTTGAGACATTCAGAACAAGCATCCAATTGTATCCCGAAGAATCCGGAAGGGGTTTGGTGAACACAAAAAATTACAAAAATCGAATTCAGCTTCTATGTGCAAATTCAGACCCGATGTACACGATAGTACTGTAACAATGTAACTGAGCAGGAGCGCGATCGTGGAAACCCCGCTGGTGCGTTGGTAGCGGCGCTCCGAAGCTGGGGAAAAAAAGCGAGCGGGAGTTTCATTACAGTACAGTAAAGGGGTTAGTAATTAGACTATGAAGAGGCACATTAAACAAATCGGAATTGAGAAGGAAATAATACATATCGGCTCCGTCTACAGTAATGCCCTGTCAGGGCGCCCCGGCACAGGTGCTGGAGCGGTCTTGTGCGAGCGCAGCGCAGCCGAGTCACCTCGGCATAGAACTGAATCGTGCGGCATGTCATCGTACCCCTGACTCTGATTTAGTCGCGTACGTCTGGCTTTTCCCTGCGAACCGTGTTGTGAACCGTGTTGGCACCGGCCAGATTCGTATTTCTGGGAGGACACGCCTGGAGCCTGAGTCTGGACACTTTGAGGTTTGCCAAAGCGAAAAACAGAGATGGATCACGGTTGTCTTCTTCCCATCGATGCGGAAGCCAGTACTGTAGACGGTGCCAGTGAGAAGGACAAGCACCGCACTGTATTTAGGATCGACCGCGCACGCACATTAATTGATCGACGAACTCTGCGTAACTTCGGCCAAGCAGTTGCCGAAACCCGGCGGGCCGACTCGTTTTCACCCACTTTCAAATTCGTGGTGCCTTTCGGATTCAGCACGCTGTGGCAACTCCGCGCGGGCGGGTCCCCGAGAGGTTTCAGCTCACTATTAGCTAACCCAAGGAACCTGCCACTACAACCTCTTCCGAAGAGCGTAAAATTCGTGCTAGAGACGTCACATTGGCGTAGTGTCAAAATATTCGATTGGCAATAGCAGGGATCCTACCCCAGGAATATAGAGAAATGCAACGATTTGGAGGGGAGGAGACGCAAGGAAAAGCAAGGCGTTCAGCTGCCGCAGTGCTATCTTTTGATACTAGGCCTGGTTACTAGCGTGCTTTTAGGCGGCAAGGCACAAGAGTCTGTTAACTTACAATTTTCGCAAGGCCTGCTAGCACTGCAGCCGAACGGGCCCTGAAAGCTCCTGCCCGTGAAACCGTGATTGGTCGACGAGGGAATTCCGTGGAGGATCCGAGACGATAGCATACGCGGCGGCCATCCATCCATGCTGGCAGGTATAACGTGTATTGTTTTCTGAGGTGGACCACGTCTTCGCTCTAGTCAAAATATCAGCGCTTGCCTCCTTACCTATATATGGCGGACTACTTTCCCTCAGGGCCCATCCGTTAGTTTCTCCTCCTCACCTCTCGATTCGATATGCCTGCACCCACCGAGACTCATAGCCTAAGTCTGTCTACGGATTTTACCAACCCACAAGACCGAAGTCAAACGGCATCGTCTGTAGGCCTGGGAGTCTATGATGACTGCGTGGTCCCACCGTCCCACAATGCTCGCACAGTCGTTCTGTGCTTTGATGGGACGGGCGATCAATTCGACAAGGATGTATGTGCACTTTCCTCTTCACAGTTTCTCTCACTGAATCTCGCTTGTAGAATTCGAACATCGTGCAGTTCTTCTCGATGCTCAAGAAGGACGATAAGAGCCAGCAGGTGGTCTACTATCAGGTCCGCAAAAGCAGATTTTTGCTCTAGTGAGACCACAATTGAAAACACGGCATTCCAGTCTGGCATCGGGACGTACACGATTCCGGAGATCGCGACCCCGGTCCGGTCAAGCGTGCACAAGTTGATTGACATGGCCATTGCCAATCACCTTGATGCCCACGTCATGGGTACGTTGTATCTTCTTGATGTCTCCGGTGCTTTCAGGCATGCTTATAAACTTTTATTTTATTTTATTTTATTTTATACAGGGGGATATGAATTTTTGATGGAAAATTGTACGTCTATCGGAAGCCATTCTCGAGTGTGGAGGACCTCATTTTGGTTACTGTGCTAGACCAGGAAGGGGATAAAATATGCATTTTCGGGTTCTCGCGTGGCGCATACACCGCTCGAGCACTTGCTGGCATGATCCAAAAGGTCTGCACCCGTTACATCATATCTGGGTTAGATATAACCTGATCGGTCAAAGGTGGGCCTTCTCCCCGCGGGGAACCGCCAACAAGTTCCCTTCGCATATAAGATGTACACTCGCGATGACGAAACCGGTTGGGATCAAAGCACCGCATTCAAGAAGGCTTTTCTCGATCGATGTTGAGATAGAATTTGTCGGGCGTGTGGTATGCTTCCTTTTCAATGTGACAGAGATACTCGGTATCTAATGCGCGGCGTAGGGGATACGGTTTCCTCTGTTGGGATAGTGCCTCGTACCTCCCATTCACAGCCTCAGATACTTCCATCCGCTACTTCCGTCATGCCATATCGCTTGATGAACGCCGCGCCAAATTCAAGGCTAACTATATCATCTTCAGCGCCCAGACGACCAGAAGGGTACGATGCCCGGAGAGATGCCGCGATCAAATCAGTCCTTCCGCCATCATAATAAGCTCATCATCACTGTCGCAAGGATAAAGTGTCCTATGATGAGGTATATGACGACGGCCCCACTGCGGCCCGACGGTACTGGAAGTTTGGTTTGCTGGTGTCACTGCGGTAATTTCTCCTTGTCTCAACGTAATACACTTGATCTTAACATCGTTTTGTAGACATTGGTGGGGGGGTCAGTCCCGAATGGCACTCGGAACAGCTTGGCAAGAATCCCACTTCGTTGGATGATTCGCCAGTGCTTTATTGCTAACACCGGAATCCAATTCTACCGCGAGACCTTCAAACACATTGGCCTCGATCCTGCCACTCTCTTCCCCTTCGTAACCACACGGCTCCCGGCACTAGAGACATCTGCTTCCTGTGTGGCCGAAGCCAGGGCTTCCGCTCTCTGTACAGATGCAAATCATGTCACTCTCAATGACCAAGTCCAGGCTTCGCCGACAGCGGCGTGCACTTTCAAATCGGAAGAGCACGAGGAACTATTGGATGCCCTGAGTCTTCTCACTGATCAGTTGGAAAAGGTCAAGGCCTGGTGGATTCTCGAGTATCTTCCTATGCGCCACCTCGAGCAGGATAGAATGGACTTTTCGTGGAAGCCCT
>WHVC01000147.1:0-60246 GCA_015178925.1 Russula emetica | reverse complement strand
GGTGGGATGAGCGTAACCCAATCCGTTGGACTAATTGACTTTACCGTGCTATCGTGTCGGAATACAACATAACTCCGAGGCCGAGGCCGAGATGTCGGTCTCCGTGCTGACTAATACGGGTACGTGCCAATTTCGCTTTAGGAAATGAAATTCTAGCAAGTTCTCGATCAAGTGAGCACCAACCCGACGTTTCGTGGCCGTTCGACCAAGTTCTCGTGAGACGTTGTTTAAACAACTTTTGACTATAAAATGGCGTCCCAACTCCCAATCCTCCCTATAACTCTTATCTTCGAAACGCCATGTTCAGCTTCTACCCTTCACATCCTCGAGCATTCCGCTACTTGCCACCCGTCTACTCCGTCTACCCCGATGACGACTTGTATTCACCATACCTGTCGTCTCCCGATTCACGTCTACTGGTCACAAACCCCGAGGTGCGCTATCGCCGTGTCCTCGGCGAGTATCTTGCCGCGGAAGAAGAATACAATGCTCAACTCCGCGCTCGCGAAGAAGCCAAAATGAGGGCGCGTGCGGAAGCTATTCGTCAGGAACGAGCACGCTTGCGAGCAGCACACCTTGCTCGTGCACGTAGAGAGCAGCAGGCGCGACAGTTCAAACAGGGGTTGGCCAACGCTTTGGCCCAGGCGGCAATTTCCGGAGATGATTACCTCTCACCACCACGTCGTCCCAGTCACGGTCAAACGACCCCTTTCCGATATGCTCATTCCTTCTTGTATGCATGGACACACATCGTGCCCCGATGGTGCCAGTGTTCAGAAGGAGAAGGTATGTGGTGTTCGGTTTCAATCCTGTTTGCATTTGGTCCTAATCATAGCTTAGGAGCAGCGCGATGTACGAGGAAGATACGAGTGTCAACCAATGCCCCCTCTCCGCCTCCGAGCCAGGCGAGTGTGAGTGCTCAGTGCCAAATTTAGAGTCTGTTCTCCGAGAGCGACTGCAGAAGATAGCTGGCGATGAAGAAGTACAAGATTTGGCACGTGCTATACTTCGGTCACCTCACTTCTGCGACAGGGGTCAGCCCATCTGCAGCTGCGTCATCTCCAGAGGTAGGCTTTCAGTTTTCATTCATCATAAATGTTGCTGGAAAAAGTATTAATGATGTTCTCCAGAATACCTGCTCGACGCAGCCGGACGAGGGTGCCAACCTTTCCCGCTCTTCTGCTCTTAAGGTGCTGCAGCCGAGGCCGCCAAGGCGTCTTCAAAGCTCACCGCGCGGAGGTAGCCGAAAAAACCGAACCCTTTCCAACCTCCCCAAGTCCCAGGGACGCACTTTTATCACTCGCGATCATCGAAGATATTCGTTCTGCTCTTCTCAAGCTCTCTGCCGGTTTCTCTCTTCCGCCTTCACTCGACTTTGCGGATGATGAACCGGATGGGCTCGCGTACACACCTACCAACGCTCCTGTCAGAGTATATGAACACGCGCTCAACATGTTGCTAGAGCAGCTGGATGCCGTCGAGTCTGACGGTGATGAAGAGGTGCGCCGTGGCACGGAGAGCCGCTGTAAAGGGAGGTAGAGAAGACAATTGAAGACGTCGAGAAGAAGAGGGTCAGAGAGGCAAGAGAAAGCGTGAGACCACGCGGCAGCCCTGAAGCGCCGGTCTCCGCTGAAGCCGACCTTACCGAGGCAAGAACGTCGATGGAACTGTAGATGAGAATCCCTCTGTCGACAACGACAAACCTGAAGCGGAGGAACTCTCATCAAACTCTGGTGATCGTGCGGATGCCGCTCCCTCGAAGCCTGAACTTCTGTCTATACCAAATGCTGAGGTGGTGGTACCCGACGTTACTAAGCCTAGCGACCCAAAGTCCATGCAAGATGATGATTTTCTCGAAAATCAATATTCTACGCCTGTTTCGGGGTCAGCTGCCCTGCTGTCCCCGTGGCCTCTCCCTTGCTAGCTCCTACAGACCAGATTGAGGCCACGGTCTCTACCGACGATGTTTCCGAGTCGAAACACGACTCGGAGGTCTTTGCTGAACAGATCACAATTGAACAAATCACATCTGTACTTTCGGAACCGGAGATCTTGATTACACCCTCAGATTCCCCCGCGGAAGTCTCTGTTCCTATGCTCGGGGCTATTGCTCCTTCATCTACCCCTGTCGCTCCCTTAGTCCCCTCCACTATCCCTGACGAACTGCCGGCTTCACTCAGCCGTGATCGGCTTTCTGTCTCCCTGGGAGACGATGACGCGGAGCTGGATGATGCTGATGGTGAAGGTGGATGGACTGAGATATAAATGGACACCGGGGTCATGATATGGACTATTGACTTCTTCGCAGCGCTATGTATTTCTAAAGGACATATATTACTCCTACGCACTTACTAGTATCATACTTGTATTAAACACTTTGCTTCGTACTGGTCAGTATGCATACTGTATTTTACCTTCTACCTGACTCAGAATAAAAATAATTTACCCATATGACGAAAGCGGACAACAGCACGACAATGTCGACTATGTTACCTGCTTTGTTCTCTCAGACAGAAAGGTGCGGAGATGGCGGGAGGAGGACAATGATCTTTTATCAGGAGGAAAATAATGAGTTCTAATGGGTCTGAGAGAGAGGTCCGGCAGATTTTGGATCTTGTCCTTGAACAAGGATTTCGAACGAGAATACAGTATTTTCCGTCGCAGATACGACGTTGAGAGCGGGCCGTTTACTGTAGGCAACTAAGGCAAGGAACGAGTGATAAAGTGAATATATTGTGGCTCGTACCGTACCGTACAAGGTTACACCTTTTGATTGCTCGCCTGCTAAGTTAATCCAGTATTAGTGCTGCATGAAGCGGGGACTGGAAAGCTCACCGTGGGCCTTTACAGCTTTACTTACAGCCAATTGCAAAACGATAGACGTGTAATTCTCGAGTTTCCCTTTTAAGGACCCCAGGCCCAGGGCTGTCCATTGCGAGTGCTGTGACTGTGCTGTGCGCCCCAACTGCGCCCAATGAACCCTCTCTGACTTACTTATCCCCATCACCTGCGAAACCCATCACCATCCTCTTCACTCTCTCATGTCTCACGCAAACCCCTCGACCTCCTTATCCCCAGTTTCCAGTTAATTTTCAATAATGCCTTGAAGGCCTACGGAAAACGCACAAAGAGCGACCTTCGTGCACATCCACTTGTCGCCCAGCTCCAGGACTGCAACTCTCCCAGCGCCGTTCTCTCCCTCATTCATCAGCAAGTCCAGGGACTTCAAAGAGACGACGATAGACTGACAAAATGGCTCGACCCAACCGTGAGAGTCTTGCTCGCCTTTTCGGAAACTGTTGGAGAGGGTGTTAGCCTGGTATGCCTCAGGAAATGAATCCATCTGAGATACACTCTTTCATATCCATTTCCCAGGCATTCTCTCCCGCGAAAGCGATCTTTGCAGGAGTCGGTGTTCTTCTCTCAGTGCGTATCCTTCGTTGGACTTTCGTGCGGGCCATTGTAATACCCTTTCAGGCAGCTATGGATGTTCGCGCAAGCCAAGACACTCTCATCGACATCTTCGAGCGCATGGAAAACTTCTTCCAACGTCTTGATATCTATACCAATGTGTCACCAACACCTGAAATGATCGATATGATTGTGAAAATAATGGTTGAGGTGCTTTCGATTCTTGCGATTGCTACGAAGGAGATGAAGCAGAGCCGTACGAGTAAGTAATTCTTGTGCAATTATGTCGCGGTTGACTGAGAAAATGTTCAGGAAAATACTTGAAGAAGTTGATTGGAAGGACTGACATAGAAGATGCGTTGAAGAGGCTGGAGAAGCTGACAAATGAAGAGGTTCGGATGGCAACTGCACAAGTTCTGAAGGCCACGCATACTGTTGATGATAGAGTGAGGGTGGTCGAGAATAAGGTAATCAACGTCGACAATAGAGTGGCTGGCGTCGATGATAGGGTGGCTGGTGTCGACAACAAGGTCGCGGTGGTCATTGATGGTGCGCAACCCTCTCTGATCGGTCAACAAGAGAATGTATTTAATTCTGGCGTGCCTAGGGGGAAAAGAGATAAGGGTAGTCATACAACAAGTGGCAGACGATATGGATCAAGTGAAAAGTTAGTCATTTTCTTTCTGCGTTGACATTGCTGTGCAGGCTAAACCATCCTTACAGGGAGTCAATTACGACAGGACCTTCGCAGATGGCTCTCCCCTCCGGATCCGTCTATTAACCACAACATTGCCTGCGGCGCCCATCGCAAGCAAACAGCGGAGTGGTTTTTCCAAGGAAGTATCTTCACTGAATGGAAATCCAATGGTTCCCTTTTGTGGCTCCACGGAAAACGTACGTTCTCCTGGCCTTTCCAGAGCCGATGGCTGCTGATAGCCACCTCTTGTAGCAGGCTCCGGGAAGAGCGTACTCTGGTTTGTCGCTATCAAACACTGTCAACCTTGAGTTACTCACCTCCGGGTTAGCTCTACGATAATTCAAGACGTTATTGCCCTACGCGACAATCGATTGGCCTCCATGGCCTATTTCTACTTTGATTTTAGGGACATCAACAAGCAAAACCGTCGTGACCTGCTCCCTTCTCTCGTTACTCAGCTTTCCGATCAGTCCCATCGTCATTGTGACATACTCAACCGCCTTTATCTTAAACACGAAAGCGGCGCGCACAAGCCGAGTGAAGATGAATTGATACAATGCCTGAAGGATATGCTCTCACTCCCAGATCAACAACCCATTTACCTTATCATTGACGCCCTCGATGAATGCCCTGATACGTCTGGATTGCCTTCTCCACGGGAACAAGTCCTTGACCTCTTGAAGGCACTTGTCGAGCTTTCCTCACCAAATCTTCGTCTATGTGTTACGAGTCGCCCGGAGATTGATATCCGACGTGCTCTCGAACCTTTAACATCCCTCCGAGTATCCCTTCACGAGCAAAGTGGACAAAAGCAGGATATTATCGACTATGTCACGTCTGTCGTTCAGGCGGATCTAAAAATGCGTCAATGGCGAGATGAAGATAAGAATTTAGTCATCAAGACACTCTCCGAGAGGGCAGATGGCATGTAAGGACATCACTAATGAAGCTGCGATATGTTCATGATATTTACCGTGCCGAGCAGGTTTCGGTGGGTCTTCTGCCAACTTGAAGCCCTACGACACTGCTTAGCACCTCGAGTGCGGCATATGCTCAAAGAATTGCCTGAGACTCTGGACGAGACATACGAGCGGATTTTAAGGGACATTAATAAGGCGAACCGGGATCTCGCTCATCGCCTCCTGCAGTGCCTCACGGTAGCCATTCGTCCTCTACGTGTTGCGGAGCTCGCAGAGGTCCTAGCTGTCCACTTCGGGACCGCCTCCCATGGACGGACGTCAAAATTGAACACAGATTGGCGATGGGAAGATCAGCAAGAAGCCGTTCTGTCCACCTGCTCGAGTTTGATCTCCATCGTCGTGGACGAAGAAGGGACTCAAATTGTACAATTTTCACACTTCTCCGTAAAGGAGTTCCTTACGTCGTCACGGATTGCCGGTTCAAGTGCAGTCGTATCGGCTTTTCACATTCTCCTTAAACCGGCACACACGGTTCTTGCCGAGGCCTGTCTGGTCGTACTGCTGCGGTTGGATGAACTTGTGGATGAGGATAACGTCAAGGACAAATTTCCTCTCGCTCGATATGCTGCTGAACATTGGGTCGACCATGCTCGATTTGAGAATGTCGCGTCCCATATACGAGAAGGGATGGAAGATCTCTTTGACCCTGATAAACCATATTTTGCTGCTTGGCTCCAGGTCCACGACATCGACACCCAGCCCCTTTCTGGTTCGCTTCTTTATCACTTTGCTTCTTTATTCCACAAGACATCAAATTCGGCAATTCCGTTATACTATGCAGCGCTCTGCGGGTTCCATGATCTAGCAGAACAGCTCATTATCAAACATCCACAACAAGTTAACACCACTGGCGGTTACTTCATGTCGCCACTGGGGGCTGCACTGAGGGGCGGGCACCTCAAGATAGCACAGGTACTCCACGAACGCGGTGCCGACGTAGATGTCCAGGGCATACACAACTATACCCTACTGTTTGGTGCATCATGCTCTGGACATTTTGAAACTGTTCAATGGCTGCTCAGTCACCGTGCAAATCCAAATGACCGGAGCAAAGGAGACGGCTGGATTTCATTGCATGCGGCGGCCTTATTTGGACACGTCGAGGTCTCCTGGTTATTACTTCAGTACAAAGCCGACATCAACGCCCACGATGACGAAGGCCAGACTCCACTACATATAGCCGTGGAAGACAAGCACGTTAATGTAGTTCGGTTATTGCTCGAACACGGTGCCGATGTGAATGCCCGGGACAATCGTCGCAATACGTCATTGCATCTCGCATCAGGTAGTGGGCGCCTCAATGTCGCACGCGAGCATGGGCCCCTCGATGTCGCACGCCTGCTTGTTGAGCATGGTGCGAATATAGATGCAGAGGACAACAAGGGCAGGACCGCATTTCAGGTTGCGTCGGAGAGAGGATTTCACGATGTCGCAAAGTTGCTGTCGGACCATGGCTCCAAATGATATAACATATTGTAGGAAAACTAGTTTTAAAATATTAGAAGGGATGTCATTACGCCTTCCGAGTCCAATACTAGTATACTGTATCAGTCTCCATTCGAGCGCGCGCATCGCCGTCATTGCGGTGAGTCGACTTATCTCTCGGAGACAGGAACAAATTTATCATCGGGGTTATATCTTGGAGCTAAGCTTGAGGTATATCAAAATCAAGTCAGCTTTCTCAACAGATCGCGCGTTGCGCTAGCATCCATCCGTGACGCCACGGTGCGAAGTGGTGCGAAGGTGAGCTTACTTAATCCCGGTGGCCACCCGACCGAGATCGAGATCGAGGTCGAGACGAGACGCGAGACCACAGTATAGTGACCCTCTTGAGTCATGTCGATGATATGTGCATGCACGCGCAAGGCAGAAAAAATATCATCATAACCATCTTCGACTGTATTGCGTCAACCATGTGAGTGATACTGTATATGTTCCACGAAAAGGAGGTAGTACAGTATTTCCACCCGTTCGCCAAAATCGGCTGTTCAACCCACCTTGCACATTACGGATGTCCTGTGATGCTCTTGTTGGAGAAGGATAAAAGCGACACAAGTAGAAAAGGATATATTCAAAAGGCTGGATTCGATGGGAGGACGCGTGCACTCACTGGCGCGCACACCGTGCCATGACACTGGCAATTAAAGAAAGGCTTGCTTTTATTCAGTCACAGCACTAATATTTCAGTTCTTTATGCGTTCAGTGAACATGAAAAACTGGATATTAGTGGGCATAGAGAAACTCTAGGAAGCTCGGAAAAGGTGATTTCTTCCCGTTACAAGGGAAACGCACCCCATACTGTACTACTAGTATGTATGCCCGCATATGGCGTTACCGGGTTGTTTGGCAGCATCCGCTTAACAGGGTGGAAGGCACCCTATATTTTGACTTCTTTCCTGACGCAGATTCACTCCAACTACTGTACACGGATAGCCGACTAATCGCTCCCCGAGAACGGAGACATGGAAGTCAGTGAATGTATAGCACGATAAGGTGTTCAAGTGTTCAATCTCGGTTTGCACATCAGGCACGGAGACTTGGACGTGGTCCGTCTGGGCTCTATCGTAGTACTGTATGGTCACAAGATAGATGGGCTAGGCTCGGGAAGCGCAAATTAAGGGGCGACCTGCAGTTGATTCGACTGTCCGGCTCAGGGCCTTCTTCAATTAGCCACGTGTTTGGTTATAAGTTTATTGATTATCATTGTCGGGACTCGGGAGTCATGCTATGCTGTATCGTTGTCAACGACAATAATTGACCACAGAACATTATTGGTTGGAGGAGGAGAATTAGAGAAGAGACGGGCCAATCACGGAGACATGTGCCAGTGGTAGGGAAAGGAAACAATTTGTGTGGCGGTGCGCCGTCCCAGACTAAGTTAATATCACCGCTGTGGGGTGCCATGACAATCAGGTTCAGGACGTTTCTCATATGCTTTTTCTTTTGTTCTTGAAACCTGTGCATAACTTAATTAATATAGGATATGTATTCGACACGACGATGGATGGATCTAACACAAGTCCCAAGGGTAAAATGGGCCCTTCTCTCTCAGCTGAGCCTGACGCAAGGGAATTCAAGAGTTGACTGTTTTAGTTGGCCAGGGTACGTTCACCTGCTCTAAGGAAAGCCCAAGTACTACTGTTGATAGTCTGAGGTCTTTTTAACTTTGAGGTATGGTATTGTTGCCGAGATGATAAAGGAAGCGGCGAAGAGGGTGATAAGGACAGTGTTGTCAATGACCCGGTCTGACGGGGGTCAGTTCAGTCGGAGGGTCAAGGACAGTCTTACTGACCTTTTTTGGTCAGCGAGTCAGTCGGGTCAGCATCAATTTCAAATCAATGGGATCATTGGGACAAGAATCTGATAAAAAATGGTTCGATGATATGACAAATAAAATTTCGGGTCCCCGCCACAATTAAACATGTACAAATAAGGTCACCGACCCAGTCAGACCGGTCAGACCAGTAAAGACGGTTCCGGTGGGTCAGCCACTTACCCAACCTTTTTTGGTCAAGGGTCACTGACCTTGACAACACTGGATAAGGATGCGGTACAGTACAGTAAATTGGAAAGCGGAAGGAATGATCGAATTGGTCAAATTGGCGAACTATCCTCGGTCACCTGGCCTGGCCCTGTTCACTGTGAAGCCAGTTTCTGAAGGGGCGCATACCAGAGCTCGAGTAGAATTTCGAACGATTTTATTTATTTATCGGCTTATCCTTCCCCGTCAAAGAGCCAAACAATGCCATTTAAACTTAACGGGTGGAAATCACTAGAAAATATGAACGATGTACCGACTGTACTGTACTGTACCGTCACAGAGTGAAGGACCAATGCCCTCTTACAGTAATCACAGTAACGTCTAGCCGTTTACAACTCCTCGTGCGCTCTGTGCATGATTCCCATGGTTATGATATCTTTTACTGTCGTTGCTATATCCCCTTTCTGACAGCAGGCGCTCCGACTTGGCCAGAACGCGGTCTAAAAGACCCAGACTCGATGTCTGGACTTCGCAACGATCGTTTTAATGGTCGTCTTGTTACTCCCTCGCCACGGATACACCCAGAACTACCAACTGTATCACCATGAAAGGATTGAGCTCTCATCTCCATGCCAAAGTCCCTCCGTCAACAAATGAAGGTCTTTCCGGACTTGCAAGTCGTCGTGTAGACGAATATCATGTCGTCTCTGATCCAATCGTCGCAAGCATTCACTATGAGGCATTTAGCAAGCACCTCACTTCATACGTCGAGAAAGGTTAGGCTTTTCCCCATCTCCATTCATCCTATATCTATCCTCATTCTTGGTTTCAGAGCAAGCGAACACAATTCCACGACAGAAGCTCGCGAAGCTTTCCCTTCAGCAGTTCCAGGAACTCTGTACGGACGTCTACGATGAGCTGATCAGACGACAGAACAACTCGGAAATCATCAATGGTCAAGGTGCGTCTTGCTCCTTTTCCTCCAAATCGTCCCAACTCACCACCCGCTCTAGTCCCCTTCCTCCCTGCTCAAGCAGGATTCCATCCTAAACGAAACCAGGCTCGCCAGAAGCTTGCCACGCTCCGCCCTCCTCGCTTTCAAGAATTGACCAGTGACGTCCGCCATGATCTGGGTCGACGCTACCCAGCGTGCAATGAAGTGGTAATATCTTTTCCCTTCCTTTTTGTTTAACTCCCCCTTTTTATACTGTTTTCGTAGGCCTCCGCTCCTGGCTCAACGTATGACAATTTACCTCTCGCTGGTATCCCCAATGTTCCACCCGGGCTCGATAGAGATACCTACTTTGGTAGCACCACCGAGAACTATCCAAGTAGCAGGACAGTTGTCAAGACGACTCGGACCACCCCCCTTTAGAGGCGCAACATGGCGATAACAAATCAAACACGGGTTTCTAACAGGTGCAGATACAAGTGCAACGCGAATTAACAGCATTGGTGTGATTATGCCGACGGAATACTATACACGTGGACTCTATTTTGTATTTGTTTATCTTTGGACATTTGTATATGTGAGAAATGATTATGTTATCCATTTGAGACGGCCAAGTGGGCGACTCTCGCGACTTTGAAATTTTGAAAAAAGGAGGATGATTCCACTCTCAACACGGGCTGCCCGCAAAAAGACAGAGTCCGCTTTACTGTCGTACTCTCGTCAACGCCTTCCCCGCCCTGCCCGTCTCTACACTTCCCCCACAAAACGTGCCAGCGCACAGGCCTTTGACGCCGTCGCCTCATCCATCCCAGATTCCTACCCTGCCTTTCTTCCCGCCCACCCAAAGCTCGCTGACACCATCGGAAATGTCCCAGACAACCCGAACACGAGTGACATGCACACCTTCCTCCGAAGCCGTACGCCCTATACTATTCTGCCCCCACCCCTTCCGCTGGACAGGGATTCCGAGCTTAACGACTTGCTATACACCGACTCCCCCACGCAAGATCTCATTTCGGTCATGGGTGCTTGTCTACACAATAGTTACGACGTCCCCCGCGCCAAAGAGATCTTTGACAATCTCCGCGCCAGGGGAGCTGAGCAGATCCTTCACCCGCGTCTTTACGCCTCTTTCGTAGAGGCTTATCTCGATATGGCCCTCAAGGAACCAGAGAATAGGTCTTTGTGGGTCGAAGACGCTTGGACACTATTGGATTTGCTGTTTAGCGGGGAAGAGAAGGTTTCGGTCACTTCAGGCGCGTATGCGTTAGCGCTCATAGCTTGGCTAAGGTGCGTCTGCGCTTCCCTATGATATGACTTTGCTTTGATCGTCTCTCAGATTCTCGTCTGAGAATACGCCAACATTCATTGATGGTATAACGAGCCACACACCTGCTTCGCTCTTAAAGGGCATTGTCGATAACCAGCTCTCAGTATCCACCGTTGTCTCTGACCGTGCCATCAAGTCCTCTGAGGAGGCACAAAAAATCATCAAGGCGCTTACCAGTGCAGCAGTGCAGCTCAACTACTCTGAAATCGTTCGTGAACTTGGCGAGGCGGAGACGATAGGCTTATCTATTCCTGACCCATATTTGGGCGTCCCCGAAGTACGTCCTGTTACTGTCACCTCGGTAAGTTCCCCCGTTCTGTCATCCTGCTACACTGCCACATTATCGACGCTATACCAGCCTATTTTGAATGAGGACGGCACTCCCTCGGGGGAAACAGAGACAGAGATTCCATTTAACCTCGAAATTCTTCGGAAGCATCTCGCACATGTCTCTCTAGCACGGCGAGTCCTCTCAGAGGACTTGGCCGCGCGACAAAAACTCATTGAAGATTCCGTATACGATGTCGCAGTTCAACGCATGCGACGGCAGGCTGAACTTTTCAAAGAGCTCGGACTGGGTGACTCGGTTCTAAAGAAGCAGGACTTGCAGTTATGGATGTGGCAATGGCACCAGCTCCTCCAAGCACGCTTGAAAGAGGACATTGCACTCCTCGTTAAAAAGGAGGCCGGTCAGTCCACTCATCTCCGACCTTTAAAAAAGCGTCCACAGCTTGGACCCTTCCTGTCCCTCATCAAACCCGAAAAGCTCTCTCTTATCACCATCCTCGAGATTATGCGCCTGCAGGGTTCAGGTGGCGTTGCGGATGGCATGAAGATCGCCCGTGGCCTCGTCGGCGTCGGTAAGGCCGTCGAACTCGAATATAAAGCCGAAATGTGCAAGAAGAATAACATTTCCATACCGTCCACCACGCGGGCCGGCGAGTCTGGTTTCTTCTCTCGTTATTCATACCGTGATCTCCATGCACGACGCGTCACCGCGCGAAAGTACATGGAAGATGCCGAGGAGTGGACGAGTGACTGGACCCAGGTCTTGCGCGTGCATATTGGTAGCTATTTGGTCGATCGCTTGATGGACGTTGCGAAGGTGATCCGCACCGGAACGAACAAGCGGACGGGCGAGCTTGTTGAGGAAGAACAGCCTGCATTCACACACTCGTACGAGTACCTTCGTGGGTACAAACTTGGCATCATCAAGTTGAACCCAGTCGTTGCGGAACGAATGGCAAAGGACAGCATCCGGGACACTATGCATCCAAGGCATTTGCCCATGCTCATCAAGCCGAAGCCGTGGTTAAATCACAATGAAGGCGGTTACATCTATAATAAGAGTGCGTTTATATCTTCTTGGGGTCAAGCGGTTGGAACTTAAGGCTTCTTTCAGGCCAGGCGATGCGTTTTAAGGACTCACAAGAACAGCAACAGTATCTGAAACACGCATCGTCACGCGGGAATGTTGAATTGGTGTTTGCTGGTCTCGATGTTCTCGGCTCGACGCCATGGAAGATCAATCGCAAGATTTTCGACGTCGTGCTCGAAGTATGGAATGCGGGCTATCGCCTTGGAAAACTACCGCCTGCCGTATATGAGGAACCCGAACCTGAAAAAACGCACGAGGAAACTGACCAGAGGGCGCGAAGTGTCTTCATCCAACGTCAACGCCAGTGGCTCGTGAATAAAGCAAACAATCACTCGGAAAGGTGTAGCGTCAACTACAAAATTGAGATTGCTCGCGCGGTGAGCCTCCTGATTCGATTTATTCGCTTCCCGCTCTCCGTGCTGATGCGCTCGCCAAGTATCTGGGTGACACTTTCTATCTTCCCCATAATCTCGACTTCCGTGGCCGCGCCTATCCACTCCCCCCCCATCTGAACCATATTGGGGACGATTTAAGTCGCGGATTACTTCTGTTTGGCGAGGCCAAGCCCCTTGGCGAACGTGGTTTGCGATGGCTTAAGATCCACTTGTCTAACTTGTATGGGTATGATAAGGCGACCTTTGAAGAACGGGCGGAGTTCGTTCACAAGCACCTAGATGACATCTTCGACAGTGCAGTGAATCCTTTAAATGTGAGTCTCGTTCCCCTTACACAAGCACTCAGTCTAAGGGACTATATCTCTGTATCAGGGACGTAAATGGTGGCAGAAGGCCGATGACCCATGGCAATGCCTTGCCACCTGCATGGAGCTCAAGGCCGCGCTCGACTCGCCTGACCCACATGCTTACGAGTGTGCATTGCCTGTACATCAAGACGGGACATGTAACGGACTGCAACACTATGCCGCGCTAGGTGGTGATGCACGTGGGGCACGCCAAGTCAATCTCGACACTACCGACCGGCCATCAGACGTGTATACATTCGTTGCAAACATGGTCGAGAAACGCATGAAAGAGGAGCTAGAGCGGGATCCGAGTAATGAACGGGCCCGAATGCTTATCGGAAAGGTCTCGCGAAAAGTTGTCAAGCAGACCGTGATGACGACCGTGTACGGTGTCACCTTTGTCGGAGCACGGGAACAGATTGATAAGCAACTGAGGGACCGTGGTGATATTCCCCTTGAGGAATGCTACATGGCAGCGGCATACCTCGCTAAGCAGGTACGGGTGTCGTCCCCCCTTCCGACCGGATGAATGGGTTTTGACATGCTCGTTGCCTCCTTAGGTATTGCAATGCATCGGTGATCTGTTTCAAGGCGCGAATGACATCATGAACTGGCTGACCGCCGCCGCACGCGTCATTTCGAAATCTGTGCCAGGTGATCGTGTCCTTGAGGCCATGGAACTCGATAGCCAGCCGAGTTTTAGTTCCAAGAATGGTACTAGTAAGGCTGCCGCCACCACGCGTTGGCGCAAGGAACAAATGAGTGCCGTTGTGTGGACGACTCCACTGGGACTGCCCATTGTTCAGCCTTATCGTAAAGTTAAGCGAAAGCAGGTTATGGCCAGCATGCAATCGGTGTTCATTTCTGACCCAAATGCACCTGCCGAGGGTGAGCAGACTCCGGTATTGCTGCTGATGAGGTGCCAATGTTAATTTTTTTTTACAGTCAACTCGCAAAAGCAGGCGTCGGCTTTTCCGCCTAATTTTATTCATAGCTTAGATGCGACCCACATGCTGCTTACAGCTTTGGAATGTCGAGTACGTTTTCCCTCCCTCACTGCTGCGGGATAGGGGAGTTGCTCACTGTCGTCGTTGCAGACACAAGGCCTGACCTTCGCGTCGGTTCATGATTCTTACTGGACACACCCGTCCACGATTGATCAGATGTCCACGATCATCCGCGAGACCTTCATCGCTCTACATTCCTCTGATGTCCTCGGTAGACTCTTGAGCGAGGTAACGTGTTCCCATCAAGCAAGCCCCCTACCACCATCACTTACGCGTTGTGTTGTTTCCATTTACTAGTTCCGTGAGCGATACGCGGGTTACAAAGTCCCAGTTGCCTCCTTGAAGTCCTCACAGATGCTCAAACAGCTCGGTATCCTCAACACAGCCACAGGTCTAACATCTCGCCGTACCAAAAATAACGCCCCCGACTCGGAGACCGCGGCCGTGACAGCGACAGCGACAGCAGGGGAGAAGGGAGCAGCAGAAACCGACCATAACGAAGCGATGGAAGAAGGGGCGGTGCTGGAGCGTGCTGCGCCGCCGCCGGTGTCGGTGGTCTCGAAAGAGGAGGTAATGCAGCTTTTGAAACCAGGCCCCCACGAACGGGCGGTGGCGGCTCGAAGGCGCAGGTCCAGATCTAAGGGTGCGACTGCGACTGCAACGACGACGCCAACACATGAGGCTGACAACGGCAACTTGAAGTCCGTTGCACCACCCGGAGCTGAAGCTGAAGATTCTTCGCTTGAGGGCATGTTTGTCGATCTTGTCGACTTGCTTTTGCCAGTGCCGATCAAGGGCGAATTTGACGTGAATAAGATCAAGTCATCGCTTTACTTCTTCTCATAATCTTATTATTAACGCTTGGGGTCCTGCCTGCACGCCCTGCTCGGCTTTTCTTTTTCTTTCTATTTTTTGCTCTCGTGCCGTTGTCGCTTGCATCGTAGATTTTTTTTATTGTATTTTTTTTTTATCGCTCTTATTTGTCTCGCGCATCATATACTAGTCGCCTCTACCACCACCATTCCACACATCAATAGTATTAGTGCACATCACGTACCCTACTCTACTTTCACATGCTTCACACTGCCTCTACCTGTTCTCCTTGGATTGGACACCCACCGCTGTTGGGAAACCGTATCTCTCTTACAAACTCTCGCGCGCTTACGAGTACCACAGCACAGCCAAAAAGTAGCAGGTCACTTCCCTCTGCTTGTAACTGCAGTCTCCCTCCATAGATATAGGTATAAGTGACGCATAACTGAAATCATCAGCTATGTAAGTGCTGCTAAGGATAGAGATACGTGTACAAGGGGTACAGTATGCTGGTGATAAAAAGTATTGTACAGTTACCAGGCACCCAAACAGTAATAAACCAAACCCAAAAAAAAAACCCTGCACAGGAGCCTCGTCCACAGGTACGATTTGTAGGTTGTTGGACTTTGTAAGTAAAAACCTTCAATCTTCGCACCAGTCCTGTCAGCGTGTCCAAATCCTACAATGCTCACATCCAAAGCATGACTGGTATACAGTATGTGTGTTAATAGGATCCATCATCCGACTACGGCAATCCCGAGAGGCGCTGGCATCGTGGAAATACATAACGATTGAGTTGGAGGATGGGCTGCCAACTGCCCTGGGTGACGTGTACGGCCCCAATTAAGATGACTTGTTCTTTCGTGATCCCTCCACCGCCGCCGATCCGCCAATTTGGCTCTTGACAGGGAAATCGATGGGCCTCCTATATAATAAATAAAACACCAGATTTGTTGATTTTAAATATCGAAATTCCCGGAAAGTAAAAAGAAAGGGCTTACTTCTATAAACCTGCCCACTGCGCTTGCGAGGCGCTTTGCAAATTTCCCAAGGGTTATCGTGTTGTGCGCCGGCGTTTGGTCTCTAGTCATTATCTGCGTGGTCCACTCGCTGTAACCCGGCCACTAAAAGGGCACGCCAAGATCTTATTTAGTAAGATGCTGGCACGCGGTCGGTCTTTGAGAGAATGCTTACGGTTATGCGTATGTACGTCGTAGAGCCGTGACCGATTGGAGCTGGACTGTTCGCACCTTGCAGCGGCGCACGATCGCCCTCTGTGATAGCCATTGGTAAAGGTAAACCGAGACTGATGCGATCCATGCCGACGAAGAATATTGGCATGTTCAGAGACGCTGCTTTGGCAGAGCGCGGCGGCGGCGGCGGGGTATCCGAAGAAGTGTTGTTGTTGTTGTTGTTGTTGCTTGGAGGCCAGATACCTTGCGGAACAACAGTTCCGACTTGACGGATGGTGTAATCGAGTAGTTGGGCGGGCCTTCGGTTGATGTATAGAGTAGGAGTAGAAGCCTGAGAAGTCTGAGGAGTATTCTGTACTATAGTTGGACTCGTTATGAAGAAGGCGTGAGGCCATTCTTCGGACATCATTGGATGCAGTGAACGCACGTCTACTTTTAAGAGACGTGAGAAGTATATCGCGGCGCCCTCTGGACCGAACATGTGAGCGAGATTGCTGTCGACTAGGAGATCGGAGTCCATCTGCGAAGGTTTTGGTGTGTTCAAGAAGGATCAGCTGGGAGGAGAGAGAGATCTGCATACTGTTTGTTATCTTGTGGGTATGTGGGCTTGCTTAGCTGGTAAAGCATAAATTGTCCGAATCCTCGACTGGCTTTTATCATGATGGGGTGAACGTAGTGAGCATTATTGCTCTCGGAATTCGTGAATCGGCAAAACACATTCCTTAGCCGAAGACATGAGAGATGTTTCCATGCTGCGGCAAATAACAGAATGACCACTTTCATCATTTTTTTTTTGGTGGCTGAACTGTGAACTCGTAGGATGCATGTGGAATGTGAACGTAACAGTGAACTTCCGGACTTTGAGTCTAGAGCGTATTTGTTATTTCACTTATTTGGGAGAATGCTATTAACGTTAGTTTCTATGAAGCTTCTCCGGCTGATCGGAGCGCCAATCGAGATGGCGAAGTTTGAAACTTGTATGCTTCTACTGTATGAGTTCATGACATGGGAACAGCAGAGCAGGAGGATGATTCAATTTGCGTACGTTTTTTTTTTTTTTTTGGGGGGGGGGGGTCGAGAGATCGCACATGCCATCCATCTTCTAAGGAAACAATACACAATACATTGTCATTCATGACTCTGGACGTGGCCTCAGCACATGTGTAGAATGTAGATATGGTGAAGGGGAGTACTGGAAGGAGTAGAGATCGCGGTCGAGTGTACCTTCCGAGTCGGACTGTTCCAAAAAGGGCAAGTGCAGGTACAACCACACGGCAACTAACGATCCGAGTCCGTATCGCAGTCTACCGTGACTACCAGACTTGACATCAAGTGCACAAGGAACCCGGCCGTTGTCAATCCACGATTCGTGTTTACTTTTCAAACAAACTTTACTAGAGATTCTCCTAGGCTTTCATATCTCCTCTATCCTTTCATCATCATAACTCACAGCTCATAATAGAATACAGAAATGGGCTTATCGTATAGCATTTCGTAACCAGGTACAATCATGCGCGTGCACGCGACGGACTCACTTACAGTAATTCTCCACCTTGCGACTTTTTAGGATTCCCGGTATCGGTTTACCCGGTTAGTTCCCCTCAATAAGGCACTCCTGCCCTCACAGAGGCTCACACTGTCCCGTCCCGGATGAGATCTAGTTTATTAAATACCGTTGTAAGGGCAATAAGGTCCCCTGTCAGCGGCGCATGTCAGCACAAACACAAAACACTTGCATGCAAACTTTCACACGCTTTTCTGCTTGCCGACAAGTTGACAAGTTGAGCCAAAATCCCACTTGATCTGTATATTGTGGTTTCATCTGGACAAAAAAAAAAGCAATAAATACTAAATGTTGTCATCATTGTCAACAGTGATGATAGCCAGCGTGAGCAAATTTGATACCTCTCTCGATGTCAAAATGAAACATAAGATTTCATTCAGTCCTAGTAGCCGGTCACTGGCATACTAGTTGCCACTTTCGGACTTTTATTGCTTGCACAAGCTTGTACTGTGCCTAGCAGTCCAGTTGTTTTCAACTCTGGCAGATCGTCTACTAAACACCCGGACCACTGTGAAAAGTCCAACCGGTGAACCCAGATGGACCCAGTGGACCTCGGAAGCATGAGGGTGTCACGGCGTACCAGGTGATTATTACGTCAAAGTCTCCGTTGGCGACCAAGGGTCGAGTTAGGTCTTCTTCATCTTGCAGTAGCATAGATTACCGCGCTTCCCCTCGGCAACGATAAGAAACACCGACCCCTCGCGGGAGTTCAATTCCGCACACTCCGTAGAACTTTCGATACGATACGTCACTCTGCTTGCAAGTTACTGTACCGTAAGCGTAGGATCCGGTACTGAATCCACTGCAGTTCGGTTTCGGTGTCGAGCTAGGAACACCGAACTGAACATCGTGGATAGAGAGGACAAGCGCGCGATCGAGTGATCCGATACCTACTCTTCGGAATGGATTCAAGTGTACTCGAGTCGAGCACGTGGGATGATGTTGCGTCAGTCAGTCACGATTCCTACTGAGTTCAGGCTTTGTACTTTGGGTCCGTACCGACAACCGAAGACAGAAGTGACTGACATTCCTGCCGCCTGCCAGTGCAACACCGCAGTACAAACTACTCATCTCCGTAAGTAGTACTCCAGTTACCACAGGTCCGAGTCCTGGCGTCAGGAAGGTTGGGGAGGCTGGAAAATATATGAATTACAGTAATGAAAACATGGAAAAGATATATCGTACGACTCCGAGTCGGATACGTGTACTAAAGGGGAAATAATATCCATATAGTATAGCAGAGCAAACGTGGGGTATCTCGGGGTATCTCGGGGTGTCTAATTTAGCCCATCACTGATGATCGATCGATCGATCGAGCCCGGCTTAGCCTCCGTCGGACACATGCATGGCATGGAGGACCCTAGTTGAAGCTGTTGAACACAGACTATCACAGTACGAAAGTGGGCTACATAACGGCGATTGTCATTGTTCGCTTCTCTATTTTATTACTATAACGGACTGCGACTCTAAAATTACACTCATTTCTAACAGTAAAGTAAGTCTATGGCGTCTACCGTATGTTTGAAGACTGTGAGAAGACGTAGCGATTGAGTTGGAGGATTGGTTGCCAACTTCCTTGGGTGACTTGGATGAGTCCCACAAGGATAATATCATTTACCGTGATCCCACCCCGGCCGATGAACCAGGTGGGAGACATGCACTGCTGCCCTGCACAGTCCTGCTCCGGTGTCAGTCTCACGAAGAATTGCCAAGAGACTATGACGGTGAGCTCACCTGTAGGAATCTGCATACCGCACGCGCGACGCGTGCTGCCAGTGCCTCGATGGGGATCGTATTATGCGTTGGAGTCTGGTCCCGGGTCATGATTTGGGTACTCCATTCGTTGTAGCCAGGCCACTGGAAGTGGATACCATTATTCGCACAAATGTTCATAAGATTAACGACTTGGGAAAATGCCTACCAAGATACGGATCAAGGTCGTATGTTGTTGCCCGACTGGAGCCGGCAGGTGTGCGTTCAGTAACGCAGAGCAATTACCCGACGCAGCCTCGTTCAGCGGTAACCCTAGCGTCGTGCCATCTTTCTGAACAAAAAATATACGCATATTCAACGGAACAGTGCCGTAGCGCTGGGCATCCGAGGTAGCCGCAGGAGACCAAAGACGCTGCGAAACGACCGTGCCGACGTCTCGCAACATGTAATCGAGGTGCCAAGCGAGACGGTCGCCGATGCAAGTGACCGGACGGATGCGGGATGGAGGAGCAAGAAGGCGCCATTCGAAACAACAAGCTGAAAATCGCGCTCATCGAAGCGTAGAAGATGAGTGAAGTATCCTGGCGCCTGCATTGTTCCGAGCATGCGAGCGATGTAGCCGTGGGTATACAATAAAGAGATGTCTTTTACATCACCTCCAATGTCTTGTACCCTGTCGTCGACACCTTGAACCTTGTTGTTAACATCGTGCACGTCGTCGCGGACATCTTCCACCTTCCCATCAACACCCCTCACTCTATCATCGACGCTGTGTATGACGTTCAGCAGCTCCGCAGATGCCATGCGTGCCTCTTCTTGCGTCAATTTATCCAACCTCTCCAGGCTATCCTCGATGTCGATATTCCCCGTCAAATTCTTGATATACTTCTCTAAAGAGAGGTGTCAGTCAAGAATGGTGAGTCTACGCGACATTGACTCACTCAATCTCCCACATTTCACTTCCTTTGTCGCCAGCGCGAGGATGGTTACTGCAGTGTTGTCAAGGTCAGTGACCCTTGACCAAAAAAGGTTGGGTAAGTGGCTGACCCTCCGGAACGTCTGAAGCGGTCTGACCAGTCAGACTGGGGTCGGTGACCTTATTTGTACATGTTTGATTGTTGGGGGCCCGAAATTTTATATGTCATATCATCGAACCATTTTTTATCCCATTGATATGCTGACCCGACTGACTCGCTGACCAAAAAACGGTCAGTAAGTCTGTCCTTGACCCTCCGACTGAACTGACCCCCGTCAGACCGGGTCATTGACAACACTGACTGTATGATGCTATGGCATCTATGAAATTCTTAGTTTGGTATGACACAATTCTTGTTTCAGGAGCCAAAGAGCAATAAAAAAGGAGAAAAATAGTACAGCGACACAGAACGTTAACGAGACGGAAGAAGATCAACTACTAGTATCAATCATTGACCACCTATGACTCGTCCCACTCCGAGTCGAAGTCTCTGTCCCAGACAGAAATGGTGACAGGGTGATTGGTGAGCTGTCGTGCAGTAATGAACTGTGCAATGCCTTCCTGGACAGGTTCCGATGGCTGGAACCCCTCCAAGAGAACATTTAGCAGAGCGGGCAACACTTCGGTTGTTCTTCCCGCAGTGAGCTCTTGCAGAGCGGGCGTGATATGTGGCAAAAATTGCTTAGATAGGTAGAGATTCTTCACAGCTGTAAATGGAAGTAAAAGGTTCAACCATTCGGTGTTCTCGGTAACATCCTTCCAATTAGGTGGTGAATCTTGACTCTCGTAGATGTAGAGGTTCTCCATCGTTAAAAAGAGATGTAACGACAAGGTACAGATTTGTGCCAGGGATGAAAGTTGCCAACCGGACACTTGGCATAAGATTTTTACTTCGACAATTCTATGGTCAGATTGCTCAGGCTTCAGCCTGACTTGAGCATTGCGACTATGAAAGATGAGATGTGCCTCATCATATGCCCCGAGTGTTGGCGTGCGACCGATGAATTGGTTGAGTTCTGGGGTGTTGAAGTCGATATCATTGAAGAACTTTGTCGACAACCGGTAGAGTCGAGGGGTATCGATCCGAGCCACAAGTTCCTCTAGGTATTCGTTGACCCCTTTGAACCAAAAAATCGTGAGAGCGGGGAGGACAGAACGAGTTAGTTGAGGTCGACGTCGGCTATCCTGTTCAGGACAGGATTGAGGGGATTCGAATTTAAGTTGAAGTCGTTCGAGGCTGGTCAAGATGGAGAGGCAAGTGGCCATTGCCTCGGGTGAGATGTACCCGGAATGAGGAATATGGTGAAGGTAGAGATTGACAAGGTGGGTGGCAGACAGAAGTAGTTTGGGTAATCCCGGAAATGGAATGGAAGTCAAGGCGAGGAATCGCAGACGTGGCGCAGATCGACCCAAGAATGAATCGGGAAGAACTGGCACGTTTGACAAGTCTCCAAGCGACAAGTACAGAACTGCGAGCTCGGGGAATGGGACCTGCATTGTTGTCCAAAGTCTTTCAATTTGCGAACCTGTATGACAACCGAGGCTGATTTGGCATATGCGATCGCCGTGCTCGAGTTCAGCAACAACGTTATCCACTGACGTTTCGGAGACGCTGCCCCGAATGATGAGAGGCAAGGCTGGTGGCCAGACATCCAGGGACTTCCTTGCAGATGTTCCGAGTATGCAAAAAAGTTGCAGGTTAAGGCGACGTGGAGATCCAAAAACGAGGCCCCTCCACCGTCGACACACGTGTACCAGCGATTGCCACGACTCTATTTCCCTTTTCGCATCGTTGCCAAGGAAATCCACATCTTGATATTTGACCACACAGAAATCAAATATTGCTAGGAGAACGTCATCAGGGAGCACGTCTATTGTTACTACCTGACCTACATCACAAAATCAGCCAGCAGTCGATGGGAGATGCTAGGGCACAACAAGAGACTTACGTCGATTGTAGGGATGTGCGAGATTGTCTACCATCGGGGAGCCTTCGAAATCCTGATCTATTGGGGTCAACGAGCCAGGGAGGCTAGGAAACGAGAGGAGGCGGCCGTGATGCTAAGGCAGGCGTCGTCAGGAACCAGCGAGTGTTATGTAAGCTGGTAACCCTAGGGTTTCGCTTACATAAGCTGGACAAAATCCTGTAAAGTCCCACTTTGTTCGACCAAAAATATGATACAATCATTATACTAAGTTGCTACGCTGCGCTTCACCTCCACTATAATTTCCGGGGGCAAAGTGTGATGACTGTGATATCTTTTATTTGCCCACATCGCCTGTGATCTGGAAAGGCCAGACTGGTAAGCCGATATAAAACGTGCAGACCGGTTTGCATAACTAAAGGAATGGAACAAATGAGATGAATAGAAAGCAGAAAGGAAAAGCAGGACTCACCGCCGAATGTGAAGGAGAGGGATGTCATCGAGGCATTGGATGACATTTTTCTCCATCTCGCTGATCGTCGGCGCACGCCCTATGCGGCATGTATGGTCACATGTGATCACGTGTTATGGTTATGTAAGCGGACAAAATTGTGCAACCGAAAACATAAAACCCTTTTATTTAAGTCCTACAGCAAAATAAATACATTTAGTACAATAATACTTTTTTCTGCTTCTTCTCCATTAATACTGAATTTTTTTTAATTTTTCCAACCATTAATTGTAAAGGGACATCATATCTATCAGATTTGGTTACCAGATATGCTATTTTTTGAGATGTGGAGAAGGAGAAGCAAGTGCAGCGAATGGGTAGAATCAGCTTACATAACACTCGCTGGTTCCTGACGACGCCTGCCTTAGTATGGTCACTATGGTGTGAACTTGTAGCGGTATGGATCAGTAAACGGTGCCTGGAAAGGCGCCAGTGAGCGTCTGGGAACAGGAGCCGCATTTTATTACTCCTTTTTTTGGTTTACAGTATCCTCATTCCCGAGGTAGGTAGGTGTGGACTGTGGACTCCCCCTTTTTTTTTTCCGTGTGTCCTCCCTGCTAATCTCTTTTTGTTTCCCACTCGCGCAGTTGGTTTTCCAGGTGTGTGGCGTGGGGCTGTGCTGTAACTTAAGGGATTTTTGTCCCACGCCCTCTGTCCCTGGTTATTCACCAGGGTGAGTTTGCGCGTGTTACTGTACTTTCAGCTCGAAGGCTTCACTGTATTTTAATCGCGCTTGTATTTCTTCAAGGCTCGACGTTTTTATTGGCTCGTTCTCGGTGGTCCGTGCCTTTCCCTTCACGACATTTCCTCGCGGCTCGACCTACGTCTACGGGCGTGTTTTCGTACTTGATGGCCGTCTCGTGTTTCTTCACGGTTCGACATCCTCGTCGCGCTTAGTCCTGGCTCGATGGCCGTCTCTCGCACCTTTTCCTTCGCTCTTCCCCGCGGCTCAACATCTTTGTCGCGCTTGGTCCTGGTCATATGGCCGTCTCGCGCGTTTGCTCACAGGTCTTTCTCGCGCATACTAGGGGTGTCGTTTATACGACGACTCGGACTTCCTCAAGTTTCCCACTCTTTCGCGGTGGCGAAGATATGGATCGAGAGGGTGAGAATTAGCCTGTTTTTTGGGTGGCTCGACGTGTTTACGCTTCGACTTGGTCCTAGTTCGGTGGCCCTGATTTATTTATTTATTTTTGCGTGGTGCTTTCTTCCGCTCCCCTTCGCGTGTTGGGGTGTCAATTACGACAATTATCAAGTTTTTCGTTCTGTGGAACGGTGGAAGTGCGGGCTTCCTTGCCGATTTCATGACATTTTGTTGTAGGTCCAGTGCCGCGATTTGAAGACATATCGAGTTGCATCATCGTCCACCGTGAAACCGTCGACGAGGCGTTCGTCATACAGTACAACTTCTTCAGTCCTATATACTTTGCGTGCCCGAAGCATCGGTGCTACGTCTCTCGCGTCATCTTCCTCCCGCTCCCATTCACACATATAGATGTCGGTTTCGGAGGTTAATAATCGCTTTACTGTGTCGTTTTTAGCTTCACACAAGCGCGTCTCTTGGACGACAGCAATTTTGATTGGGTCAGTGCCCTTATAGGTGGACTTCGATGGCCGCACAGAATTCGTGCAAATACTTTTGGCCATCATACCATTCTACTCCTTAGCCGCTACAACCCTCATCCTACCTCACCATTATTCAATTTGAGGGTTTGTCAATCTTGTCAGTGCCTAGCAAGGGCGAATTTGACGTGAATACTGTAAGATCAAGCCATCGCTTTAATTCTTGCCAGTTCAAGTTGTCATGATCTTATGATTCTTATTACCGCCTGGGTCCTGCCTGCCGCCCTGCTCAGCTTTCTTTTCTTTTTCTTTTTGCTCTCGTGCCGTTGTCGCCTGTGTCGTATATATATATTGTGTTTTTTTTTATTGATCTCATTTGTCTCGCGCATTCATAAACCGTGACTACTAATTGCCTCACCGGTGGCACCACGTGCATCATTCCACCATCACGTATCCTACTCTACTTTCACACGCTTTACACTGCCTCTACTTGCTCTCCTTGGATTGGACACCCACTGCGTCGGGGAAAGTGTATAATCTCTCTTACAAACCTTCGCACGCTCATCTGATTTCTCTCGACATCAGTTTGATGAGTACCATAGTGACTAGTAGCAGAGCCAAAAAGTAGTGGGCTACTTCCCTTTGTCTGTAACTGTAGTCTCCCTCCATAGACATAGGTATAAGTGACTCATAGCTGAAACCATCAGCTACGTAACTGTTAAGGATAGAGATACGTGTACAATGGGAATGCCGGTCATGGAAATTATTGTACTGGACAGTTACCAAGCACACAAACATTGATATATTGATAAACTAAACCAAAGAAAAGAATCCCGGGATACGATAACTACGATTCGGAGGTTGTTGGACTTGTAAGTAAAAACCTTCAATCTCCGCACCAGTCTTGTAAGCGTGTCTAAATCCTAAGATCCTCACATCCAAAGCATGACTGGTATACGTATTTTAATAGGATCATCGATCATCATCCGACTACGGCAATCCCGAGAGGCGCTGGCATCGTGGACAAACATAACGATTGAGTTGAAGGATGGGCTGCCAACTGCCCTGCGTGACGTGTACGGCCCCAATTAAGATGACTTGTTCTTTTGTGATCCCTCCACCGCCGATCCGCCAATTTGGCTCTTGGCAGGGAAGTCGATGGGCCTCCTGTATAACAAAAACACCAATTACAGGATATTTGTTAGTTTCAATATTGAACCTCCTAGAAGGCAAAAAATAAGGGCTTACTTCCATGAACCTACCCACTGCGCTTGCGAGGCGCTTTGCTAATTTCCCGAGGGTTATCGTGTTGTGCGCCGGGGTTTGGTCTCTGGTCATTATCTGCGTTGTCCACTCGCTGTAACCCGGCCACTAAAAGGGCACGCCATCTTACTTAGTGAGATACTGGCACGCGGTCGGTCTTTGAGAGGATGCTTACGGTTATGCGTATGTACGTCGTAGAGCCGTGGCCGATTGGAGCCGGACTGACAGCACCTTGCAGCGGCGCACGATCGCCCTCTGCAATAGCCACGGGTAAATGCAAACCGAGACTGACGCGATCCATGCCGACGAAGAATATGGGCATGTTCAACAACGCCGCTTTGGCAGAGCGCGTCGGGGTGTCCGAAGAAGTGTTGTTATTGTTGCCCGGAGGCCAGATACCCTGCGGAACAACAGTGCCGACTTGACGGATGGTATAATCGAGCAGCTGGGCGGGCCGTCGATTGATGTAGATGGTAGGAGGAGCCTGAGGAGCAGCATTCTGCACCGTAGTAGGACTCGTTATGAAGAAAGCCTGCGGCCATTCTTGGGACATCGTTGGCTGCAGAGAACGCACTTCTACCTTTAAGAGACGTGCGAAGTATATCGCGGCGCCCTCTGGACCGAACATGTGAGCGAGATTGCTGTCGACTAGGAGATCCATCTGCGAAAGCTTTGGTGTTCAAGAAGGATCAGCTGGGAATAGAGAGATCTGCATACTTTTGGTATCTTGTGGATATGCAGGCTTGCTTCAATTAGCTGGTATGGTATAGATTGTCCAATCCCTCGACTGGCTTATATCATGGGATGAACGTAGTGAGCATACCTCTCAGAACTCGTGCATCGGCGAAACACATTCTACCATAGCCGAAGACATGAAATGACCACTTTCATAATTTTTTTTGGTGGCTGGACTCGGACATGGACTCGTAGGATGCATATGGATGTGAAGTTCGGGACTTTAAAAACGTATTTGTTATTTGGAGAATGCCATATGGCCCATATCGAGTACGTTGTTACAACGTAAGTTGCTACAAAGTCGGCTGATCATCGGAGCGGTAATAGCGATGGCGATGTTTGAAGCTTGTATGCTTCCACTGTATGAGTCTATGACATGGCAACCGCAGAGCAGGATGATATAATTGCCCTACGTTTCTAGAATTGAGAGATCGTACATGCCATTCGTCTTCTAGGAGCAATACATTGTCGGTCGTCTATGACCTGGCCGCGGCCCATGTCATGAAGAGTACTGGGAGGAGAGTTGAGGTTCGAAGAACGGTCGGTCGGGTCAGCAATGAACCGGAATCGAACACGTGAGTCGGATAATAGTGTTGCCCAGTCTGACTCTTGCACCACTCAGTATGTTTCACCAACTCAGACCGCACCGGGAAATCGAGTTCACACTAGTACTGGTTCAACTCTGAACCGATATTAATACTTTCTAATCACTCAACAAGTCAGAGAGTGTTGCCGCCAGTCCGGTGTCACACCGGTCTGACTCCTGCACCACTCGGTATTTTTCACCAGATCAGACCGCACCGGGAAATCGAGTTCACATGGGTCAACTCTGAACCGATTATTAATACTTTCCCATCACTCAACAAGTCGGACGACTCGGATAATCGGATTGTTACCAAAATGGCAAGTGATGATCTAATCAACGGCTTCTGATGGGGTACACCGTCCACAATCCGAGTCCGAATCGCAAAGCTTACCATGACATCAAGTGCACAATGAACCTTGTAATTGTCAATCCACGATTCGTATTTACTTTTCATCAAAGTAGAGCTTGTCCCTTCAGAATCTCCTCTTTTATTGCTGTCCTTTCATATACTGTAGCTAACAGCTCATGGTATAGCATTTCATAACCAGGTACAATCTCTGCTCACCCGACTCGGGTTGCCCACGCTTAATTCTCCACGAATCTGCCACGCAACTCAGTGGACACTGCAGGATCTCCGGTATCGCGGCAAGTTCCCCTCAATACGACACTGCGTACTACTCACTCTGAGTCACTCAGGGCGTTTCGGATGCCATTGAGAGCCACTTCATTAAATACCTTTGTGGTAAGGCCAGAAGGTACGAAGAGGGGTGATGATGGCAATAAGGTCCCCTGTCAGCATGTCAGCACTAATACTGTACGGCGTACCTAGCAATCCAGTCGTTTTCAACTCTGGCAGATCCGACTTCTCCGAGTCAACACCCGGGCCGCTGTGAAAAGTCCAACCGATGAGATGAACGGTGAGCCAGATGAACCCAGTGGTCCTCGGAAGCATTAGGGCATGCCAGGTGACCATTACGTCAAGTCTCAGTTCGGGTTGAGTTGGATCATCTCCATTTTGCATCTTGATTTGGTACAGTAGTATAGATTACTGCACTTCTCTCGGCAACGATTAGAAACACTGACCCCCGCACACTCCTATAACCTTCGATACGATACGTCACTCTGCTTGCAAGTCAAGCGTAGGGTCCGGTGCTCAGGCTGAATCCACTGCGGTTCGGTGTCAATTGAAGCCAGGAACACCGAACAACGTGACAGAGAGGACAAGCGCAGAATCAAGTGATCCGATACAACTACTCTTCGGAATGGATTCAAGTGTACTCATCCCGGCATGTCACGATCCCTACTGAGTTTGTAGATGCTCACTCTGTACGAGGTCCGTAGTACTACTCTCCGTACGGGCCGTACCGACTCGGAGGACAGAAGTGAGTACAAACGCAGTATCACCGCGACGCGCGTGTGTAAGCACAAGAACTGGGACTGTTATTTTACTTGTACAGAGCCAGGAGTGAGTACAAACTGCTTATCTCCGTAAGTACTGTAGCACTCCAGTACAGGTCTCGGCGTCAGAAAAGAAAAGGTACAGATGCTCCTCCTCAACCTACCCCGCCGACTCCGAGTCGGACACGTGTATAAATAGGTGTATAATGTGTACTAAAGGGGAAATAATAATGTCCATATAGTAGAGCTAACGCGGGGTATCTCGGGGTATCTAATCTAGCCCATCAGATGATCAGATCGATCGATCGGGCGCGGCTTAGCCAGAATATTGCAACTCCGTCGGACATCATGCAATGGCATGGAGGAACTAGTTGAAGCTGATATTACAATAACGGAATCTAAATTACACACATTTCCAACAGTGCAAAGTAAGTCTATGGCAGTCTACCGTATGTTTGAAGACTGTGAGAAGACGAAGCGATTGAGTTGGAGGATTAGTTGCCAATTCTCTTGGGTGACTTCGATGAGTCCCACAAGGATAATATCGTTTGCCGTGATCCCACCCCGGCCGACGAACCAGGCGGGAGACGTGCACTTCTGCCCTGCACGATCCTGCTTCGGTCTCAGTCTCACGAGGAATGGCCAAGAGATTCTGACGGTGAGCTCGCCTGTAGGAATCTGCATACCGCACGCGCGACGCTTACTGCCAGTGTCACCATGGGGATCGGGTTGTGTGTTTGGGTCTGGTCCCGGGTCATGATTTGGCTACTCCGTTCGTTGTAGCCAGGCCACTAGAAGTGGATAGTACCATTATTCGCACAATTGTTCATAAGATGAGCGACTTGGGAACTTGAAAATGCTTACCAAGATGCGGATGAAGGTCGTATCCGGCGAGTCACTCGTATGTTTCTCCCCGACTGGAGCTGACAGGTATGCATCATTCAGTAACGCAGAGCAATTATCCGACGCAGCCTGGTTCAGTGGTAACCCTAGCGTCGTGCCATCCCTCTGAACGAAAAATATGGGCATATTCAACGGCGGCACAGCGCCGTAGAGCTGGGCATATGCCAGTGAGGTAGCCGCAGGAGACCAAAGGCGCTGCGAAACAACCGTGCCGACATCTCGCAACATGTGATCGAAGGGACAATAGGGATTGAGGAGCCAGAAGGCGCGATTCCGAACAATAATTTGCATAAAGCGCTCATCGATGCGCAGAAGCTGGGTGAAGTATCCTGGTGCCTGCACTGTTCCGAGCATACGAACGATGTGGCCGTGGGTATACAATATATCTCTCTGCAAGGCCCAAGGTCAACGCGTACTAACTGTAGAGGAAAGAGCTCGTACTGGGGTTGGCGCTTGCTGGTAAGCCATTGTGGACGAGGGTACTGAAGACTTTCATCTCACTGTGGTACTGTACTAATCGCCTCACCGGTGGCACCACGTGCATCTTTCCACCATCACGTATCCTACTCTACTTTCACACACGCTTCACACTGCCTCTACTTGTTCATTTTGGATTGCCAGTGGACACCCACTGCGTCGGGAAAGCGTATCTCTCTCTTACAAACCTCCGTGCGCTCACCTGATTCCTCTCGACATCAGTTTGATGAGTACCATAGTGACTCAGACTAGCAGAGCCCAAAAGTAGCCGGCCACTTCCCTTTGTCTGTAACTGCAGTCTCCCTCCATAGACATAGGTATAAGTGACTCATAACTGAAACTATTAGCTACGTAACTATTAAGGATAGAGATACTAGTACGTGTACGATGAGCATGATGGGAATGCCGGTCACGGAGATTATTGTACTGTAAGTTACCAAGCACACAAACACTGATAAACTAAACCGAAAGAAAAGAATCCCCGGGTACGATTCGGAGGTTGCTGGACTTTGTATATAAAAATCTTCAATCTCCGCACCAGTCCTGTAAGCGTGTCCAAATCCTAGGATCCTCACACCCAAAACATGACTGGTATACGTGTGTTAATAGTAGGATCATCATCCGACTACGGCAATCCCGAGAAGCGCTGGCATCGTGGAAAGACATAATGATTGAGTTGGAGGATGGGCTGCCAGCTACCCTGCGTGACGTGTACGGCCCCAATTAAGATGACTTGTTCTTTTGTGATTCCTCCACCGCCGCCGATCCGCCAATTTGGCTCTTGACAGGGAAGTCGATGGGCCTCCTATGATAATGAACACCAAATTACAGGAAATTTGTTAGTTTCAATGTTAAACATCCCAGAAAGTAAGAAAAAAATAAAAGGGCTTACTTCCATGAACCTGCCCACTGCGCTTGCGAGGCGCTTTGCGAATTTCCCGAGGGTTATCGTGTTGTGCGCCGGGGTTTGGTCTCTGGTCATTATCTGCGTTGTCCACTCGCTGTAACCCGGCCACTAAAAGGACACGACACGCCATATTAGTGAGATACTGGCACGCGGTCGGTCTTTGAGAGGATGCTTACGGTTATGCGTATGTACGTCGTAGAGCCGTGACCGATTAGAGCCGGACTGCTCGCCCCTTGAAGCGGCGCGCGATCGCCCTCTGCAATAGCCATGGGCAAAGGTAAACCGAGACTGACGCGATCCATGCCGACGAAGAATATGGGCATGTTCAACGACGCCGCTTTGGCAGAGCGCGCCGGGGTGTCCGAAGATGTGTTACCCGGAGGCCAGATACCCTGCGGAACAACAGTGCCGACTTGACGGATGGTATAATCGAGCAGCTGGGCGGGTCGTCGGTTGATGTAGATGGTAGGAGGAGCCTGAGGAGCAGCATTCTGCACCGTAGTAGAACTTGTTATGAAGAAAGCGTGTGGCCATTCTTGGGACATCGTTGGCTGCAGAGAACGCACGTCTACCTTTAAGAGACGTGCGAAGTATATCGCGGCGCCCTCTGGACCGAACATGTGAGCGAGATTGCTGTCGACTAGGAGATCCATCTGCGAAAGCTTTGGTGTTCAAAAAGGATCAGCCGGGAATAGAGATATCTGCATACTTGTTGGTATCTTGTGAATATGCGGGCTTGCTTCAATTAGCTGGTATGGTATAGATTGTCCAATCCCTCGACTGTCTTTTATCATGGGGTGAACGTAGTGAGCATAGCTCTCGGTACCCGTGCATCGGCGAAACAGATTCTACCATAGCCGAAGACATGAGATGTTTCTATGCTGCGGCAAATATCAGAATGACCACTTTCATAATTTTTTTGGGTGGCTGGACTCGTAGGATGCATATGGATGTGAAGTTCGGGACTTTAAAAAACGTATTTGTTATTTGGAGAATGCTATATCGAGTACGTTGTTACAACGTTGGTTGCTACGAGGCCCGGCTGATCGGAGCGGTAATAGCGATGGCGATGTTTGAAACTTGTATGCTTCTACTGTATGAGTCTATGCCAGTGTTATGGCAACAGCCAACAGCAGAGCAGGACGATTGCGTACGTTTTTAGAGTTGAGAGATCGCACATGCCATTCATCTTCTAGGAACAATACATTGTCGCCCGTGACGTGGCCGAGGCACATGTCGTGAAGGGGAGTACTCGGAGGAGTAGAGATTGAGGTTCGAAGAACGGTCGAATACCCAACAATGACTCGAACACGTGGGTTCCGAGTCGAATGGTCACCAAAATGGCAAGTGATGATCTAATCAACGGCTTCTGATGGGTGTCCACACGGTACACTCGGATCCAAATCCGAATCGCAAAGCTTACCAGACGGGTCCAGACTTGACATCAAGTGCACAAGAAACCTTTTCAATCCAACGATTCGTGTTTAATTTTCATCAAACTAGAGCTTCTCCCTTCAGAATTTCTTCTTTTATTGCTGTCCTTTCATCATAGCTCACAGCTCATGGTAAAGTAGCATTTCAGCATTTCATAAATCATAACCAGGTACAAACCCGACTCGGCTTGCCCACGCTTAATTCTCCACGAATCTGCCACGCGGCTCGGCGGACACTTCAGGATCTCCGGTATCGCGGCAAGTTCCCCTCAATACGGCACTGCACCTTGTCGTCACTCTGGGCGTTTCAAGTTCGGATGAGAGTCAGACTCAGTCAGTTCATTAAATACCCTTGTGGTACTAAGGCCAGATGGTACGAAGAGTGGTGATGGCGATAAAATCCCCTGTAAGCACTAGTACTGTACGGTGTACATAGCAATCCAGTCATTTTCAACTTGAACTCTGGCAGATCTTCTCAACACCCGGGCCGCTGTGAAACAATCCAACCGATGAGATGAACCGAAATGAATCCAGTGGACCTCGGAAGCATGCGGGCGTGGCCATGGCAGGTGATCATTACGTTAAGTCTCAGTTGGGGGTTGATCGTTGATCGTTGATCTTCATCTTGGTACAGTATAGATTACCGCACTTCCCTCGGCAACGATAAGAAACACCGACCCCTCGCGGAAGTTCAATTCCGCACAGTCCTGGAACCTTCGATACGATACGTCACTCTGCTTGCAAGTTAAGCGTAGGGTCCGGTGCTGAATCCACTGCGGTTCGGTGTCAAGCCATGGCAGGAACACCGAACAACGTGACAGAGAGGACAAGCGCGGAATCAAGTGATCTGACACTACTACTCTTCGGAATGGATTCAAGTGTACTCGAGCACGCGCCGCGATGTTGCCAACATCCCGGCATGTAACGAACCCTACTGAGTTTGTAGATACTCACTCTGTACGAGGTCCGTAGTACTCTCCGTACTACCGAAGACAGAAGTGAGTACAAACGCAGTATCACCGTGACGTGCGTGTGTAAGCACAAGAACTAGGACTGTTATTTTACTTGTACAGAGCCAGGAGTGAGTATAAAATACGACTTTCCGTAAGCACCACAGTACTACTAGTAGCACTCCAGTACAGGTCTTGGCGTCAGAAAGGAAAAGGTACAGATGCTCAACCTCCCAGACTCCGAGTCGGACACGTGTATAAACAGGTGTATAATGTGTACTAAAGGGGAAATAATAATGTCCATATAGTATACGTAGTACAGTAGTGTAGTGATGTAGCTCTACGCGGGGTATCTCGGGGTATCTAATCTGGCCCATCAGATCGATCGATCGAGTGCGGCTTGGCCAGAATATTGCAACTCCGTCGGGCATGGCATGGCCGACTCTACTGTAGTCGAAGCTGTTGAACACAGACTATCACAGTACGAAAGTGGGCTGGGCAAATAGCGGCGATTCTCATCGTTCGCTTCTCTATTACATTAACGGAATGCGGCTCTAAATTGCACACATTTTCAATAGCAAAGTAAGTCTATCGCGTCTACTACCGTATCAGTCATGTTTGAAGACTGTGAGAAGACGAAGCGATTGAGTTGAAGGATTGGTTGCCAACTTCCTTGGGTGACTTGGATGAGTCCCACAAGGATAATATTATTTGCCGTGATCCCACCCCGGTCGATGAACCAGGTGGGAGACATGCACTGCTGCCCTGCACAATCTTGCTTCGGTCTCAGTCTCACGAAGAATTGCCAAGAGACTCTGACGGTGAGCTCACCTGTAGGAATCTGCATACCGCACGCGCGACGCGTGCTGCCAGTGCCTCCATGGGGATCGTATTATGCGCTGGGGTCTGGTCCCGGGTCATGATTTAGCTACTCCATTCGTTGAAGCCAGGCCACTAGAAGTGGATACCATTGGGAAAATGCTTACCATGATACGGATGAAGGTGGTATGACACTGCCCGACTGGAGTCCGGGAGGCGTGCATTTAGTAAAGCAGAGCAATCACCCGACGCAGCCTGGTTCAGTGGTAACCCTAGCCTCGTGCGATCGCTCTGAACCAAAAATATAGGCATATTCAACGGAACAGTGCCGTAGCGCTGGGCATCCGGGATAGCTGCAGGAGACCAAAGGCGCTGCGGAACGACCGTGCCGACGTCTCGCAACATGTAATCGAGGTGCCAAGCGAGACGGTCGTCGATGCAAGTGACTGGACGGACGTTCTGCAGGGCGGGATGGAGGAGCAAGAAGGCGCGATTCGAAACAACAAGCTGAAAATCGCGCTCATCGAAGCGCAGAAGATGAATGAAGTATCCCAGTGCCTGCATTGTTACGAGCATGCGAGCGATGTAGCCGTGGGTATACAATAAAAATCTCTGCGAGGTCCAAGGTCAACGCGTGCTAACTGTAGAGAAAAACAAATGAGACGCATCGGACTTCGCTATAAATGTCTCTTACATCAATTCCAATGCCTTGTACCCTGTCGTCGACACCTTGAACCTTGTTGCCGTTGCCAACATCGTGCACATCGCGGACATCTTCCACCTTCCCCTCAACACCCCTCACTCTATCATCGACGCTGTGCGTGACCTTCGGCAGCTCCGCAGATGCCATGCGTGCCGCTTCTTGCGTCAAAATATCCAACCTCTCCAGGCTATTCTCGATGTCGGTATTCCCCGTCAACTTATTGATATACTTCTCTAAAGAGAGGTGTCAGTCAAGAATGGTGAGTCTACGCGACATTGACTCACACAATCTCCCACATTTCACTTCCTTTCTCGTCAGCGCAAGGATGGTTAGCACCTCGACCATAATCTCAACTATCATGTTTGTCATTGCCGCAGTCGGTGTGATGCTAGTAGTGTATATCTGAAGTCGGTGGAAGAATCGTTCGATGTGGTTAAAGATGTCAATGAGTTTGTCTTGGCCGGAGCTGACATCTTTGGCCGCCTGAGAATCCCGGGTATCAAAATAGGTTGCGCGAGGAAACCACGAAGTTCACTGACCGAGAGGAGAACGCCAATCCCAGGGAACGCCTGAAAACAAAGATTAGATCGGAAACTTTCACGAGGAAACATCCTGATATTCACTAGTCCAACACCCTCGCCATGGCGGCAGCAAACGAATAGAGGACATTTATGGTTGGGTTGACCCTTTTCGTGTAGTATTGAAGCCTGGGAAGGAGAGGATGCGAGGCTAGGTCTTTCTTGGTTTTACGATTGGACGTGTCTAATGCAGTTTCGAAAATGGATGCAAAATTGGAATGGAGGTGGATGTGGAGGGGAGAATGGGGGCATCGATGAGAAGTCAAACAAACCTACTATTATCCGGTTATCATAGTGTGTGGTTATTCGCAGATACTGTATCGCGGCATGGACGTGGACGACTTTCCGTTAGCGGCCTAAATCATGCCAGTGCAATGAGGACAACAGACACGAACCTTGGCCACCGTCGCATCACCCTCTAGTCACATAATGCATATGATGCAACGATGCACCATAATAACCGTGCAGCATTCCTCTTACGCCAAATCGAACCAGACCCATCACGTGCTTCTCTTAATAAACCCTTTTTTGATGTTCCCAGGCCACGTTGGACAGTTGTCACACGTTTGTTAGGCGTGTCGCTCTTCTCTTTCCCCATTACCCACCATCCTACTATCCTCCCCTCAATTCATCACTTCCCCCTTATGTCTCACACTCACACTACCTCCACATTGTCCAACTTCCAACTAATTTTCGATAATGCATTGAAAGCGTACAAGAGACGCACAAAGAATGATCTTCTTAAGCACCCACTCGCTGACCGGCTCGAAGCCTGCGATTCGGCTAGCAGCATTCTCACCGTGCTTCAAGAGCAAGTTCAGGAGCTCAATCAGTCTCAACGCAGCAATGAGAAGTGGCTGGACCCAACTGTGAACGTCCTTCATGCCTTCTCAGAGACACTCGGAGAAGGTGTAGGCTCGGTATGTTTCAGAAAATGAACTTGTCCGAGATCTACCCTCTCATATTTACTCGACAGGTATTCTCACCTGCAAAGGTGATCTTCATCGGATTTGGCGTCCTTCTTTCAGTGTGTACCCCTCTTAACACATACCTTCGTGCGGTCCATCGTAATACGAACGATTCTTAGACAGCAAAGGACGTTCGCGCGGATCAAGACTCTCTCTTTGAGATGCTCGAGCGCATAGAAGCATTTTTCCGACGTCTGGACACATACACCGAAGTGGCGCCAAATCAAGGAATGGTGGACACGATCACGGCAATAATGGTTGAGATTCTCAACATTCTTGCCATCGCTACGAAAAAAATTAAACAAAGCCGAATGAGTAAGTCCTTGCTGTAACGAATAAATTTTCCTTTGATAGAACCATTTTTAGAAAATTATCTAAAGAAACTAATCAAGAAACTGATTGAAAATAACGACATCGAGGATGCGCTGAAGAGACTGGACAGGTTGACGCAAGAGGAGGCTCGAATGGCCTCTGCGCAACTCCTGAAGATCACGAATGCCATCGATAGCGAAGTCAGGGAAATTGCGGACAATGTGCTTGTCGTCGACGATAGGGTGGCTGGCGTCGATGACCGAGTGGCCGGTGTCGATGAACGCGTGGCCGGCGTGGATGAACGTGTGGCCGGTGTCGACGATCGCGTGAAGGACGTCGACGACAAAGTGAACGCGGTTGATGACAAATTAGTGGCAGTCATTGATGGTGCGTACGCGTAATATATCTTCAATCAATCATCGAAAATTGTCCAACTCCTAACGCGTCTAGATGGAAAAGAGGCCAGGGGAGTCATCCAACAAACAGCCGACAGCGTAGATCAAGTGAAACGTTCGTGATCTCCCAACCTCATTCGTGCCAGTCATGCAGGCTCAATCATTCTAACAGGAAATCAATTACGACGGGATGTTCGTAGATGGCTCTCGCCGCCAGATCCATCTACGAACCATAACATTGCGTGTAATGCTCATTGCGAAGGAACCGCGACATGGTTCTTCCGAGGCAGTATTTACCAGGATTGGAAATCAACAGATTCTGAGCCACTACTCTGGATTTATGGAAAACGTGCGCCTCTCTCCCACTCCTGCCTGACGCCACCTGACGAGATCTCATATATGTAGCCGGCTCAGGCAAGACTATTCTTTGGTTCGTGGGGCGAGTTCTCTTTTTGTCGCAAGTGATTGATGTTGTTTGTCGTTTCCCAGTTCCACAATCATCCAAGACATGAAAGTTATGTGCGATGCTGGTCAAGCCTCGATGGCTTATTTCTACTTTGACTTTCGGAACATAGACAAACAACACTGGCGCGATCTCATCACATCCCTTCTCACCCAACTTTCTTCTCACTCGGGCCATCGTTGTGACATTCTATCACGTCTTTATTCCGACCATGACGATGGCGCGCAGCAGCCTAGTGATGACACTCTGACACAGTGCCTGAAAGAGATGCTCAAACTTCCAGATCGGCGTCCAACCTACCTAATAATGGATGCCCTTGATGAGTGTTCCAATGTCTCTGGGATTCCAACATCTCGCAAGCGGGTTCTTCAGCTTGTGAAGGAGCTCGTCGACCTTCATATACCAAACCTTCATATATGTGTCACAAGTCGCCCGGAAGTTGACATACGAGATGTCCTCGAGCCTCTGACCTCCCGCCGAGTGTCCCTCCACGATCAGAGCGGACAAAAGAAAGACATTGAGGACTATGTTAGGTCCGTCGTTTACTCGAATTCGGAACCAATCATGCGGAGATGGAGGAAGGAGGATAAGGAACTCGTCGTAAAGATGCTCTCTGAGCGAGCTGACGGAATGTAAGTAAATTGATTTACGTTCGTAATCCCTGTCTGAATCATAGGACAGGTTTCGGTGGATCTTTTGTCAGTTGGAAGTCCTACGTGACTGTATTCCGTCAAGTGTCCGACGAACGCTCATGGAATTGCCGGAATCTCTGGACGAGACGTATGAGCGTATACTAAGGGAGATCAAGAAGCCGAATAGAGCGCACGCTCGACGGGTATTGCAATGCCTGGTTGTCGCCGTCCGGCCTCTTCGTGTCGAGGAGCTTGCGGAAGTCCTCGCAGTCGACTTCGATGATGCGGAAGGGATCCCGAGGTTGAATCCGGATTGGCGGTGGGAGGAACAAGAACTAGCTCTTCTGTCGGCGTGCTCAAGTCTGATTGCAATTGTCCAAGCTGGTCGTTCGCGGGTCGTGCAATTCTCGCATTTTTCCGTCAAGGAATTCTTGACCTCGCCTCGCCTCGCTACTGCAAGTAGAGAGGTCTCGAATTATCATATCGATTCGGAGCCTGCTCATACGATCCTGGTGCAAGCTTGCCTGGGTGTTTTAGTACAAATACAAGATGCCGTTGAAGGTTGTACACCCGAGGACCATCCGCTGGCTCGATACGCTGCCGAGCACTGGACGACTCATGCGCAATTCGGGGAGGTGTCGTCACGTTTACACAAAGGGATGGAGTATCTCTTCGACGCAGACAAGCCGCACTTTAAGATGTGGCTCACACTATACGATATAGACACCAGGCCCAACGGTAATGCAACCTTTCACGTCTTCGCACCATACGGCAAATTCTCCGCGGCTCCCCTATATTACGCAGCACTCTGTGGATTCCGCGATCTCGTAGAGCACCTCATTACCAAGCATGCGCAGGATGTGAATGCTGATGGGGGCTACTATGTGCGACCACTAGTGGCAGCATTGGCAGGGGAACACTTCCAGACGGCAGATTTACTCCGTCATAATGGCGCAGACCTGGATGTCCGGGGCCGATATGGGACAAATCCATTGCATGCCGCAGCCCGTTCTGGAAATTTCGAGGTGATCCGGATATTAATCAAGTACGATCCCACCGCCATCAATGGTAGGAGCGAGGCCGGGTCGACGCTCATACACTGGGCATTAGGAGGTCATAATTTCAAAGACGGTTCTGTCCTTCGACTACTGCTAGAGCATGGTGCAGATATAAATGCGCAGGGTCACAGAGGCCAGACCCCGTTGCACCAGGCCTCGATCAATACGCAGCTGGAGGTTTTGCGCGTGCTGCTCGAACACGGTGCTGATATAGAGGCGAAGGAGAATGACGGTGAGACCGCATTGCAGCTTGCGGCTAAAAGAGGGCGGGACAGAAACGTAAAATTACTGCGAGAACATGGGGCCAAGTAGAAACACCTTAGCTTTCAGTACTTTCGTATACGTATCCAATTCTTATCGATGGAAATACCATCTTCTTCTCGTTCATTCATCGCAACGCCGTATGTGGCATACAGTATGTGGTAATACATGAAATGCTAGCTACTCTCTACGTTGGTCGAGTTTGGTCCAGAGGTAGGGGGTAGGAGGGGGTAAGGGGTAAGGGGTAAGGGAAATAGGAGATAGCAAATGCGTAGAAGATGAAGGCAAGTCTTTGCGAGCAAAGAACTCTATAAACAACAACTAAATACGTGCTGGTTAGACCGAGTAGTAATTGAGGTGACAAGTGAAGCATTGCGAGAAGGGAAAAGCCAAAAAAAAAAAATTGCGGAAAATTGCGAGTAAATCACAGTACCGAGATATAAAAAGGAAAAGGCCCGTTCCAGTTCAGATCAGTGAGGCATGAATACATGAACCCCCGCGTGTGTGGAGGTGCATAATGTTCCGTACCACCAGCATCCTTGTTCCACATCTCCGGCGTACGTCCGTCACCGCCCGACTCCGTAGTCCGACTAACCACATTGCCTGTGCTACGTGTCTCGTGCGATTCACGGGTTGAGGTGCCCTTGCTTTTGTGGTGTCGCAGTGGCATGTGAGAAGGCGAATTGAAGGGAGGTGAAGCCTGTGGATGACATGCTGTGCTCTCTCTCTCTGACCGGGTGGCGAAAATGCGAATGGGTAGCAGCTGGGAATAGGTTGGCCCAAGGCTCGAAAGCGAGTTGTTGGATGCACGGCAAGAGAACGATTGATGGCTCCTCACTTTGACCGGGGGATTAATTTCTTCTTTCTCTTCCTTCCTCCTCTTTTTCCCTCGATCTCGACCTATACTACGTACCTCTACATACATCTTCCTTATCGTCATCATGGCTTCCTGCACTTCCTTCCAGTACGGCGGGAGAAGGCGGGAACGGAATCTGCTGTTGCTCGCCCGGTGCGTTCTTGTCATCCTCTGCCATCGACTTCTCGTGGGTTATGCCTTCCAGTCCATTTCCACGTCCATTTTCCGCACTACTCCCACGCGACCGAGCGCCACTCGGGCTCTCAAACAGGTCTCTCGAGAGCATGCCCCTGCGAGCTGGCCGCGGTTGCGCAGCACCGCCGAGCCCAACGGCAGTAAACACCTTCTCGATCTCGATACCTTCGAATCTACCCTCGGAGGGGACGCTCGGCCGATTTCTCACTGCGTGGTGCGCGAAGTCTGAGACAAAACTCGTACACTTCATACACGCATAACTTAGGAGAGTACATTCTTTCCGTTCCAGGGAAGTGCATCGTCGCCGTTGGCATCCATAGCTGTGGCCATGCCCGATTCCGACTTTTCGCTTCGGATCGAAGTTGCACAACCGACTTCTTCCTCCTCCCAGTGTGAGCAATGCCTACAGAGCCCTCCCCCCCCCCCCCCCCCCCCTTCAGCCATACCCGCTGAATATCCAGAGACCGAGCCTGAGTTAATATCATTTAGAATATGCTAAATTACAATAAACAGAGAAAGGCTACACACCAGCTGAGCAGGAGGACGAGGGTCCTCCAGGCCACCCAGGCCGCGTTGGCAATCAAAACACCTCTGGCATACTAGTAGGCTGACAGAGCTCCCGTGTTCTTGTCAAAGAACGTCCCATCGCAGCGCGCAATACTCTGATCAACGTCGGAGAGTGATAACCGACCAGGGAGGTTCTCAGGACTCGAAGAACGAGAGTAACAGCTCGAGGGCCAGGCCTGCGCGCGGGAGGAGCGTCACGATAGTCGGAAGGTTCTGCGCATATAAAAACAGCACATCTCTGTGAGAGCATCGCGCAGCGAGCCCTCTGCCAAAGGGAGGACCGCGCGAGTTGACGTAAGGAAATGCTGAGGGGATGTGCTGGAGAAGGTGAAAGTGGTCGTAGAATGATATGACGACAAAGTTGAAAGGCCGGGGAAGACAGGTATACGGGAAGGATGTGGGGATGACCTGTATGTAAATGACGGTAAGTCCTAACTTCTATGGCGCCAAAGTCTTAAATACTCACGGAAGCGCCAACGACGATAATAAGAGTAGAGACCTCATAGCCAAGAAAGACGCCGAATATCCAGAGGACCCTAAGGGTATTGCGACGGAGGCGGTGAACTTTGTTGTACGGGGCGGAACCGCGGAAGAGGGGAGGGTGTGGGGAGGAGATAATTAAGGGACCCTCGCCGTCAGGCGTGCACTCAGTGCGGGGAGTGATGGGGGTTATGACACACGCTGAGCGCTGCCTGTGCGAGGAAGGCAACACAGCCAAAACGCACCTGAGTGTCACATCGAAAAGTTTCTCGGATATTCACGGCATATACTCGAGTCTCGAGTAGTACAGTAACGGAGGCATCATGAACAGTGATTGATTTTACTCTGAACCGGATCGTGCTCGGCGCCCGGCCCGTAAGGAGTTGGCAACGGGTTTCGACTTACACTCACTGGCTGGATATCATGGCAGGTACTATGCCATCCTCGATCGTCTACAAAGGCACTGCCCTTGCAACACGCAGCTTCGGAGATACAGTACAGTATGCAGCGCACATCTGACAAGCTGCGGTCCATATGGCTGTGCGGCGGCCATGATGTCCAAGATTCCAAGCCTCAAGCTTCAAGGCTCAAGGTGCTCCTTTCGTGTCCTAAGGGGAACAAGGTAAAATCCTCGACTGATATTCATTAAATATTCATTCCTTCTCCCGGCTTCCATCGCTTTCTCCAACGTTATCTCTACGAATACTGTACCATCAGTCGGTACGAACTACAGCGCAGTTTATCCTCCGTTTATTCCGATGTGATCCCTAGTACCAAACACGACTGACGCAAGCACAATCAACTTGAACACACTTTCGGTGTGCACAACTGCTGCACATTCTCAAGTACCTGAGTAATCATGTCTCCGTGTGGTGCATACGCTTGGCATGACTCAGGACCTCCCTCGCCATACTACCCATTCAGCAGCTCCGAAGCATAAGAGCGGCAAGTTCGTCTTCCGAACATTTATCGACGGTGCTGGCCTTCGGCCCAGTACTGTACACGTTGCCGCTGACAGGTAGTATCCTACTCTACTTCACACGCTTCACACTGTCTCTCCTTGTTCTCCTTGGATTGGACACCCACTGCGTCGGGAAAGCATATATCTCTCTTACAAACCTTCGCGCGCTCACCTGTGATTCCTCTCGACATCAGTTTGATGGGTACCATAGTGACTAGTAGCAGAGTCAAAAAGTAGCAGGTCACTTCCCTCTGTCTGTAACTGCAGTCTTCCTCCATAGATCTATAGACATGCATAGGTATAAGTGACTCATAACTGAAATCATTAACTACGTAACTGCTAAGGATAGAGATATGTGTACAATGGGAATGCCGGTCATAGAAATTATTATATTGTACTGTAAAGTTACCAAGCACACAAACACTGATAAACTAAACCAAAGAAAAGAATCCCTTCGGAGGTTGTTGGACTTTGTAAGTAAAAACGTTCAATCTCCGCACCAGCCCTGTTAAGCGTGTCCAAATCCTAGGATCCTCACATCCAAAGCATGGCTGGTATATGTGTTTCAATATGATCATCGATCATCATCCGACTACGACAATCCCGAGAGGCGCTGGCATCGTGGAAATACATAACGATCGAGTTGGAGGATGGGCTGCCAGCTGCCCTGAGTGACGTGTACGGCCCCAATTAAGATCACTTGTTCTTTTGTGATCCCTCCACCGCCGATCCGCCAATTTGGCTCTTGACAGGGAAATCGATGGGTCTCCTATATAATAAATAAAACACCAGATTTGTTGATTTTAATATCGAAATTCCCGGAAAGTAAAAAGAAAGGGCTTACTTCTATAAACCTGCCCACTGCGCTTGCGAGGCGCTTTGCAAATTTCCCGAGGGATATCGTGTTGTGCGCCGGCGTTTGGTCCCTAGTCATTATCTGCGTAGTCCACTCGCTGTAACCCGGCCACTAAATGGGCACGCCATCTTACTTAGTAAGATGCTGGCACGCGGTCTTTGAGAGAAAATTCTTACAGTTATGCGTATGTACGTCGTAGAGCCGTGACCGATTGGAGCCGGACTGCCAGCACCTTGCAGCGACGCACGATCGCCCTCTGCAATAGCCAAGGGCAAAGGCAAACCAAGGCTGACGCGATCCATGCCGACGAAGAATATGGGCATGTTCAGAGACGCCACTTTGGCAGAGCGCGCCGGGGTGTCCGAAGAAGTGTTGTTATTGTTGCCCGGAGGCCAGATACCCTGCGGAACTACAGTGCCGACTTGACGGATGGTATAATCGAGTAGCTGGACGGGCCGTCGGTTGATGTAGAGGGTAGGAGTAGGAGCCTGAGCAGCCTGAGGAGCATTCTGTACCGTAGTAGGACTCGTTATGAAGAAAGCGTGCGGCCATTCTTGGGACATCATTGGATGCAGAGAACGCACGTCTACTTTTAAGAGACGTGAGAAGTATATCGCGGCCCCCTCTGGACCGAACATGTGAGCGAGATTGCTGTCGACTAGGAGGTCCATCTGCGAAGCTTTGGTGTTCAAGTTCAAGAAGGATCAGCTGGGAGGGGGAAAAGATCTGCATACTGTTTGCTATCTTGTGGGTATGTGGGCTTGCTTAGCTGGTATAGCATAGATTGTCCATCCTCGACTGGCTTTTATCATGGGATGAACGTAGTGAGCATTGCTCTCGGAACTCGTGAATCGGTGAAACAGATTCTTCCATGGCCGACGACATGAGATGTTTCCGAGTCCATGCTGCGGTAAATATCAGAATGACCACTTTGATAAAATTTTTGGTGGCTGAACTGTGGACTCGTAGGATGCATGTGGATGTGAAGGTATTATTGTAACGTTAGTTGCTACGAAGCTGGCCGAACGGAGCGACAATCGAGATGGCAATGTTTGAAACTTGTATGTTTCTATGAGTCTATGACATGGCAACAGCCTGAGCTGAGCAAAGCAGTACGATTCAATTTGTGTACGTTTTTAGTAGAGTTGAGAGATCGTACATGTCATCCATCTTCTAGGAACAATACATTGTCGTCCATGACGTGGCCGCGGCACATGTCGTGAAGAGGAGTAGAGATTGAGGCCATTGAGGTTCGAAGAAAGGACGAGTACCGAAAATGACAAGTGATGATGATGAAACCAACGGCTTCTGATGGGGTACATGATCCGCCGACTCGGAATGATCGCAAAGATCAAGTGCACAAGTCGATTCGTGTTTACTTTTCGTTAATCTTCGCCCTTCATATTTTTTTCATCATGGCTCACAGCTCATGGTAGAATGCAGAAAAGGCTTATCGTATACTAGCATTTCATAACCAGAGTAGTACAATCTCTACTCACACGACTCGGGTTGCCCACACTTAATTCTCCACGAATCTGTCACGCGCCGGCTCGATGGACACTTCAGGATCTCCGGTATCGCGGCAATTTCTCCTCGTCCGACGTTCGCATTGAGGGCGTTTCGGATAAAAGCCGCCAGTTCGTTAAATACCTTGTGGTGGTAACTAGTACGGCCGCATGGGTAGTACGAAGAGGGGTATCAGATGACGATAAGGTCCCCTATAAGCACTAGTACTGTACGGTTAGCCAGCAGTCCAGCTGTTTTCAACTGGCAGATCTTCTATAAATACCCGGGCCACTGTGAAAAGTCCAACCCAGTGGTCCTCGGAGGCATCAAGAGAGGGTGTGCCAAGTGATCATTACGTCAAGTCTCAGTTGGGTTGAGTTGGATCTTCTTCATCTTGCATCTTTGATGGTACAGTAGTAACAGTAAAGTATAGACTCAGCCTGAGAAACACCGACCCCTCGTAGTCGCAGGAGTTCAACTCCTTCGATACGTCAATTCTTTATGCGGTGTCAAGCCAGGAACACCGAAATGACCGAACAACGTAACAGAGAGAACAAGCGCGGAATCAAGTGATCCGATACTACTCTTCGGAATGGATTCAAGTGTACTCGAACACGCTGCCGGCGGAATGTTGTGTCACGATCCCTACTGAGTTTGTAGATACTCACTCTGGACGAGGTCCGTAGTACTCCGTACCGAGGACAGAAGTGAGTACAAACGTAGTATCACGCGCGTGTGTAAGCACAAGAACTGGGACTATTGTACAGAGGCGGCAGGAGTGAGTACAACTGAAACTGCTCGTCTCCTCCAGTACTACATGTCTTGGCGTTAGAAAGGAAAAGGTGCAGATGCTCACCTCAGTACCACGCGAACTGAGGAGGTTACGGGACTAACTACTGTCACGGTGCTCCACCGACGCCGGGTCGGACAGGTGTATAAATGGGTGTATAATGTGTACTAAAGGGGAAATACTGTAATCTAAACGCGGGGTACAGTATCTAGTCTAGCCCATCAGATCGATTGATCGGGCGCGGCTTAGCCGGAATATTGCAACTCCGTCGGACATCATGCATGGCATTGAGGAACTACAATAGTTGAAGCTGATATTAACGGAATCTAAATTACACACATTTACCAACAGCAAAGTAAGTCTATAGCGTCTACCGTATGTTTGAAGACTGTGAGAAGACAAAGCGATTGAGTTGGAGGATTGGTTGCCAACTCCCTTGGGTGACTTGGATGAGTCCTACAAGGATAATATCGTTTGCCGTGATCCCACCCCGGCCGATGAACCAGGCGGGAGACGTGCACCGCTGCCCTGCACAATCCTGCTTCGGTCTCAGTCTCACGAGGAATGGCCAAGAGATTCTGACGGTGAGCTCACCTGTAGGAATCTGCATACCGCACGTGCGACGCGTGCTGCCAGTGCCTCCATGGGGATCGTATTATGCGCCGGGGTCTGGTCCCGGGTCATGATTTGGCTACTCCATTCGCTGTAGCCAGACCACTAGAAGTGGATATATATCATTATTCGCACAATTGTTCATAAGATGAACGACTTGGGGAAAAATGCATACCAAGATACGGATGAAGGTCGTATGTTGTTGCCCGACTGGAGCTGGCCGGTGTGCATTCAGTAACGCAGAGCAATTACCCGACGCAGCCTGGTTCAGTGGTAACCCTAGCGTCGTGCCATCACTCTGAACGAAAAATATGGGCATATTCAACGGCACAGAGCCGTTGCCGTAGCGCTGGGCATCCGAGGTAGCTGCAGGAGACCAAAGGCGCTGCGAAACGACCGTGCCGACGTCTCGCAACATGTAATCGAGGATATGGGAGGGATGGAGGAGCCAGAAGGCGTGATTCGCAACAACAAGCTGCATATAACGCTCATCGATGCGCAGGAGATGTGTGAAGTATCCCGGTGCCTGCATTGTCCCGAGCATGCGAGCGATGTAGCCATGGGTATACAATAGATCTCTCTGCAAGGCCCAAGGTCAACGCGTGTTAACTGTAGAGAAAAGAACTCGTACTGCGGTTGGTGCTTGCTGGTGAGCCATTGTGGACGAAGATACTGAAGACTTTCATCCCATCCCCCTCTTCTTTTATGCCCCAGGACGAACCAGTGCATATTCCCAACAAAAGTGCGTTGTTTCATCGGAACTCCAGTTGCGAGTCAGCTGGGGGCACTCTAGGTCCACCACCAATATGTGTAGTGGTTAACAGTGGCAACAACAACGTACAAAGTTTTCGTGCGCCAAGACCCAGCGCCCAGGAAAAGGGCGGTTGCAACGAAGCCATGTGAAACGAAGATCGTATCTATGACTGAAACCTACCATAACATAGGAAAGAGTGTCGGACTCGGAAGCTATAGGAATGGATAATAAAAGATGGGTGCTTGCGGTACCCAAAGTGGGAGCTAACTCCTTCGAGCCTGAGGTCACGGTGTACGGAGGAGGCTGAGGAAGAAGAATTCGTCGTCATTGCCTCCCTGACAGTTAACTTGGAGAGGATATCCCGGCAGAACTTTTTTTTTACGAAGAGAGTACTAACTGTATAATTGAGCCTAGCCGCTGGGATCGGCTGTGAGCACTCCACCGAAACTCCGATCGAACCAAAAAAAAAAAACGCGCCTCAGTAATCATTAGTTCTCTCTCTGTCCCAGATCCATGGAGAGGGGTTAGTCGTTGGAACACGACTGTCCGCGTCAGAAGATTGGACAGCCGGGATTCGGGTACTACGTATTCTCCGACACCCGGAAGGGGCTGTGGTCTCAGGGAGTTCTCAGGCCGGGTCAGCGCCCCTGGCGCCCCCCCTCCACTTGATATGCAGTATTCGTCTGGTCCTGTACTAGTAGCTCACATAAGTTATCCGTAACTGTACTAGCAACGGACCTGGTTACCATGCCAATATTCGTCGTGGTGCCCAAGTAGTCCTGTTCAGTGGAGAGATGAATACTTGGATAACGACGGCGACTGGAGGGATATTGCTCCCATCATGGCGCCAGTTGCGTAGGAGGCCGTCACTGGCCGTGTGAGCATGGAGAGGCCCTGTCGAGCCAACGTTAAACCTGCCACTAAATTATAAATCTTCTCTCAATACATCGAATAATTGAACGGGCACCTCAGTACAGTACTACATTACCCAGAGTCCTTCAACGAATAAGACAACAACTTCAGGTATTTGGCTATAAAAATTGAAAAAAAAACCACACTGCACAGCCTCGGCATCCACCACTCGCGGCAACAAAATATCTCGCTCCAGGCCAGGAGGAACAGGTTTGCTCCACTCACACCGACAACACCCAAACCCACCCAATTTCAGGCACAGCACAACGGCCACTGGCACCATGCAAAGTCATCTATTAAACACATTTTATTGGAGGAATATGGAGCAGATACACGGAAATGGACATTACATACGTATATACAGGATAGTGCTACGTAGGGTTCCGTGCCCAAGGTGCACTGAAATGGATCAAGAAAGAAAAAGAAAAAGGTACACTACACCAAGCGCCAGCGAGTTGGGACGTGCCACCTTCCGACCCACGCGTCGCCCAAGCCCGGGCTATGAAGAATGTAACAAGTAGACATAAACGTTCTTTCATAACTACACATAAATATAGATACAGTATGTAGTTCTTTTTTTTTTTTTTTACAACAACAAACAAAAACAGACACAGCATGTATCAGCATAGGATTCGTCTGTGAAATGATCATTATTGATCAAAATTAAACCGAAGCCATTGCAACAGCACCAGAGCGTTTACTAGCACACGTAGTGCGATTATCTCCGTGTCACCAGTAGCGGGATATCAGTATATCAGCGGTGGGGACTTGGGTTATCGGACATCTGCTGCATCGCATTGCGGTGATGACACCACAGAAGTTGTGACTTGGAAGGTGCTTGGAATCACATGGTCTACTGTACAACTGTCGATTATGCTTACCGCCAAGAAATTAGCAAAAATAACTCAGAGATCGAGAGGGAGGAAAGGGAGTCAACTTGTTTTACTCGGCGTCCCTACATCTATAATATCAATTGTTTCGGAAATAAAACAATGAGCACATCAGCTAGTGATGCGCCTCCTCTTGCACTTCGTCCGCCTCTAAAAATTCTAAGTATGCCTCGGCCCCGGCGGCAGGCTCTCCATGTCCACTTGGCACGTCAGCAACGGCAGCACGGGTTGGCTCCGTTGCATCATATGCCGCAAGTTCGCTAGCTAGGTCGGGAAGCGCAGGCGCAGAGGGAAGTGCCGGAGATGAGAAGGCTTTCACGACACCAACATGGGCATCCTTGGCCTGTTTTTCCGCCGCCGTCACCATAAGCCAGGTGAACTAAAATAGACAAATGGTACGACTCACGACGGGTGGAGCTTTGTATGACTTAAGTTCCTTCAAGTAGAAGTCCTGGATGAGATCTACGATAAAGGGCAAAGGGTATCAGAAGTGGGACGTGGAACACTGGGGGGGGGGGGGGGGTTCGGAGATTAAGCTACCTTTGCGGATAGTCGACGTAGTTGCATATGCCCGGGTGCGCGAGCGCGCGGAGAGGCGGGCCTTCGGAAAAAAAGGAGACTTAGCCATGGAACTGGGACGAAATGTGAATACATGGTACGAACAGCAGCTGCGGTGTGCTTGAGGATTGTTGACATGGCAGTTCAAGCGTTGGTGAGAAAAGCCGAAACGTGACAGGCGTTGCGTGTCACGGGACACGGCCGCGTCACTCAATTGATGGCGATTTTCCCGACGGCCACGGACTGACCACTGCTGTATGCCTCGCTGTGCGCTACGTAGCACCTCATAACGTAGGTAGATGTGTATCCTTACATTCTGTCGAGAAGCACTTCATGCACTGTATTGGAGGCCGATTGAGCACGCGCAGACCGCTCAACTGATTACATAGTAGGCCCTACTGGACCCGTATACTGTACTGGACCAGTGCATTGCACCCGTGATTCTCTAGTGATTCTCTCTCTTTGACTCTAGGGCACTTGGGCACTTCACCTCATCATCATGTCACGGCCTGGTCACTCAACGGCGACTTCTCCGACCCACGGACTAACCACTGCTGTATGCTTGGTTGTATGCTACGTAGCTCACCCCATAACGGACGTAGATGTAGATGTGTACTATCCTTCCATTCTGTTGGGAAGCACTTCATCATGCACTGCCGTGCCTACCGTGACAGTACTTACTACGCAACGAACGACTCAGAAGCCTGAGTCGGCTGGATCATCTCAGTCCCAGATTGGGTTCGAGGCTCAGAAACGAATACATTGTATACTGTAGTAGTTCCGCAGAGCTCTAGTAGAAGCGCATACATCTTGTGTCGGTCGCATAGTTACGATAAACACAGGTTCCTGCCGAGAAATCCATCGGATGATCGGAGCCTGCTGCTGACTAAGCCAACGCGTGGCAGCACCGGCATCTCCCGTCGGTTCAAGGGACTTCAGTCTTCAGGGAGGGACACTACATAACGAGCCACATAACTCACAAACATGTACTCTCAGATTGCTCTTCGCCAGCTTTCTCTTGCCGCCAGAGTCTCTGCCCGCAGCTACACAAGCAGCGCCAGGGAGGGCAGTGTCGCTTCCAGTAAGGAATTTGGGTACGTGCTGTCAATGTCTTTCGCCGCCCGTTCTGAGTCAAAGGCGATTCTGAAAACCACTCATTCTGTAGTAAGAAGGAGAAAGCGCATGAAGGCATGTACTTTAAGATATCATACTTGGTTATCGAAATCGAATAATGGCCCTTGGAAACAGATCAATACATAAAGAGGGAGGAACGCCGAAAGCTCGAGAAGCTCAAAGCGCAGGTACGTTGCGCGTTAGTTGAATGTTTCCCGCCTTGGATCCTTAATCCATTCCTACCTTCAGATGGAGAAAAAGAAAACTGAACTCGTACGTAATATGCAACCTCCTGTTAGAGGGCCGCTCAACGTGGGGCTACATGCACTTTTATAGGCGGAGCTGCAGAAGGAACATGACCAGATCACATCGTCTTAGGTTGCCAATAGCTCATATTTGAAGTCTCGTGTGTGAGCTGCATTCTTCACCGTATACCTTGAAGCTGACTCCCTCGTCTTAAAGCTTGTGGCCAACATGCATCTTGCCCTATGACACCTCCCAGATATCTGCTAAACTGTTTTGTGACCGCGGTTCAAACGTGTTGCTCTCGAATTTTCATCCTAATACAATCTGTACAATTCAATGCATCATGCGCGGCCAATCTTATTTTGCCAGTATACGTTTGCTGCCACGCCAAACAAAGCCGAGAGACCCGTCAAAAGAAACATTGATGAAACATTACAACTCGGACAAAGGCTAAATCAGGCGCTCCTGGATAATATACAATTCGGACATTTCTAGTCCTTGCGCTTATCCGAAACGGGCTTGCCTGTCTCCTTGTTATACTGATCTGCAAGTCTGTCATACTCAGTTGCCTGTGATTTAGCCTGCGCCTTCAACGCGTCTGGAAGTGGGTTCAAATCATCAAAATGTATCCAACCACGAGCGACAAATGCTTACCAAGGTCTTTCTTGAGCCTTTCAATTTCCTTGGCTTGATCACCCGACACGACGTTGACTCGTGAGGCGTCCGCAGCCTGGTCACGTGCATCAATTATCATAAGCGGGAATGGGTGGACGGGATAAGTAGTAAACTCACTGCCTTTTTCAACTTTGCGTACTCGTCTTGAACGTGCATGAGATCCTGGATGATGTAGAATGTCCGCGTGAGGACAAGTGAGAGGAACAAGCAGAATCCCGTGAGGTACACGTTGCGCTGCGCGCTTAACAGGGGAGTCAACACTTGTGGTCTAAAGGCAAGACAGGGCACGAACTAAAATTTTCGCGCGGCGAAGGATGTCTCCGTGCGTACATCCTGCATGCCCTGCCCGCTATGCTTAGCAGCTTCGACCTCCGTAGTAATGCGGAACATGCGCTGAAGCGCGTCTAAGAATAAGATTGCGACGGATCTAGTTTGCGAACGTTAAAGTTGTTGTAGTGGATAGGCGATAATTCGTACATAAACGATATTTTCAAGCCGTAAGAAATCTTGGCGACGATGGGGCTTTCTGAAAGGAAGCGAAAGAGCCTCCTGCGAATCTTGAAGGGAAGAGGTGCCACAAATATACAGAATGCGCCCATCTCGGACGCAAGGAGCATAAAAGTGAGGGTGTAGCTGAAATAGTGTGAACAGCAAAGAAGCGCAGTGAGGACATGGACCTACTAGATAGTCATATTCGGGGAGTGATGATGACGATGAACGTTGCTGGAAAGGTGTCGTGGCGTTAAGTTACCCGAGGACGGTAGAAGTCCATCATTGACGTCACACGCTCCGATCACGTCACATCTTCACGTGATGGCTGACGCGTCACGTATTCTCCGAGATCTTTGCGAGTTGAGTTTGCGGACAACAATCATGGCTCCCCTCAAAGTACACATTAAACATGCCGGGAAAAAACACGACGTCGAACTGGATGAGGAGAAGCCCCCTATAGCTTTTAAAGAGGCTGTTTATCAAGTAACTGGTGTTCCCGTAGATCGGATGAAAGTTATGGTAAAGGGTGGTGTGCTCAAGGTGTGCCAGAACTTTTGGAAATTTACACGGAAGAGGGAACTTAACATAATACTACTAGGATGATTCTGACTGGGAAAAGATCGGGCCTAAGGAAGTACGCGTTATTGTTATCCATGTCACCCACCCCCACTGACCGCGCGTGGTAACAGGGCCAGACTTTCATGATTGTCGGTGCTGCAGGAGAGCTTCCAAAACCTCCAGTCGAGCCGATAAAATTCTTAGAGGATATGAATGATACTGAGCTGGCTGATGCAGTAGGCTTGATGTCTTTGATCCGTTTTTCTGATCTGAACCGGGCCCTAGATTGGGATGCCCGTTGGTCTAACAAAGTGCGCTCCAACACACGCTCGACCTTCCCGTGTCACCTGATGTTGTGCATTCAGCTTGGGAAACACCTGTTATATGAGTGCGACAATTCAGGCTCTGCGAGCAATCCCAGAACTGCAAACAGCCCTCTCGGAGTATGCCGCCCCATTCCTTTCTGTAGGCTATACCTAACGCTTGCCGTGCCTCAGTTCACGAGACACTAACGCGATCGCACGGTCCCTACGTGACCTCTATACGACGATGTCACGCTCGACCGGCGGTGTTATGCCACTCTCCTTCCTCACAGTGCTTCGAACTGCGGTTCCTCAGTTCGCAGAACACAGCAGGACGGGACAGGGCTTCGCACAACAAGGTCTTGCCTCTATTTCATATAGTTATCTATGAAGCTGAGATAATCCAGACGCGGAGGAGTGTTGGACACAGTTGACTAATCATCTAAGGGACGTTCCTGGCGTCTCGATTCCGGGTACCCATAGCTCGCGTTCTGCTTTCATTGACCAGTATATGACTGGGACCCTGGTCCGCACGTGCGTGGCCTTACCGTTGTCGTGTCTTATACGCTATACGCGACAAAATCATGTACTGACTGATCTTACCCAGATTGTCATCCCCTGAGGCACCCGAGGAACCGCCCAGCGTGAGTGAGGAGAAGGTATCGAAAGTAGCATGCGATATAACCGGGAACACCAATTTTATGGTTTCCGGCATCATGGAGGTACATAATCTTCTCCTCTCAATGCAGGGACCTCATCGTAGATATAGGCACTCAACCAAACGCTCGTTAAAAATTCCCCGACACTTGGGCGCGAAGCGACGTACAACTCACACTCACGCCTATCTCGACTCCCGTCGTATCTTGCCGTTCATATGGTGCGATTCACCTGGCGTCGCGACATTAACAAGAAGGCCAAAATTATGGTGAATCCTTCTTGCTAGTCTCTTCGCATGTCTTGTTCATCAGAGCCTATGCAGAGGAAAGTGAAGTTCCCGAACGAGTTTGAGGCACTCGACATTGTGACCGACGAGCTCCGAAAGAAGATGCAGCCCGTCTCGAGAAAACGCATTGAGATAGAGAAAGCTCGTGATGAACGTCGCAAAGTCCGAAAACGTACACGGGTTGCGGTTCCTGCCGCACAGCCTCCTGGCTCTAATGCAGGGTCTGGGACCGAGGCGAATGCAGTAGCCGCCAGTGGCGGTGACGTGGAGATGAGCGAGCCTGCAGCAGAACAGCCTGCCGCAGGCGACGAGCTGCAACCGGAAGAGTGGTATCGCGAGCGGGAGAAGACAGAACTGGAGGCATTGATAGATCCGTCTGTCAAGGCCGATATTGGTGCAAGCCAGACAGGACTCTACGACCTCGTCGGTGAGTTCGTTTTGTTGCAAGTCGTTATCAGTATTGTGTCCTGACGAAGTCCGGTATGTAGCTATTATCACGCATAAAGGCGCAGCAGCCGATTCAGGACATTACATCGCGTTCGTTGCGCGCCACGCACTGACGAATAAGGAGGAAGACGAGAATTGGGTCAAATTCGACGACGACAAGGTCAGCGTGTTTCCTACCGAGAAACTTGCGACACTCGACGGCGGTGGAGAAGATTCGTCGGCTTATGTCCTGTTATATAAGAGCAAAGGACTGTGATGGTAGATCTGGGGAAACGTGTACTCGTGGGTTGTTCATCGGATTGTGCTCAACAAGTTTTGGCCAAGCAGCGCACGACTGTTTAATCAATGGAAGTAGATTTGGAGCACTGTTATAACATTCACGTTTATCATAGAGTGATTGTTGTCGTTCCCGGCGAGCAGACACATCTCGGCGCTTGAAATCACGCCCTGCAGGCTTTATGCTTTTCCAGAAAAACATGAAAGCTCCTCGAATTATACGCAGGCGCTTTGATTTCGCGCAACCAAAGAAGATGCTATGATCCGTGATGAGTGCCCAGCGGCCTAACGCACAACGCACAAGGGACTCCATGACTTCGACTGACGTTTCAATTGCCACGATGTACAGATGTCGTAGGTGGCAAAAACTAGGGAAAGTTGACTCCTTCACCGACAGCGGGGGCTATTGTGGTTCCGCTGCTGTTCTATTGGACCCATACCGATTTCACCAGTGCTAGCCGACAGTTGAAGTGTCCTTTCAGCTCAGCATTGCCGAGCGCTCCTTTTCCAGATCCGCGCAGAGTGTATCCAGGGAAGTAGTAGTAGCCTAGTTTGTTTCATTCTCAGCGGTGATGATTCAATTCCTCATACTGTACCACATACAGTAGTTCCTAGCGTTCGGAAACCCGCTGTGAAAACGGACTCTGCTTCAGCAGCTGATCGATGTAAAACAGCCTTCTCCGCCTATTCTATTTTTCGTGACCCATGGTCGAATTCGCGGGCTACAGCTTGCAAGTAATAGAAGCTATAGTTACCAGAGTCACGATCATCGGACTTCTTTGAAAGTCCAGAGGTTCGTTTGCAGAATGCCTAAGATAGGAAATGAAATGATAAGAACGCCTCCTCTCATATGGGGCAAGGGCTGAACCAAACCTTCGCGGGACCTGAAGAGAGAGTGGGAAAAAGGTTCGCTGAGCCTGCGAGAACCCCATGAGGGTGTTTCCTAATTGAAATTTTGATATGGAGACCTGTTGATTGACGACTCAGATCACACTGGCATGGGAAAAGAGTTCTCAATAGAGGAGCTACTACCAATGCGTATTAGGGTAGGTGGGCGGGGCGATTGGTCGTTGAGTGCTACTACTATCTGAATCCCATTTTGATTGGTGTGTGGGTCATTGAGATACACCCTGGCAAAGGAAAAGGAAATGATGACGAGACGGAGGAAAGAGCAAGGTCAGCGAGCGGATCAAAGGAAATGGTCAAGGACACGGTTTTTCTTTGGGGGGGAAGATCTAGATGATGTACTACTAGGGTGGCAAAAGTAACCTGGATCGGTCGGCATCAAGGGACCGAGGCAAAGTCGCGAGGCTAGGGCAAGATAACCTGGGTACTAGTAGGGCATGTGGAAGCCCAGGCATGCCGCGTGAACTTCGAAAATGACTGGAGGTCCTTTTTTTTTTTTTCCAATTCGGAGGAACCCGTCCGATACGGTCCATACGGATTACCGTGACGGACGTTGACTCGGAAGGCAGCGAGTAGAGGAAATGGATCAGTGGGCGGCGACCGCACCAAGTCCTCTTGAGGCTTAGGCTAGATCATCACGGCGACAGTCAGTGCCAACTGCCAAGACTCAAGACCAAACGACAAGGAGGAGGAGGAGGAGGAGGAGGATGAGGAGGATGAGGAGGAACAAACAAGGAGTTAGATGATCGAAAACGATGTAACTTGAAGGTCAAGCGCGCCTGTGACTGCCAGTGACTGACTCGGATGCGGCATCTGGCACTACAGTAGCCCGACACGGAGCGCACATTAGATTCCACCACATCTTAATTTAAGCTAGATTCTGTTGATCCGAGTCCAGTCTCCACAGTCAGCTGGCCCTATCTCGATACAAAAGCAGGTGCGAGCCCAGATACAGTACAATACTGATGAAATAATCGGAGGATGGATGACGGCGACGTTGACCTAGTTACCATCCTCTGATTCTCAGCCTCAGCGGCGACGTGCCAAAACGGGCAAGATCTACTATGTAGTACTAAAAAGTCTGATATGATCTGATATACCCAACAGAGAGCTAAGTTACGATCCAGGCAGAGGTTTGGCCCTCTCTTGGTATTCAGTTCAGACTCATGGTGCCAGTGATCTGAAGTTGCAGGCGGAGGAATCATGCTTTTCAAGGTTCTGACTCTAGAGTGAAATTCGGAAGCACCTGGACCGCATCGTTAGTGCCATGACTATGGTTATTCGATTCCCAGGTTGTCGCGCAACAGTTCTTTTTTAATTAATGAATGGGAATAATTAATGCATACATAAAGTCAAGCTCCTTCACGTAGTACGCTGAGCCTGAGGTATCCTGCGCAGCCTCAGCTGGCAGTGCCAGCTGCCACATGATGCTACTTTAGTTGGCCCCAACATTATCTATCACCTTGGCACTATATATCCAGAAACGAATCAACAGAGTAAATCCCCCTCACGAGGCAAATAATACGGAAGCTTCCCCCGCGGGGATCGTTGCAGAGCTAGTCCATCATGATGAGGTCTGGTAACCGTCACAAGATTGGCTTCCATACAATACTAACAGAGATCTCAGAAAAATATGTTTTCAAATGGGGATATTTCTTGCACCATGTTGAAGCCGAAGTGCCAGGCCTGGCTTCAAGATGAAATCCAGATCTAATCTCATTTCATGTACAACCGTCGCGACCTAGATGACCCTCTCAAATCCACAATTGTTCATGCCATGCTGACTTGCCTGGTGTTGCCGCTGCTCCCGCCACTGTTGCACTCAGAAGCCCGCGCAGGACAGGGCTCGTATCATGAAGTAGCCAATATTCGATTTCTTCGTGACTATTACGTAGTTCTCTGTCTAGAACAGCCCCAGGAGATCCTCTTGTTGGTTCAACGTTGTCGACGGCGCTGCCGTCGGCGAAGAGACCCCACCGAGCCCACCGAAAGGATCGGTTGCAGGTACCGCCGAGGGAATAGGTGCATTGGGTGATAGAGTTGTACTCCCGAATATCGAAACAAGGTCGTCTAGTGGATTCGCTGATGTACCCGACAGGATATTCTTCGCCGCAGGTTGCTGCAGCACTTGAGTTGCAGCGAGCCCCGTCGGTCCCTCCAGTGCAGGTTCGTCGTCGAAGTCTAGCAGGTTTTCTGCTGCCTGGCCGGCGGCGACGGTTTGGAGCGCTGTCTTTGCGGAATCGGCAAGGCTGCAAATACGCAACTTTAGACCTAACAGCGCTCCAAAATACGGAAGACGACTCACTCAGTCCCTTTGTGTTGCATTGAGTCGACGCCGATCCGTCCTTGACCAATGAATGTTACAGCCGGTTTCTGGTAAACACTTGCAAGACTTGAGATCTCCTCAATTAACTCATTGAGTAGCGCAGGCGCAACAGTGGTGCGAGGTAAGGATATCGGTGGCCGATGCGCAAGAATGACAGACTACAAAAAAGCATGAACAAGAGATCCAAATAGCATGAAATTCGAGTAAGTACCTTCGCTGCTCTTGGGTCTGTCGAGAGAAGGCGCCAGTAGATATATGCGCGGTCCCGGACATCAGGCGAATCACAATCCTTCGTCGCAGTGTTAAGAACGCGCTGAACCAAACCCTGGGATAAGTCGGGCTTGTAAAGGAAGAGTTTCACGACCGCAGTGAGCGTCTGCAGTTGTACCTACAATGTCTGCCCGTGAGTTGTCGAAAACATTCCGAGACGAGAGAAATTCGCACAGAATAGGACTCCTCGGTAAATGTGTCTACAAACACGCTCAAAAGCTCGTCGGCGTTTTCAATCTTATTAGCATATTCGCCGACGATCCAAATAAGAGACGCCTTTGCTTCTGGCTCGTCCAATTCCTCTAAATTCGCACATAGAGTCGGGATGACGCCTTCATATGTCGATGGATATCTGCGGAAAATATCCTGAACTTCAAGTCAGCAATAGCGCCGGCGCGTATTGGTAAAAGAGAATACCTTCATTACCACAACAGCCTCCTGCACGACGTAGGTAACCCGAGTCGCAATAAGGTCCAACAATACATTGACACATCGCTCAGCGCCGGCCTCTATCTTCACTGCGGCTTGCCCTATCGCCTTGATGCTGCGTCTCACGAAGTCAACGTCCACTTCGGAGGCATATCTAGACCGGGTCAGTCGAGGCGGTGGAACCCGGCCAAGCTAAGTGACGTACTCTTTCAGTTCGCTCAATAATGCGTCTACATTCTGCTCGTTGGCCAAGCGAACCATGATGTCCAACTTTTCCACTTTAACATACAGTGGGTCGTTATACTTGCAGAAAAAGACTCGCATCTCGTTGGAGAGGATATCGCTACGCTTTTGTAACAGAAGATTGATGTTTCGCAACGCGATCCACTGCACTTCTGGGGGAGAAGAAAGAAGTGTAACCAAGGGCGGTGCCATCTTTCGGATCAGCTGCTTGTGGAAATCTTCGCGAGGCACCTTGCGCATGTGGATCATAATCACCTTTCGAATCGTTAGCTACGGATCGCGGACTCGATGGATAAAATAGGTAAACATACCCTCACAGCGGCGAGGACCACACTCCCGTTAACGTGCTGAAACTGTGGTACCACACGTTCGCATATATGCTCGCTTTCCTTCTCGTCATGTGCCTGATACCGTGAAAGCGCGGACAGTATAGCAACGCGGCCCCACTCGGAGCATTCGTTGAGCGCGATCAGGAGTTTGTTCAGGATTGTTGAGGTAACGTTGAAGACAGCTGGGTCTGATGAGGACGTGGACGGCTGCGACGTCGCCGATGCGTGAATATCTGCCAGAGCAGTAATCGTGTTCGCGACAACCTTTGGGGGTGCATCAGATGACAATGCGAACACGATCAAAACACAAGCACCATTGGATTGCTGTCCGAAATCATTTCGTGCAGTTGCTCTAAAAAGCCATTCTCCAGCACCAGCTCCGGTTTGAGATCGTATAACTTGGCAACGCATATGGCCGCTGTCTTCCGAACATATGGGTTCTCGTCATGTAGACACTTTTGTAGTGGACTTGAGATGTAGTCGATGATCTTTTCGACGCGTATACAACCCATCGTGCGAATGGCCAGAGCGCGGACAAGGGGATTATGGTCGTCGGAATCTCTGACGAACGTATTGACAGCAAGGATGACTAGATCTGGCTGCGTTTTGGCATAGTTGATGAGATAGAGATAGACGAGTTTCTTTGCTCGATATCTTCGGTTTGCATGTTCTTCAGGACGTCGGGAAAGAGACCGCTGACATCTTAAGGGAGACTTAAGAGAAATCGCCTATCGACGAAAGATCCGCGTACGTACCCTTTCCAACCGTCATGTTAGCGATGACTCTCTTGATGGCATCCTTCCGCTTGTCGCGATACTCACTGTTGAGGTCTGCCCGAAGCTCAAAGTTTTCACCTGTTTGAGGGTGAGTATTGATAGGACCAAAAACGGGATACAGCCGAACCTTTCTTGGGCGCTGCCCTAGAAAAAACGTTCATGGCAGAAAAGGATAATAACACCTGGGCCGCGTTTGTTCGCAATGGATTGCAGTACAGTACAAAACGCACTGAGCCAGTGCCATTACGTAAGGCGCTATCAAGGGGCAGATAAGCGTGCTGGCACACTCTTTTTTCGCCTCGTTAGCCGTTGCGTATGTCTCCAATGAAATAAGATCCCATCTCGTCATTTATCCAAGCCCTTGCGTACCATCCTGTTACTTTAGCCCTCAAGACGACGTTTAGAGCACCTATACCGCCATGTGTCAACGTTCCGCATTCGACGTCGGCGTTCTCCTGCACGTCTTCCTCCCTCAGTCTTTATCGAACTTTATCCTTTGCGAACTCACACACACGTTCCAATAACACACACTACAGTGCGCATGATAATTACATTATTACAATTAGGTAGCAATGAACACTACCTTAATCCGGTATTTCACGACCAACAGTTCCAGTCTTTAGTCGTGCGGCGCACTGGCCTCGCCGATGACTGCCTTCTTCCCACCAGCCTCACGGAGCTCACCAGCTTCATGTCTGTCGGAATTATGAGTAACTTTGCCGATGATCTACATACCCACGGTGTCAGAGCGACGAAATAACAAGAAATCCAGGACCTTAACCTTTTCCATCTTCCCAACAGCCTTGTCAAAAATACTAGCCTTCCCCATAGGGAGATCGCCTTGACCGGCACGAGCAACGCCCCCTGTAAGTTACGCTTGGCGTCAGTTACAGATTTGGAA
>WHVC01000146.1:0-60973 GCA_015178925.1 Russula emetica | reverse complement strand
CCTCATTATCAATTATCCGCAGGATGTGAACGCTGATGGGGCTACTATATGAGACCACTAATCGCAGCATTGGCAGGGGAACACTTCCAGACGGCAGATTTACTCCATCATAACGGCGCAGTCCCGCATGTCCAGGGCTATCTGAAGATTACTCCATTGCATCTCGCAGCCTATTTTGAAATTTTCGAGGTGGTCCAGAAATTAATCGAGTACGATGCCGACATTCATGCTAGGGATAAGGACGGGTGGACTCCGTTATGTTGGGCATCAAGAGGTTTTCATTTCAAAGATGGTTCTGTCCTTCGATTCCTGCTGGAGCATGGCGCAGATGTAAATGCGCGGGTAAACAAGGACGGCTTCACCCCGTTGCACCGGGCGTCGAGTTATGGGGGCTGGAGGTAATGCGCCTGCTGCTCGAGCACGGTGCTGACGTAGAGGCGGTCAGCGTTGATGGTAAGACCGCTCTGCAAGTTTTAGACCGACATGTGGATCAGGGACGACGTGACGAAATCACAAGATTACTGATAGAACATGGAGCGAAGTGGAACCACCTTGTAGTATTTAGTACTTGTCTTATCTCTTGGTCGATGGAGATTATCATATTTCTTCTCTTCCATTTGTTGTAAGACTGCCAATACACGAATAGCTACACGTCCACCTTACTATGCACGTCACTTGTAACCGGAAGTCACCAATACACCTAATTTCGGAATGAGTTAAAACTGACTGGGGAGTGGCTAGTAGCAGCATCATGTGCATATCTACTCTACCAATTTCTCAATTTCAGACCCATAAGTATAGACCATCGATTTGCGCGAAATACATTTCTTGCATGGGTACTTACACTGTGGACTATTGGAAACACGGAAGCTGATCTGGTTGGATTAAATGAAGAACTTGAAAGTCCTGTCCCGTAGAATCAGAATCAGGTGGAGGCACCCGCCTGTGTGCGTGCCAGTCACTTGCGGTATGCTGACGCAGTATATAAAAGAATGAATCTCGAAGCCGTTTACTCGCTAAAATGGTACTGTACCAGCGCACAAACTTATAGTAAGTGTCAAAATTTTACATGATTTCCTGTCACAAAATCGAAAATTTTCGAACTCTAGACATGATTCGGTCCCGGGCGGTACTAAATACCGACATGGTCACGTGTATATACCCACGGACGGAAATGAATTACCGAAGACTGTTCATTTCCCCCGTCTCCAATATCACTGCAGCAACTTTCCTATTCTCTACCATGCTGGTTCCTCGAAGGGCCTTCAACGTTTGATTGGTCCCTGAACAAATTATGATCGGGTGAGCCGAGAAAGAAAAGTGATCACGGTAAGTCCTGCCACTCACAGGGATTTTGCGGGGATGTACTAGTGCGGGTGCAGTAGGGTGTACTAATGCGCCGTCGGACGGAATTTTCGGTAAAAAATCTGGAGCCTGTCCCTGCCGCGCAATAAGTCATCCTACACTGGCCTTTGCGATGCTCCTCATCGATCTTGCATCTCTCTTCGAACGCGTCCTTAATCGCAGCTCGCTCTTCAAGGCCTAATAGGCTAAATTCGTGATTGCGAAGTGGCATCCTCAGGTCTTCATGTATCTTCCTCAGAACATCTTGAACAGTGATACCAACACGAGGGTCGCTGGAAGCTTCGATGCTGATGATTTGTGAACACCCTCGGAAGTACTCCAGTTTTAGCGACTGTATGTGTGGGTATACAGCGGGGGAAGTTATATCTTCCTTTGGGAGATCGTAGTCGTGATCGAGAGGCCCGTTAATCTCGAGTTTGAGAAAATACTTTGTCAATACCGGGTGTATGTCGAGTGTACTGACTCTCCCTTGTATTGAGATCATTAGTACTTTAATTTTAGCTTCAAGAGAAGATATCGCACATTTAATTCGGCTGCTGCGTAAAAGTTACCACTTTTGTCATCATCGGAACCGGGGACCTGTCATCTGCTGGATCGCGTAAAAATCGCGACTATCGAAAACTAACATTCAACCCTTCTTGCATTTCTCGAAGTGTTACAAGACATACCGCCCATTCTCGATGAGCAAAGGCATTTTCTTTTCACGTAGGAACTTCTCTATTGCATCCGCAGTAACGGTTTCCTAGGCGAGCGCATTACTAATTGACTTCGGTTATAAATTCCAGTCATATGACTTGTGCGTAATGTCTTCGAAAAGTTGAAGGTCATCATCATGGGCGATTGCTATGATGTCCTCTATGTCCTTGACCATGGCGTCCTCCAGACATTTCTTTTGGGGCCCGCTAAGTACAAATAAAGCAGGGGGTTATGTTCAGGAGAACGAACCTCTTCGATATAGTCCAAAATCACGACGAGTGGGTCGCGATACTGACACTGAACTTGAAGTCTCAAGCTTTCTTTCTCCATCACCTCACACAGGAAGAATTACTTACTTTGAACCATCTGGAATTCGTGTCACTTGTATCTCATCGTCTCTGCGGTTGTCGGGGTCGTCAGGAAGAGGTTCTGCTGCAGCTCGCATTGGTCTGATCCGGAAGAGAATACGCCTTGCTCGGAAGCCCCTGACGAAAACGCATTGATTCCGGTGCAGAGGCCCCTTCAACAGTCTAGTGCGACGAAGGAAAAATTAAAGTCCACGGCGAGAAAACATAGCCAGGAAAACTGACTGGATCGAAATCACTGTTGTGATAATCTACGTTGCCACGATCGTTGCGCCAAAAAAACTGTGCCCCACCGCGATTGGACTTCTGGATATCCAGAGATATTGTCGCAGAATCCGAGCCCGCCGACGACACTTTGTTGTTATCAAACACAGCAGCCGCCCATGATGTAACCATAGTACAACCAGTGACAAGAATGAGGTCGTCCATACGCTCGACGGGAAAACCGCTCCTCTTTGACCAGCGGAACCAGCTATCTTGCATTGTCTCTGATGTAGTCCTCGAACACTTTTGTGCGCATAACATCTTCAGAATGGTACCCGTGAGGAAGGGATAAGAGTGCTCCATGAGTCTGAGCCTGGCACTCATACATTTGACCCATGCCCCTACCAAACAAAAATATTAGTAGTTTGAAGCTGGACAGGACCATGACTCACTCGCTGTGTGTGTTAGCATGAATGTTATCTACTTTGGAGACATGAGAGCAGTACTCTCTTCGGAGCATTTCACTTCTCGAACGGACATTGACGAAATTACCCAGTTCGAGACGCTTGTATTCCTCCGTTACTTCGAGTAATCTGTTTGAAGGATCATCCCAAGGAAGCGTCACATTGAACAAACGCATGAAAGCTCCATCTTCTAGTAGATAACCAACGTCGCCGATCGAAATGTGGTTGTAGACATTCTCGACTGGCTTTGGGTCCCACAATGCAAGGCCCTGATTTAGGGACGAGAGTCGCTCCCGGTAAATATTGGATGGCTGGTGTACTGACATGATGGGAGGAAAAGTGGAGGTGTACTTGTGGGCGCAACCTCCGGCAGAAAGCGGTCCAGAGTCCAGACCTGGGCGGCAAACGCAATGCAACTAGCGCCGCATTGACAGCCTGATCACGAGAACGGGGCTCACCCTGACTGACACGAGGCCCAGGCCCGCCAGAGTTTATCTTCAACTACATCATTATCAACTGGGGATTCCCTGGTATCTATTATCTCTCATTTCTACATACCACCCTTTCTACTTGAATCCACCGAAATAGTCAACCAAAGCACTGGACCATGACGGATGAATCACAACGTTGGACGTACGTCCCTCAGGCTCCATCTCCCTCCTTCCCACCTCTTGCTATGCTTATCGGTCTCTGAATAACATGTCTTACGGGTATAATTCTATATAGTACACCTATTCACATCCTGGACGATGACTCGCTTCTCAACATATTCTATCTCTATCGTCCGGTTTATCAAGGTGGAGAGGAGATTGACGAAGTTCGTATCTCAGACTGGCGTTGGTGGTATACACCCGCCCAAATTTGCGGAAGATGGCGACGCCTCATTCTTGGATCAGCATCCTACCTGGGTCTTTGCCTAGTTTGTACAAACGGCACCCCCATAGCAGACATGCTGGCGCATTCACCTCCCTTCCCCTTATTATCAATTTCAGTCATATGCTTCACCACCGGGACATCACCGCAGAGGACGAAGAGGGAATAGTTTTTGCCCTCCAGCAGCGTAATCGAGTGCGCCACATCCACTTTCGAGTGCCCATTCGGAGTTTGCAGAGGTTCATCATGGCCATCGACGAGGAGTACTCAATGCTAGAAAGCCTGGTCATGGTACATCCGACAGGGGACAATAGTACGAACGTGACCCTTCCCCAAACATTCCGGGCACCGCATCTACAGCGCCTCGTGCTGAGCGGCTTTGCCTTCCCGACAGGATCTCCATTACGAACGACTGTCATAGGCCGCCTCGTCACACTCCGTCTTTATCTAACTCACCCATCCGCCTATTTTCCGCCAAATATTCTGCTCCAATACATTTCAGCCATGCCCCAGCTGGAGAAGCTTGTGATCGGCTTTCTCTTCCCTGTTCCCAACCGCGATGTCGAGAGGCAGCTGTTACTTACGCCGATCAGGACGCACGTCACACTTCCTAGCCTTCGCTACTTTACTTTTCAAGGCGTTGGCGCTTACTTGGAAGCACTCGTTTGTGGGATCACTACTCCCCGCCTCGAGAAGCTTGGAATCACGTTCTTCAACCAACTGATATATTCCCTGCCACATCTCCTGCAATTTATGAGGACAACAGCGAGCCTCAAGTTCTATGCTGCCGAGATCGAGTTCTCCAGCGTGGCCGTTCGTGTGGGATTGTATCCTCGTAACAGGGGCGGGAAGTGGGCCTTCCGCATGGATGTGGATTGCGAGGACCTCGATTGGCAGGTATCATCCGTGGCAGAAATTTCCGACGCTCTCAGCCAAGCGTTTTCCGCGGTGGAGCGTCTTACTCTTGTAGTGGGAAGAGGTGATCTATCGCCAGACACGGGGCAGGGGTGCTATGAGGTTGACTGCACAGCGTGGCGCCGACTACTTAGCTCGTTTGGCAACGTGAAGACCCTTTTCGTCGATTCTCCACTCGTGGCAGAACTCTCCCGTTATCTCCTGTCGGAGGATGAAGAACCTTTTTTTGGGCTGTTACCCGAGCTGCAACAGCTCATATATTCCGGAGTCGCTGGTGGTGATACATTCAGACCATTCATCGATTCCCGTCGGAATGCAAGCCGTCCCGTAACCTTGATCCGTGATGCCTATTACTCACCCCTACCCCCATGGGACCCACCCCGATTCCCATCCCCACCCCGATCCCCATCCATACCCACATCCCGATCCCCACCCCCGTCTTCATTTCCCACCCCGTTCGCCCGCTCCCGCTCCCCGTACTCAGTCCCCGTCCCGTTCCCACTCCCTTTTACTTCGCGAACCAAGCAGCGAGGCCAGGAGTGACCACACTTACGAGTTGCTACTGGGCTGTTCATTCATCGACATTGACCACGGCCGGACCACGCACGCCCGTATGTTGAACGACCATGGTCGCACCGCGCGCACCCGCACGTTTTACCTGCCTAACAAGGATAATGTTTGATCATCCAGCACTGCATGTGAGTAACCCATAGATAGTGTTGAATCAAGTTTAATCGAGTTTAATCCGACTTTTCAACAGTGCTTGAACATCGTTTAATCACCTCTTAGTACTGCATGTAAACTACCTTGTAGATGGTGTTTACACGAGTTTAATCTGACTTTTCAACAGGGTTGAACATTGTTTAATCTGACTTCAGTTTAAACAAAATCCGTTTAGTTACGGTCATCCGCAGCGGGAGCACCCCCGGCCTCGGAGGATATACGCATCTCGGACGGTATGTGCGGCTCGACTTTGAAGATGCTGAAGCTGGCTGGATCGGATGCGGTGCAGACGGTTGGACGAGACGGCTCTTCAAGGTGGTGACTTCGCTTGCGGGTTGCCATCTCGACCTCGGCCTGGTGCGCCGGCTTCGACGTTGTGTTGGAGATGCATGTGTTTGGCAAGAGCGTCCGAGCTTGGGAACGATTTATCACACTCTATGAGAACAGGCGCAAGGTCGGCACAGGTCAACAGAATAAATGGGGGGGGGATGCATACGGGGAACTCGCAAGTGAAGCATTTTTCACCCGTGTGGGATCGGAGGTGAGAGAGAAGTGCGATACGAGAAGTCTGAGGGTGGCCACGACGAGTGCACTTGGCCCATTCACAGGTGTAGTTGGATTTGTCCACGCCAATGTGATCTGCGGAGGTCAGAAAATAATGTCAGGGCGCTCCGGGCGGAACGAGGAAAGCCAAACTGGAGGAAAATGGCCGGTGCACCTCGATGTATGTGGCGTATGAACGTGTCCAAGTCGTCGAAGGTATCGCCGCAGTCTTCCCATTTACAGGTGAGGTCATTGAGTGCAAGTTTCCCCCGCATGATCCTGCGCTCCAAGTACCGTCCACCACCAACGTCAAAACTTAGTTGAACATCTGGCCACTCAGCTGTGGTAAATGATAGGTCAACAAGGCAACTTGAAGAAGGTAACAAAATGAGGAGAAATATGTACACATAAATGAGCCTGTAGACTTGCTGTAGGCGAGCTAATCCAATGGGGTAGTCTGCTATCTTTGGCCAGAGCCTGAGATCGGCGCGCCAAAGGAAATTGTACAACTTGCGAGAAGGGTCGATTCTGAATGCCACCATCACGACTCGGAAAGGAGTGAGAGCTCGGTTAGTGACTAATAGTATTCCCACGCACTGGCCCAATTTTTGCTTACGCTTTTCTCTCCTTTCCATCTGATATTATCACGGCCTTTGCATACTACCCAAACCAGGAGCGGGCTGCATCAGTATATCGCAGCGGACTCTGCGGAGAGTGAGTTCATCCGAGTCATTACCGTAGGAGCGCGGCGCTGCACGAGGAATTAAAGGTAACAGGCCCTTGGGTCCGAGTCCTCTCAAAAACGCCGTAACTTACAGTAATCGCGTCACGGTGCGAACATCTCATGACATGCGGAAAACTCATCATGGGTTTCATGCGGGACGGTTTGAAGTCGGTTTCGGAGGACATGTGGGGTACAGCCTGAGAGTGATAGACTGTCAATTAACTGTAAGGTGGTTCAGTCTGGCTGCGCTCGCATACTAGACCGCTTGCCGATGCAGTCATACCATTTCACATTCTGAGCCCGGCGGCCTCCAGAGCGCCCCAGTCTCGACCCCTTCCTATCTCACTCGCGTCACTCCTTCGCTTGGTACTTTACTCACTTCGGACACTCTCCTATTCCCAGTTTGAGCTAGCATTTTGTTTATATTGCGCTACACGTGCGCTCGTAGTCGTAGTTTTAGTAACCTCGCGCTCTGGTACATTCCTGCTGTCACGTATCAGGCCATATCAGGTGTCATCACACTACAGTAGTGTCACCGCGGGTGACGCGCGTTGATCTCTTTTCATCTCGTCAGGTGTTAGGAATCGCGACTATCGTAGTAGGTCCACCTTGACTGAGCTCTCCGGCGAATGGAATATCGACGATGGTAGCAAGGGTGCGATGAGACATGGAGCAAACACAACATACAGTACATCGTGACCGACCTGTGCCCGTCTGCTCGCGTATTGAGCGCACTGTGTTGATACATACTGTAATAGGTGAGAAGTAGTACAAAAAATTGAGCGATCGACAGCCTGAGCGGGACAATAGTAGTAATGTAACACTCTGTAAGCCAGATACGACGGATTGCCAAGTGCGGAAAACCAACGAATGCACATGATTAATACCCGATTATCAACGAAAAAGCCAAGAACGTGGGAGGGAGAAATGAGTCCGCGGATGATGATGATGATGATGATGATTGCCCATTGCGCAATAAGAACCAATACTTCCTTTCGTCTAGGTGGTTGTATCGTCGATGGCGAAAGGTTAGTCAAGAGGTGATGAGATGACTTTCATATCCTATGCACAACAAGAAAAAGTCCGCGGAGCAAAAGCGACAACATCCATTCAAATCAGTGATCAACGTGTCAGAAGGACGAAGAAGAACGTGACTCACTCAAGAAGGACCATTCCAGTGGCGCCCAACGCGACGCTCACCAACGCCACCACCTGTCGTCGCTTACTCGCTCGCCACAATGTCGGATCCAGCACGATATCAGCCGCGAGCATCTCCACGCACGCAGCGTAGATCAGCATACCCGCACTGATAGCGCACAACACGCCCTCCGCGATTTTTGTTCCCACACCGCCACCGGTATTTGCGTAACCTTCACCAAACACGTAGAGACCGGAGAGGATACCCGCGGGCGCCGTGATTGCAAAGAGGAGGGCAAGAACAGGGCGGAGCCAACTGAGGATGAGTTGTTGAGGATCGGTAGGCGGTGGAAGGGCGGCGATGCGTATGCCGAGGGAGAGGCCTTCGAAGACCTGATGGAACAAAATTGCCGTTACGAGAGATTCGAAATCAGCGCCTGAGGCAAGCGCGAGAGTGAATCCGATGACGAGCGAGTGAATCATGATACCTAGTTGTAGAACCTGTGATTGCGAAGTTAGGGTCATCTATTATTAGGAAGAAGAGTAAGTGGGTTGAATCGTACTAAGATGCCGATTATTTGTCTCTTTCTCCCTATCTTTATTTCAGCCTCATCGGCCTCCATGTCAGTCTCTGCTTCTAATTCTGGGGTCTCAGGTAGGCTCTCCATATCACCGTGACCATGGTGAGAATGTCCGTGAGAGTGCGACAGATAGCGCCGATGCTGCTGATATTCAGCCACATGATGGTCCCTTGTAGGTGGCACTTTCGCTATCGCGGCATCCTCGGCCACTGTATCCTCGGGGGAGAAAAACTGCGTGAGTCCACAGCGCGGGTGGTCGATGTAGTGTCGCTCGTGCTGTTGTGGTGCTTCATGTCGGTGGTGACCTAACATTAGATTATGGGCATGTGGGCAAGTAATTGTGTGGCGACGAGGTTGAGCGCTAGGCTGCGAGAAAAGCGGGGTAGTTTCGTCGGTTGCTTGGTGAGTAGGGAGAACAGGGGGAGGTGATGAAGGCGGGAGTTGTGCAGCTAGTTATGGAGTCGATTGGGATATAATCCCGAACAGGAAAAGGTCTGTAAGACTTACGCTTGATCTTTGGGGTAGAGGGTACGGAGGGGTACGATTGGAGGTTGTCCACATAAGCCGTTGAGATGTCTGTGTACCCGATTGTTACACGATAAACACTATGGAGTGCAGGGTAGCTCACACATACATTCGATGAGGAAGATTAAAAGCAAGGAGGATAGGCTGCGAAGATCATCAATATATCTGTAGACCCGATAAGATGCTGTACTTGCACGATGAGGCCGGTCCAGCGGCCGATGTCAGTATACTGTTTGACTTGGGGATCCTGGAGACGATCAAAGGCATCTTGCAAGAGGTGCACAAACGCTGTGGAGAGAATGACGCCTTTGAAAGAGTCAATAGGAGGGCCATTAAACAGAGATATGCGGGATGGGCGGACCTGTACCAAAGTGCTTTCCGACAAAGAAGACGATGGAGGGGATGTGGAGATAGCGAGACTTCTTCGAGATGGCGGGGAATGAGACAGCTGTGGGGCATTAAGGTTAGATGTGGGAAAAGACAGGCAAGTCGGGGAAAAGGATACCGAAAAGAGAGAGGCAGAAGATCAATGCCATAACTACGAGTCTGGTTGATGTTTCTGTTGTCCTGCTCTGGATCGGATGGAGGAGTGTAGACAGGCCATCGAATGCATCGATAGGGAACATCACGGTCGGGTGATGGAGCGGGGCAAGCCAACTCGGGTCGTTAAAGTAATCATCGGAAACAAGTACCGCATCAGTCCCGACGGAAGTTTCCTTTCCTTACTCACCCGACTCATGACTGGCCTTTCTTCGAGTCTGAGCAATGAGCAATTCAATTCTCATTCTGTCTGCTCACCATGTCGCAACTCTCACCGCATCGTTTTCTTCCCAAGACCTCCAAGACCTCATGGCAAACGTGTTTTATGCCCTCTCGCATGACCATGATCACCACGTGCGCGTCACGACGCCCCACCGCACAGCCATAGATATGGCGTCCCATCGCGCACTGTTCATGCCTGCCCGCATCGCCAACATGGGTACCGCAATAAAAGTTGTTTCTGTCCCGTCAGTATCTGGCGACGATCGCGGACTTCCCGCGACAACTCTCGTACTTGACGAGAACACCGGTGCGACCAAGGCGGTCATCAATGCCCGCACCTTGACTTCCCTTCGTACCGCCGCCGGTAAGTCGTAAACCGTTTATTTATTCGGTCGCTGATCTTGTCCTCTTAGGGTCCGTTCTCGCCACAGCGCTTTTGTACCCACCAGCGACCGCTGATATGACGTCTCTAGTCGCTTTCGGTGCTGGCTCTCAAATCGAGTCACACGTCACGCTGCTCCTAGCCACGTACCCTTCCATCGCCAATGTCACTATCGTCAATCGCACTATCAATGACCGCGTCACCGCCCTCCTCGGTAGTCTGCGTGCTGATCACCCCGCAGCGCGTTTCAACGTGATATCTAGCCAGGACGATCTTCGGGACCAAGTCGAGTCAGCTGTCCGTCAGGCCGACTGCGTGTGCTGTGCAACCCCTTCCACCACACCACTTTTCCGCTCACAGTGGGTGCGTCCCGGAACCCACATCATCCTGGTAGGCAGCTACAAGCCGGAGATGGCCGAAGTTGATACCGCACTCATTCGCCGTGCGCGCATTCTCGTTGACTCACGCAGCGCGTGTGCCCTAGAGGCTGGGGAGCTTATTCGTGCGGGACTCGCAGCCGAGGACATGGTGGAGGTTGGCGAGTTGTTGCGCAGCAAGCCTGTGGGCGGGGGTGTGGAGGCGGACTCGGACAGAGTTGCAGAGGTATTGAGTGGCAGGGATGTGACGGTATTCAAGTCGGTAGGAGTGGGAGCACAAGATGTTGCGATTTCGATAGCCACGGTAGAGCGAGCGACGGAGCACCGAATCGGGACACGAATCTCCCAATTTTGATTACAGATCTGTCACACGCGTGATCCTCGGGATAAGCCACCCCGCCACAGTCACACCTGCCAGTGCCCGCCATCCTTTCATTCTGCTCGTCGAACCGTAGCAGGTTTGCTGCACGACACAAGCGGATTTCATTACGAGAGAATTAGGCAGGTCGCCTTCTTGGTTTTGAAAGGCTTTGCGCCTTGGCTTGTTCTCAAATTATTTTAGATCTCTCTCCTACACACAAGTCGTGGCAGTGACTCGAAGGCCCCCAATATTTAAGTCTTTCAAGACAGCGCAGCACAGCACACGACAACCTCTTTTTCACCTCCCATCTTACCACCACTACCACCAGCTACACCAACTATCAGCTACAATGAGCCACCAAAGAGGACGCGGAAGAGGTGCCACTGCAGGAGCAGGAGCAGGCCGTGGCCGTGGCGGCCCTCCTTCTCGTGGCAGCCACGGTGGAGGTGGACCGCTCATCTACAACGCGGGCCAGCGTCCCCAGCCCGATCTTAGCTTGGTTTCCCCGAACGAGGTCATCGTGCGCATGCGCAAGTCGAACCCAGGACCTGAACGACCCGCACGTCCAGGGTACGGCACAGCGGGGCGAGCGGTCGCCCTGCGGGCCAATTTTTTCGCGCTCGAGAGCATGCCCGACATGATCTATGAATACATCGTGCAGATCACACCCGAACCCAAGTCACAGAAACCCCGCATGAAGCGTCGCGTGCTCGCTCTTTTCGAGCAGACATCCGAACTTCGCCCTTACATTAATGACATCGCCCACGATGGCGCGCAGCGCCTCATCTCTTCTAAACCCCTTGACGACGAAATTACAGGCAAGGTCTTGTTTTATGAAGAGGGCGATCCTCGGCCCCCGCGTGACGCAGACGAGTACAACGTCGCGATAACTTTCTTCAAGGAGCTTTCTACCGAGCCGTTGAAACGGTGAGTGACATTTTGTGGTTTGTGCTCGCGGCCGTTTCTTGAGGTTTAACGAGGAGCATCTCGTCAGGTTCCTTAATGGCGATATCGCCAACATCGACAAAGTCAACGACGTGGATCCTATCATCGCTGCTCTCAATCTGGTCATGCAGCGCCAGGCTTCACAGCAGGGGTGGCGGTTCGGCAGGAACCGTTATTTCTTCAATGACAATAACAAGCAACGAATAGGCCCGCGCGTATGGGCTCTCATGGGCTTCTACTCGTCCGTCAGACCTGGAAATAAGCTCCCCTTTGTCAACATCAATATTTGCATGTCCGCATTCTACGAGCCCGGCAAGCTGGCCGACGCGTTACGCGCTTTCCTCATGGGGTCCTTTGAGGCGATTCCACGCGAGTTTATGAGAAAAGTCAAAGTGTCAACGCGACACCTAGGATACAAGCGCGTGATGACCATCAACCGCGTAGTCAGTTCTTCTGCCAGTCGACAGACCTTCAACTGCGAGGAGTTTGGCGGCCGTATCTCCATCAAGGACTATTTCCTCAAAAGTGCGTCGCAGTTTTTGTGTCTACCTGTCCCAGAACAGAGTCTAACTACCTTTGTTAGAGTACAACATCTCCCTGCAACACGCGGACGACTTACCCATCATAGACGTCGGTGGCCCTGGCAGGTCTAACTACATCCCGGCTGAATTGTGCGACATTGAGCCCGGCGAGCCGCACCTTGGCAAGCTCGGCCCAAAGGAAACCTCAGACATGCTCAAGGTCGCAAGTCGCAAGCCCGCCGAGAACACAGCGATCATCATGGAGAACGGATTGCCGCGTCTGGGCTATAAACCTTCCACCTCGGTACTCCAATCGTTCAACATCCGCCTCGCCAACCAAATGGCCGTCATCCCCGGGCGTGAGCTACCTCCGCCCAGCGTGACGTATGGCAAAGGCGTGCCGCGCGTGCAGAACGGGAGTTGGAACATTCTCGATGTCAAATTCCACCATGGTGCCAAGATGACGAACTGGAAGGTTCTTGTCGTGCGCGACGGCGTGGACGCGTACAGCTTCTCGGGTCCGAGGGACGAGAGGCTGATCAGCTTTATCAAGGCGTTCGCTAACAAGTGTAGGAATAGCGGTATGGAAGTCGGTAATGAGCCCCCCCATATCCTACCCACGGATCAACTGCCCCCTCTCAAGAGTGACCCGGGTCGTCGCAAGGCGCTCGATAACATCTCAAAGACGATCGAGAGGTTCGGGGATTCGAAAAACATCAGCTTCATCCTGTGTCTGCTGCAGAAGAGAGACGATTTCATCTATCCTGGCATTAAGCGTTTGTGCGCCGTCAACTATGGCGTGCGCTCGCAATGCTTGCTGCTCGAAAAGGCGCTAAATCAGGCCAAACAAGATCAGTATTTGTCGAATGTGGCGCTCAAGGTTAACACGAAACTTGGAGGGATTAACCATAGGCTTGCAGGCGATGCGCTTGGATGGCTCATGAAGGAGCCTACTATTCTCGTTGGGATCGACGTTACGCATCCTGGGCCTAGTAGTGTTCCTGGGACACCGTCTATCGCTGGCGTCGTCGCTAGCGTCGATAAGGACTTTGTGCAATTCCCGGCGAGTTTACGTCTCCAGAAGAGCAAGCAGGAGGTGAGTGCGCTCTATGGTAATGGTAATTTTTCATGCCGCGGCTGATACATCGCTTTTCACAGGGCATTGCTGAGCTTTCGGATATGATTATCGAGCGGTTACAGGCATTCCGCAGGCGTTCGAACGTCCTTCCAAAACGCATGATTATTTTCCGTGATGGTGTATCAGAGGTACGTTTCCGTCGTATTCATTTTGTTGTTCCACCTGACCAACAAAAACAGGGTCAATACGACAAAGTGATCAAAGAGGAACTACCTCAGATATTTGAAGCCTTCAAACGCATTGACGCCAAGAACCCGAAGTATCATCCTACGCTGAGCATCGTCATCTGCGGCAAGCGACACAACGCGCGCTTTTACCCGACCGATTCCGAATTCGCCGATCGAAACGGGAACACTCGTCCTGGCACTGTGGTCGACAAAGGCGTGACGTCGATGTTGGACTTTGATTTCTACCTACAAGCCCACGCCGGTCTCCAAGGAACCGTGAAACCGACACACTACGTGGTGATCTACGACGAATCGTCCCTAACGGCTGACATGGTCCAACAAGGCGTACACGCCGCCAGCTATCTCTACGCTCGCGCCACCAAGGCAGTCAGTCTCGTTCCACCGGCTTATTATGCGGATATAGTTTGCGAACAAGCTCGCTTTTGGATTCATGGATTTTTGAATTTGGGTGGTGGGAGCGATACGGCTTCTTCTGTCGGTGGTGCCGGTGCTGCTGGTGCCGCTGGTCCTGGATCGGTGGAGAGCTCCGCGTTTAAAAAGGCGCGTGAGATGGCCGAACAGCACGTTTTTAATGCTGCGCAGAAAATGTGGGGTAATGGTCTCCATCCCAACTTACAAGATTCAATGTTTTACCTCTGATCGGAAGTCTCTTTTCGACCTCGTGCGTGTTATGTATGGTTGCGTGCCAGTGTGGTTTCTTCAGACTCTTCTTCTCTTTCTCTCTATTCTTTTTTTTAAAACCCTTTTTTGTGCTCTTATCTACAGTACGAAATCGTGACCGTTGCCCTGCCGGCTGCCATATTGTTATCCCCCCCCCACTTCGTACTCAAATGTGTATTTTAGTGTTATTTTTTTTACCCTGCCTTGACGTACTGTATGTGGAGGAGCAGCTTACCCGATGCCCAAATGTCCGAGAATATACTGTACGCGTTGTTGTTTACGTCTGTCCTGTCGAACTTTCTACCCTCCGCGCCTCCCTCACCCTGAGGCCTTACCTTTTTTTTTAAAAAGTAAGTGTATTTTAGAGAACTATGCAAAATCCCAAGATGATGATGATCATCGGGTCACCGAGAGATAATCTTCTGGGGACTAGGGTTAATAGTAAGAGGTCGTCGGGTGAGATACTGTAGCACATCCCCTCTGGGCTAAGTAAGACAATCACAAGTGGATATCATGATGTGCATCGAGTCTTCGGTCGAGGTGAACGGTGCCATCCTTTGTTTATAAGACCCCCGGGCCTCTCACGTGCCACACACACGACATGGTCACCACACCAATGCCCCGCGAACATACTGTATACTGTATATTCCTTTCCTAGACTTTTGACTCGGATGATGTGGTTGAACCGTTGAACGAGTGGTTTAACCACGTCATCCGAGTCAAAAGTCGGTTACTAGTCCTTGAATGCATCCTTCTGAACCCTTGTATTTTCACTTTTTTTTTTTTTTTTTTTTTTTGCCAGTGGGGCCAGGCCAAAAGGGTTTGTTGGGTCACTGAAAGATTCATGGAAAGAATGATCTGGTAGTACTATGGAGCACGGATAGTCACGGGATACCCACCCGGACCACCTGTTTACTCGAGTACAGTACTACTGTACTTGTCTCAGCCCGTGCCGCCGCGTCCGAGAGTCGCTGCCGTCACGTCACGGTAGCACGCTCGCATGATGAGAGAGAAGAAGAGAAGAAGCTGCTACTGTACGAGCTCGAGCTCCCCATGCTCAGCGCTCAGCTGTCACGCTGCCACGCAGTTCAAATCTGAATGCTTTTCACTGGCTGGCAGAGCATGCCAGATCTGAACTGCGTGACTTGCCAAGCTGCCGTCACGGTAAGGGACGGAGGGACTCGTACTATCGCTTCTGTGAATAAATAAGCTAGGCGTTGAAAAAAAAAAAAAAAAAAAAAAGGTGTCATCATGGCCCGTACGAAAGGGATTTAGGAGGATACACACTTAGAGGAGACCTGAATCCAGCGGAAATAACTTTTGCGGGTGAGAGTACTAGTACTGTACCTATTACTGTAAATAAGCATGAGAATGAGAGGAGGATCGTTCCGGGTCACGGGGTCACAGCCCCCGACTCTTAATCGGAGTACTAACTTACACTCTCAGGCTGGCTCGTGTCTGCCAGTGATTCATTCGCAGAGTTGAACGCCGTGTAGTTGAACTCAACTCTCACTGACAGATGGCGTATAATGTACCCTATGACTTCCCACCGCCGCGCCGAACCGGAGGCGATTCGCCCGTAATCGACCTGCAGAACGTATACCCACCACCTTCCTTTTCCGGTAACCACCAACAGCAAAAGTCTTCGCTTCGGCAAAAGACCAGCTGAAAAGTGTTAAAACTAGATTGGTGAACTAGACTCTAAGAAAAACACACACATCTCCAACCTCTTAAAAAGAGGGAAGCCTAGGCTCCCCCTCTCACCCCTCCTATTAAAACAAAATCCTCATAAAAACCGAATGGAACCCTCACCGGAACCACCGCCGCTAAACCCTAACCCGAGGGAACCGACCCACGTCGGCCCCCCCACGGAACTCCCAATTGATATCCCTTTTCGAAGGGTCACTTTTCGCCCCTGCTTCCCAGAACCTGACCCCATTGGGGCAGTCCCTGAGAACTACTTTCCTAGCCGGAAAGAATTTTGCTCATACACAGAACAGCTCCGGGAAGGACTCCAGACGCTAGTCCAGGGCCCGCTAGACTACCGGCTGCAGAGCTCCCTGAACTCGTGGAACAGCTCAGGTTTGAAGGTACAACAAAGAGAATTTGATGACGCAGCGCGACTCGTCATCGCAGTACTGGACGCGGGTCCAAACACAAACAGTAAAAACCCAACCCCTCTGGAAGCAGAGGACTGGGGCAGTCTTGCATCGGCGTGCCTTGCGGCCGTCGCACGCGGATTTACAAGGCCGCTGGCAGAGAAATCTCGCAAAGCGTATGCCGACTTCTGGGGAAAAGTGGATGACCACCCCCAAAGCATGTTGGAAGAGGGTGAAAACCCAGAGTTCCACTCACTCTTACAGCGGCTCAAGGCCACCACCCAACACTTAGACATCCACATCAATGCAGACAGGACCGATGGGATGTATAAATGGACCTCCACAGTCCAAAAAGAGATCGAGGCGACAGCCAACCGCTCAGCCATAGCTGAGGTGGAAGTAGCACTCGGCCGCTGGAAAGAGGACCAACTGAATATCAGACAACAACAGCTCGAGAAAGACATTAAAAAGACCATCCTTGAACGCAACGTAGACCTACTCCGAAGCACGGTCAGCGCCCTGGGCCTGACTATCGGGAACTCGACCACCCCACAAGCACGACCTACCCCCTCAACCGGGAACAAACGCACGGTATCGGGCTCCACCCCGCAACCTGCCCAAACAGCTAAGCGTAACCCCCTACCGAGCACGCCTGACGTTACCCCTCCACAGACACCACCGGCACAAATGGACGTAGTCAACCTTACTGCGGCAATGCAAACGGCTTTGGAGCCGTTCCTGGTAAGGATGGCACAACTAGAGAAACTGATAGTGATCACAAACAACACCGCGGCAAGAATGGAGGTCCCGCGCCTGCAACCCAACCGCGCACAAGCTAAAGAGCCGGAACGACCGGCAGCGGGACAACCCGCTCCGGACCGAACACGCCCAACAGCAGCACAACCACCGGAGGTGGCTTGGACACAGGTGGCAAACAAGAAGAAAAGAGGAAAAGCGGGTAAGCCAGAAGAGACTAACCCGACTTTGAAACAGATCAACCTTACACCACGGTCATACGCGACGGCGGCGGCAACATCCACACCCAATCAACCAACCACACCCAATCAACCAATTCACCCGGCCACCAACCCACCGCCAGCATTCACGGAGGTCACGGTAGTCAGACACGGTGGTGCCATTGGCTCGGCAAATGAACTGGCCACCAGAGCTAGACAGTCTGACGCCATTGTACGAGAGGTAAGGACGAACATGGCGCGCGACGTAGCAAAACCACTCCCGATCATCTCTGGGAGGTGGAGCTCGGGTACAAGAAGCAAAGGAAATTTCGTCTTCACCATGCGAGGCCACGTTGATTTCGCGTTTATACAGACTTTCGAACATTTCCTGACAGGACCCTTCCCCGGAGGAGGTAGGGTTGCCGCAGTTCGGTTCAGAACCAAAGTTCGAACCTGAACTTTTCCGAACCTGACCGAAGTTCGGTCCAAGGTTCGATGGCTGTGCCGAACCGGACCACAAGTCCGGTTCTGCGTTCGAGAAAGGCAGAACCGCCTTGAACCCGGTTCAAACCGAACTTTTAACTTCTCATGACTCTCATCCAATTTGGTACTGGCAATGATCACAGTCTCACTGGCCTTCATGCTCATAATAGAAAGATGAAAGGAAGACTTTTTTGAGAGACCTAGAGAAGAGTCAGCGGCGATGCAGCGATCAGATCCGTGTGTTGGCTCGGCGGTTCGGATCAGCGTGAGGCGTGAGGCTTCGTCGGGTGGGCGGCAAGGATGCAAAAGACAGGCAGAAGGGGAGGGGAAAGCGTCCGCCGTCCTGAGACGGCGAGCACACAGAGAAGAAGAGATAGAAATGAGAGCTAAGATTCAAGGACCCGCGTGGTCGCTCTCTCCTTGACTAGCAAGGAGGCTGCTTAAATACATCATGAGTGCTACAGTACTAGAGGTCCGTGTCCAGCGAAAGTGATGTCCGGACAACTGTATGAAATATGTCAAAATGTCAAATAAGTGGTCAATAGCTAGGATACAGGGCTAAGGAATAAATTCGAGCGATGCACTCCCGGCGTGTGGTTTCGGCTAGCGTCGATCTTCGTCGTCCAAAGGCCGAAAGGGGAGGGCGAAACTGGAGCGAAAAGGGTGAGGAAGGGCTTTTGATTGCAGGAAAGCATCATATCCACTCGCTGTTGTCTTGCACCAGAGGTCGAGGGAGAGGTGATGAGCGTGAAGCGATAATAAAAAGGGAGTGTGTGAAGTGATGATAGACAAGCGTGTGAAACTGTACAGTTGTGGCTGGGCGCTCCGGTGTGGGCTGTTCCGTTGCTCTGTTCTGCACAGGGCGCTTGGACGGTGCACGCGCAGCCGCACTGCACACCTTACAAAATCAAAATCGATACCGCCCACAAACCTTCAAAAGCCACTGAACTTACTAAGCCCCACATCTCCCCTCTCACACCAAGCCCGCCGGCCTCAGCGCCCACAACCTTAGCTCTGAGCCTAATGAGCCTACTAACAGCATCGCGCATAGCAAGTTTCTCGCACGCACACAAATACACACCCAATTTCGAGCATATGACATGGAAGGACACGGTCGTCATGGATGAGGTGCACTCGAGGCACAGTGTCGACGCACTTGGGGTGCATGCCCACATCGTTCGGCTCCGATCAACACTCATCTTTTTTTCATTCCCTTTTGATTCCTGCTCGCGCTCATCGTCCTCACACATCAAATGCGACTTGCCCTATGCACTCGCGCCCTCGCTTAGTAGCTTTACCTTTGTACCTGTTTCACTTTCCTTTTCATCCTTTGTCCTTTCGTCCTCGGCATGCTTCACTCTGATCATACTATACCTCCTGATGTGTACATACAAAGAGTCCTGTATGTACTTAAGTCCCCTGTCTAGTGCCCGGAATGTTATTGCCATCGTCTCCAGCTCCTTCTTCCTCCCTCTCGTGTGAGTGCAGCTGCACATCAGCCCCATCGCCGTCTTGTTCTGGTGCCACCTCATCGCCCGGCCGTGTCGTCTTCGCCTCTCGCGCCCCATTCCCGTTCGCTAAGGATCTCCGAGACTCGGGCAAAGAGTTGATGGATGATATCATGATATGATCTGCAGAATCGTCAGTATACACGTTGCAGTGCTGGGAGAGTGAGAAGGTACACACACGACGTGTGGTAGGCTGAGCTGCGATGAGCAAGAGTTCATCCTGAAAATACTTGAGTAACTTCGGTCCGAACCTTGCTGAACCTGAACTGGACCGTCCCGAACCTGAACCGATGGTCCAGTTCAAGGTTCAGGAAATTCCCTGAACCGAACCTGAAGTTCAGTTCAAGGTTCAGCAAAATACCTGAAGAACCGGACTGAACCGGACTTCGGCAACCCTAGGAGGAGGACAACTGTGCCCAAATCAAGGCTGGACGAAACTGCTAGCACATGGGGTCCCTACTACGGACAATGACTGTCACCGCCGGTACGGACGAGACGATTAGAGCTCAGTAGTACTTGTGGTAGTTGTCTCCTCCTTGGGCTTTGGCGTGTCGAAGCACGTGCAGCGTCCTCCCTTATGCACTAGCTCGGGGAACACCTCCTGGCAGAAGGCGTACTTGGGTAGAGTAACCGTGTCCTTGCTAGGACGTTGGGTCATAAGCTAAGTCTTTGCAGCGACTCAGGCGACTGAAGAGTAGCGGGTTCCCGCCTTATCAGTCCGTTGATAAGACCCCGCTTTGAATAGAAGGAAGAGACTTCTGTTATTTAGACAGGAGACTCAACTTGCCGCTACCTGGCCAAGCTGGTCGTCCTTAAATACAGGAAGGAGAACTACAAACGCGTACAAAGTATTAGAAACCAAACACGAGGGGCACAGCAACCTGAAACAACACGATGCTGGCCTGCTGTCCATCCACATCAAAACGAGGCACTACACGCATCAATGACAAGTGATCCGATCAATCCATACAGTACTAGTCCGGTTCAGGAACTTACCCCGGTCCACGAGGCGTACAAGCTAGCCTCGTCCCAGGAGCCGGTTACATCACACCGCTGCTTAGACTAGATGTCCGCATCTAGTCCATGCCCCCTCTGAACTGAGTCGTCCTCCTCCCTCGATACCCTCGGGTGCGCTGCTCGGGGCGTCCCACCATCCGGAGGTTGCCCGTCTTGCTGCCCAGCCGGGCCATCTCAAGGCGTGCTCTTGACGCCTCCTGGGCCTCCCGCATACCTCGCTGCTCGGCTTGGAGGTGGTCGATGCGGAGCTTGATGTCCAGGAGCGAGATCTCGAGCTCCCTGAAGCGTGCGACCTTGGCTTGGAGAGGGCCAGTCCCCGTTGTCCCGAACTTCCTGGACGAGCATGCTGTAGACGCTAGAACTGCCCTTGAAGTAGGGCGAGTAGCCAGGGTTGCAAGGGGAGGACGACGTCTTCGTCCTCGCTGTCGATGTCGCGCTCGGCGTATACCTCGGCAACATAGGGGGTCTCACCCGGGGAGTGACTCTTGGGGAGCCCTGCGACCCTACCGTCGGCGAGTTGCTTGACCCACCATGCGGGTTGGTAGTACCCGTCTTGGATGGGGATGACGAAGTTGGGGGCCCTCTCCTTGATGTTGAGTACGTACCCATCTGGTGCGTCCTCCCTTGGCTGTACGCGAGCCAGCGCTTCTTCGAAGCGGAGCTTCTGCAGGGCCATCTGCTCGCTCCAGGTGTCGGACTCGGTACGGTGGTCAGCTTCCCTCTTACGGATGGTGGCCAGGAGCCCCTGGGCAATGTGCATGAGGGAGATGGGGTCGTTCGGCTCCAGCTGGAGGCCGACGGCGGCAGTAGACGGTGAGAGGGGTGGTGCCATTGGGGGTGGTGTTCCTTTGGGCGAACAGACGGAGGGGTTGTTGGAGACGTCGGACATGACTTACCCGTGGAACACGCAGTATTGGTCGTAGCAGAAGCAACGATATAAGAGGATGTGGTCCTGGGGAAGCTTATTGAGGTACAAGTAGAGGAAGTGTCGAAAGGGCTGGCCGGGGGCGAACTCGGAGTAGGCGGGCTTTTTGTCCCTGGTGACGGTGCAGTGGAGACGTTCGATGAGGGGTCGCTTGGGTAGACGGGGAACGATGTGGAATTGTAGGTGTAGGAGTAGGATTTGTTGGAGTGGCCGCGAGTCTTCCTTGTCGTCGCGGATGTACTCAAGGAGGGGTTGGTTGGTTGGTCGAGAGGCCAGGGTGGAGAGGATGACGGTTTCAGCGTTCCCTGCCGCCCTTTTATCTTCTTGGTCGGGCGTCTCTGTTGGTACTCCTTGATTAGCCCGTCCGCATGGACCTGGTCAGCAGGTTCCCATGTGTTGTCGTGGTCGGGGTATCCCTTCCATTTGATCAGATACTGAAGGCGCTTGGTGCGCCCATATTGCCTGTGACCTTCGATGCGTTCCACCTCGAATTCTTCTTCTCCATTGATAAGGTCTGGTGATGGCCGGGAGAAGTTAGGCCCGTGGGCGGTCGTCTCATGATAGGGCGATAAGAGGGATGCATGGAACACGTCGTGGATGTTCCATGAGACGGGAAGTTTCAGCTTGTACGCCACTGGCGAGACTTCTTTGACGACCCTGAAGGGTCCATACCGCTTTGGGGCCAGCTTGGTCTTCTGATGTCGGACTTTCAGGTGGGTTGCCTCGAGCCAGACTTCTTCTCCGACTTTGTATTGTGACGGGATTACCGATTTCCCTTTTGCGACTTGGTTAATGGCATCGATGGCCTGGGCTCGCTTTTCGTTCATGACTGAGATCCGATTTTCGGCGGTCTCGTTCCTTGATGGTGGCGTTTCCGCTGGGAGCAGCTCCGGTTCGTACCCCAGAAGGATTTGATTGGGCGATAGACCAGTCGTTTCGTTTCTCCGGTTGTTGTGTACCGCCGACGCTATCGTCAGCCAGTGAGTCCAGTCTTCGGGGGCCGACGACGTTACGAGTCGGAGGTATTGTTCTACCCATTGGTTTTTCCTTTCGGAAATCCCATCCGTTTGCGGGTGGAAGGCCATTGACAAATTCTGCTGGGTGGTCAGCTTTTTCGCGAGTTCTCGGCCAAAGTGGGAGGTGAAGCGTGGGTCCCTATCGCTAATAACCTTGGTGGGGAGTCCGAACCACCTATAGACGTTATCCAGGTATAATTGGGCTATCCCTAGCCCAGTTATCGTTGTGGAACATGGAAGGAAGATGGCTGCCCGCGAGCATCCGTGGTCCACGATGGTGAGGATGGCGTCCTTCCCTTTGTGCATCGGTAGTCCGGTAATGAGGTCCATTGCCACCTGTTGGAAGGGGAGGGTCCGTTCGTCGGTGGTTATGCGGAACAGGGGAATCTTCTTCCTGTGAGTTATGATTTTGTTTTGTTGGCAAGTTGCGCATCCTTTGACGTAGTTGGCGACCCATTGGTTCATCCCTGGCCATCGCGGTCCTTGTCTTGCTCGTCTTATCGTTTCGTCTCTCCCTGGATGTCCCGCAGTGACGTGGTCGTGGGCGAGGATCATGGCCATCCTTTTCCTCTCTTCGGGAACGGTGTGGTTTCCAAGTTTGACCGATTTATGAATTTTGAAGGTGGCAGTACGGTGACTCCTTGGTTATCGTCCTTTCCCTGGTCTATGCCTGGTGGTCGTGACAGCGCATCGGCTGGGACGTTATCCTTCCCTGGTACGTGCTGTATTTCGTAGTCGTACTCTTGGAGGTCTGCGTGCCAGCGTGCCGTTCGTCTGTTCAGGTTTCGTGGTGACTTCCAATACTGGAGGTTGGCGTGGTCGGTTAGGATGGTGAACGGTTCCTTTGTCCATCCTAGGTATGGTCGCCAGTGTGCGAGGGATTTCATCACGGCTAGCAGCTCCCTCTCGTATATGTCGTAGTTCCGTTCTGCTGGGATGAACGTTGCGGAGTAGTAGGCGACTGGGTGTGTGACTGGTTTTGAGCGTTTGGCCAAAGTTGGTGAGGTTTCTCCCCTTTGCGAGAGTACGGCGCCCACGCCGTATGCGGAGGCGTCTGTTTGGAGGTAGAATCGCTTATTAAAGTCAGGTTGTGTAAGCACCGGGCTGCAGCACATCTTGGATTTTAGTTCCTCGAACGCTCGGTGCTGGCTTTCTCCCCAGTGCCAATCGGTGGTTTTCTTCGTGAGGTCTAATAGCGGGCGGGCGATTTTTGAGTAGTTCGGGACAAAGTATCGATAATAGCCGGTGAAGCCTAGGAATTGTCGTACTTCGGTCGGGGTGCGGGGGACTGTCCAATCCGCAACTCCCTTGAGTTTTGTGGGGTCCATGCGTATTTTATTCTTTCCGACGATCACCCCTAGGTAGTCGATCTCGTCCTTTGCGAAGTCGCATTTTTCCGGCTTCAGGTATAGGTCGTTTTCCTCGAGTTTGTCGAGAACGAGGTGTGTGTAGTTCGTGTGCCTCTGCTGATGTTGCTTTTCGGTCTGGCCCTCCCTTGGTTTAGTGTGGATGGCAATATCGTCCATGTATACCGATAGCCATCCCTGCGCCACTTCCCTTCGGAAGATGGTGTTCATCATCATTTGGAAGGTGGCTGGTGAATTGGTGAGGCCAAAGAACATAACGGTTGGTTCGAACAGCCCCTCGCTAGTGAGGAAGGCCGCCTTCCACTCGTCCCCCTCCTTGATGCGGATATTATTGTAGCCCCATCTTACATCGAACTTGGTAAATAGGGTGCACCCGCTAAGGCGGTCGATGGTCTGGGGAATCAGGGGGGAGATGTTTCTGTTTTTTACGGTCCATTTGTTAATCGGGCGATAGTCTTGTACTGGGCGTAGCTTTTTGTCTTTCTTTTTGACGAAAAAGAAGTTGGCGGCGTAGGGGCTCCACGACTCTCGTATGGTTCCCCTTTTGAGGTGTTCGGCCACGAACTTGTGCATTTCCTCTCGCTCGGCTTGGTTGAGGGGAAGGAGCCTTGCGGGGAGTGTCGCAGGGGCGTTGGGAAGTAGTTCAATGGCGTGGTCCCATACAGTGTGCTTGGGCAACCGTTGCGATTGCTCTTCGCTGAACACCTTTTTGTGTCGTTCGTATTCGGTTGGGATGGCGTGCGGTGGGTTTTCGTTTGGCTGGGCCGGATGTACTGTGACGCGGCCTATGTAGTATCGGTCTTGGTCAGGTTTTCGAGGGGTGTTTCGGTTCCTTGGCACGAAGACTGCCTTTTTGGCGTTATGGGCTCGTAGGATGATCGGTAGTTGGGTGTGGTCGATCCAGCCTTTTCTCCAATCTATTTTGGGTTGGGCCGCTGCGAACCATGAGTATCCTAGGATTGCTTTATGGTCGCCTAGGTCAGAGAGGAAGAATCTCAGCGGGGTTCTTGCTGATCCGGTTTGTACTTGCAGGTCAGTGTAGAACTTGACCTCGCCGTCTCGGTTTTCCGTTCCGTCCACGTTAAATAGCTTTCGTGGCCTTGCCAGCTGTTTGATTGGTAACCTCAACCATCTGGCGTAGGTGAGGTTCATGAAGTTTTCTGTTGCCCCGGAGTCGACCAGGGCGATTGTCTCGGCTCTTTTCGCGATAGAATGGATGTAGCATCGGACTGTCATTGATTTTCGTGCTGATATATACACATCGCTATCGCTATCGCTTCCCTGCTTAATCAGTGCCGATCTGATTAAGCTGTGGGAAAATCCTGCGGATTCTCCTCTCCTACTTCCTTCGCCAGCTGTTGTTTTTCGTCAAAGGTCATCGCGTTGATCTCGGCTTTGAGGAAGGCGACCCTGTCCATTTCGGGGGTGTTCCCTTCGTAGACGGTCTCTTCATTTGAGTCGAAGTCGATGAGGTTCGCCCTTGCCTTTCCCTTGCTGGGGCAGGCCCGGGCGAAGTGTCCTATTTCTCCGCAATTGAAGCAGGCGTTGCCGTTATTTCTGGGAGGAAAGTTGGCGACATTAGCCCTGGAGCGCCAGTTGTTTCGTCCCCGTGCTTGCTGCTGCCCTCCTCCTTGTTGATAGAAGTTGGGCGCTCTCGACCTGCTGAGGTCCATTGGCACGGTTTGGTTGTTCATCCATCTCGGGGCGTTCGACGAGTGGTATGGTTGTCGGTAGGGTTGCTGGTTTGCTGGTTTTTGGAAGAAGGGACGTCGTTGTCCCCTGTTCTGTTGAAAGGGGAGGTTTTTGTCTGCCTTCGGATCGTGCCGTATTGCGAGTAGGTCGCGGATGGTTCTCTGGGCGATGGTACTCTCGATGGCCCTTTGTTTTATGGCCTCGTATCCCCTCACTGGTGGGCTGGCCATGACGTCCGTCATTGTTTTTGGGGTAAGACCGAGTAGGAAGAGTCGGGTTGTCGCGTTGTCTCCCGCGGTGTAGCCTGCTCTTCGGGCCAGCTCTTCGAATTTTGATATGTACAGGTCTATTTCGCCTGGCTTCATAGCTAGGTTTTGTAGGGCGGTGCGGGCTCGGTCTTCTTTGGCCGAGTCGAGGTATTGGGCGGCGAATTCCGTTAGGAACTGGTCCCATAGCATGGGGACGTTGTCTGCGATGGGATCCAATGCGTCGAGCATGGCTCCTATGTCTCTGGTCCATCCCGTGACGTCTTCTCCTTTCATGTGGGTGAGGGTGAAGGCGATCTTTTTCATGGGGGAATTGAAGCCGCTTACGTCCGCGTTGAGACGTAGGTATCCCTTTACTTCCTCGATGAAGTCGTCGGCCTTGGTCCTGTCGCCGTCGAACGTCTCTGGGAGTTTGCCCATAGCTCGCACATCTTGTGCTACGGCCACCGGTTGGAGTGGGTTCGGTCCTGCTCCTCCACCGCCTCCTCCTCCTCCACCGCCTCCTCCTCCGCCTCCTCCGCCTCCGCCTCCACCTCCTCCTCCGCCACTGCCTCCTGACGGAGGGGCGCGTTGGAGGGCTTTTTGGAAGGCTTTGGTGACATTGGCTTGGGCGGCGGTTGTTGCGGTGGTGGTGGTCTGGGTGGTGGTTTGTGTTGCCATTGTGGTCGTTTTTTGGGGTTGTGTCAGGGTGGTTTTGGTAGCTTGCGGTTTTTGTTTTGTTGCTACTGCTTGTGCGAAGGTTGTGCCCCGTTGAATTGGGCTTCGGCGAATTTGCTCGTCTATTTGGTGGTCCTCTTCGTCTGAGGAGTCCCTGCTTGGTTTCTCTCTGGCCGGTTCTTTCTCTTTGGCCGGTTCTTCTACCACTATACTCGGTGTGGTTGCGTCGCTGGCTTCGATGCTGATGTCGAAGTTGTGTATACTAGGTTCGGGTTGTCCGAGCACGAATTCTTTTCTGTTTGCTCCTGGTAGGATGCGGTGCCACACTCCGTTGTGTATGGTCACTGGTCCAGCGTCCTTGATCTCTAGGTCGTTGCTCCTACAGAACAGTTGGATGGGTTTCCCCTTTTTGTTGGCTGATTCGTGTGCTTCGAGTATTCTGATCCTCGAGTTGGGCCTTGTGACGATCAGCTGCTCTTTTGTTAGATACCTTGGGTGGTTGGTGTCTACGCTGTCTTTGCTGCTGCTAGCCGTAGTTTTTACGAAAGTTGAGTCTAATGTCACCGCCGGTACGGACGAGACGATTAGAGCTCAGTAGTACTTGTGGTAGTTGTCTCCTCCTTGGGCTTTGGCGTGTCGAAGCACGTGCAGCGTCCTCCCTTATGCACTAGCTCGGGGAACACCTCCTGGCAGAAGGCGTACTTGGGTAGAGTAACCGTGTCCTTGCTAGGACGTTGGGTCATAAGCTAAGTCTTTGCAGCGACTCAGGCGACTGAAGAGTAGCGGGTTCCCGCCTTATCAGTCCGTTGATAAGACCCCGCTTTGAATAGAAGGAAGAGACTTCTGTTATTTAGACAGGAGACTCAACTTGCCGCTACCTGGCCAAGCTGGTCGTCCTTAAATACAGGAAGGAGAACTACAAACGCGTACAAAGTATTAGAAACCAAACACGAGGGGCACAGCAACCTGAAACAACACGATGCTGGCCTGCTGTCCATCCACATCAAAACGAGGCACTACACGCATCAATGACAAGTGATCCGATCAATCCATACAGTACTAGTCCGGTTCAGGAACTTACCCCGGTCCACGAGGCGTACAAGCTAGCCTCGTCCCAGGAGCCGGTTACAATGACGGTAACATATTCGGAAACGAAGACCTGTTAACAGAGGTTCGGACGATGCAGGGCCTACATAACGTCTACTTCTCATCCCCGCCCCGCTGGATCAAACCAGTGTGGCAATTACCGGCTGGATATACTTCGCTGACTTTCGCTTTCTCAGACCCAGATGGTACAATCACAAAACAACTCCTCAAAAACCAACAAGCGCTCTTTGGAAGAAGAACCACAATCGAACGCTGGGTTGACAAACCCCTATTAATTCAGTGTGGACGTTGCCACATGCTGGGACACGCCGCATCATCCAAGGCCTGCCGCCTACCACCGGACTCGGTGAAATGTTACATATGCGGTAAGGGACACCCGTCAGATGCTCACGACAGGGAATGCCCGAGGTCGAAACAACACAAGGTGGCAGGGACCTGCGACTGCAGACTACAATGCCTTACCTGCAACAAAATCGGACACCACGCCAGGGACTGGACCTGCCCAGCACGCGAAGGCTACCGATCCCGCAGGTCACGCCCGATTGACAAAGGTAAGAACGTTGAACGGAGACCCCCTGACCTCCTGCCAGAAGTACCCACACAACGAGAGGCGTCTACACAACGCCCAGATCCCCCACGGCCCCCGCTGGAGGCCAGACTGGAAGACCTGCCGGACGAAGAAATGGAAGATGTGGGGACCCACGAAAGCGACAACTACATCCCCCAAGGCTTCCTCCCAGGCCCAGGCCTCTCCCGAGAAGAGGCCTTCAGGAGAATGACGGCAGGTGCCGAGAAGAACTTAGTGAACCTAGCGGTTCAAGGTATACCTATCCCAAACCCCGCTGAGCTAACAAATGTAGATTGGGAGAACTGGACAAGCGAAGATCACCGTCGCGCACGGGCCCGAGACGACAGGCAGAAAACGCCAGAGGAGGCCAGCGAGGCCGAACGCTTCGACCTAGCGGAGGCTGTGGTACAGCTCCCCTCAGGGTATTTCTACCCGGGGATGCCAGAAACGAGACAAAGGCAGCTGGCTGCAGTCATCTCCGCTGGCACCCCACAAATTGTTGACCACAACACACCTGGCATTGCCAGCACCTCCGCGGCGAGTAATCAATGTTGAGTACACCCATAAACATTACTTCAGTGAACATGCGCAGGCGCAACGCGGTCACGCACGCACTATTACACTCAAATCCTGTCGACCAGGTCATACTGGTCCAGGAACCATGGTACAACCAAATTGGCACGACGCGAAAGGACGATGCAAGAGACGGAGCAGTCGTCCTTGGCGGAGTGAGCTCCCCAGGCTGGGAACTACACTACCCGGCAACCACAGAGAACAGAAAGGCCAAGGTTATGGCATACACACGCAAACGCTCCTGGGAGGGCGTTGACTCACCGGCTCTATTCACAGCCACTTCACGGCTGGACCTCTGCGCACACCCGTGCGTAATGATTCTAGATTTAAACTTTGACGAGACAACGTGGAGGCTAGTCAACTTCTACAACGATGTCAACGACCACTCGGCCCTGGAGGCACTTCTCAGGCTAGACCTGGACCCAATTATACCAACTCTAGTCACTGGTGACTTCAACGCTCACTCTCGCACCTGGTCCCCGGATGGGATCCCACCCTCGCCAAGAGTAGAACGCATAGAGGAGTGGGCGGTAGGTAACCTGCTGACGCTAGCCAATGAGCCAGGGGTGATCACACGGAAAGGCGCGGACCATGAGCGCAGCTCAACCATAGATCTCACCTGGTTCAACGACGCCGCGTGCGAAGACGCAGTTTTCTCGAACTGGACGCTTGACTGGGAGGGCTCCCTAGGGTCGGATCACGCCCTAACTAGAGTACAAGGCTCGCTACTCAGACCCACTCAGCCACTGCAGCAGGCTGACACAGAGATGGGCTACGTCCTCGACGAGGAAAAAGGGACGGAATGGCGCAAGATCTTCAAAGACATACTGGGCTCCCCAGCACCCCTACCGGAGAAACCCACGGCCGCACAAGTTGATGAGCTGGCAAGCCTAGTACATGAGGCCATGCAGCACGCGACGGCGTCGTCCATGAAGCCACGGAAGCCGTACCACCCCAAAGGCGCTCCGTGGTGGAACACAGACTGTGCAGAAGTAGTCCTGGAACTACGGGCAGCAGAAACAGTCGAAGATCGCAAACGACAATCTGCCCGCCTTAGAGCCGCAGCCCGCAAGGCCAAGCGAAAATGGGCGGATGATGTCATAGGTAAGTCCAATCTGTGGGAGGTCGCCACCTGGCGACACGGTAGGAAGATGAATAAAATCCCCCCACTACGAATGGAGGAGGGACTTGCCCATACGCACGTCGACATCTCCCAGATACTTTCCAGAAGATTCTTTGTAGAGGCCCCGCCAGAAGTCCCAGCTAGACTCGAAGACGACCCTCCACCCCGCGCAACCAGAGAGCTCCCAAGGTTCTCAAAAGACATAATAGGTGATCTGCTGGCAGACACGTCGAACATGTCCTCCCCAGGTGCCTCGGGCCAAACCTGGAGGTTAATTAAATGGGCCTGGACGAGCGCACCAGAGGTAATAACAGACCTCACCACGGGCTGCGTCCGAGCGGGCCACCACCCGCTTATATGGAGACAGGCTATAGTATGCGCGGTCCCCAAACCTCACCGCGCGGACTACTCGCTAGTGAAGAATTTCCGCCCAGTCTCCCTACTAGAGTGCATGGGTAAGCTTGTTGAAAAACTAATTGCCCGTTTACTCTATGGCGAAATCATTCGACACGACCTCCTCCCAACCAACCAGTACGGGGGCCGGATGGCCTCGTCCACGTTGGACGCAGGTCTTACACTCACTCACGACATTCAGGTAGCGCACGCAGCAGGGCTACGCACAGGACTCCTACTGTTCGATATCCAAGGCTACTTCGACAATATCAACAGAGATAGGCTCATCCAGGTTGTCGCGGATCTGGGGTTCGCCCCGGAAATCGTCTCCTGGACGAGGGCATTCCTCTCTGAACGAACAGTCCGCCTGAAGTTCAACAAGCACGTATCGGACCCCTTCAATTCTGAGGTAGGTACCCCACAAGGCTCCCCCATCTCCCCGGTACTCTCAACCCTCTACACGCACGCGCTCTTACGCATGACGCGGGACATCAAGTGGACCTCACTCAATCTGTACATAGATGATGGGGCCATCCTGGCATGCGGGAAAACGTGGGCCGAAGTTGAGTGTTCCCTCATCGCGGCATACACTTCATGCGCCTCGTGGCTCAGCAGGTCGGGACTCAAGGCGGAACCGGACAAGACGGAGCTCATCTACTTCCGAAGACGAATGGAGAGGGAAGACCCGCCCGGGCAAATATTCTTACCTCAAAACCCACAAGACCCGCAACATGCATCATATAAGGTAATGGCGACACACCGTCTGAGATACTTAGGCTTCTTCTTGGACCATAAACTGCGATGGGAACATCACGTCAACGTGATGTGCAACCGTGCACGCGCCTCCATCAAAGCCCTTCAACTTCTGGGCAACTCGGTCCGCGGCCTCGATTTTGCGCAGTGGAGACTGGCATATAATGCCATCTGCCTTCCGGTACTCACGTACGGCTGCCAATTATGGTACACCGGGAAACAGAAGAAACTGGCTAGCAAATTACAAGTGGTCCAAAACTAGGGTTGCCGAAGTCCGGTTCAGTCCGGTTCTTCAGGTATTTTGCTGAACCTTGAACTGAACTTCAGGTTCGGTTCAGGGAATTTCCTGAACCTTGAACTGGACCATCGGTTCAGGTTCGGGACGGTCCAGTTCAGGTTCAGCAAGGTTCGGACCGAAGTTACTCAAGTATTTTCAGGATGAACTCTTGCTCATCGCAGCTCAGCCTACCACACGTCGTGTGTGTACCTTCTCACTCTCCCAGCACTGCAACGTGTATACTGACGATTCTGCAGATCATATCATGATATCATCCATCAACTCTTTGCCCGAGTCTCGGAGATCCTTAGCGAACGGGAATGGGGCGCGAGAGGCGAAGACGACACGGCCGGGCGATGAGGTGGCACCAGAACAAGACGGCGATGGGGCTGATGTGCAGCTGCACTCACACGAGAGGGAGGAAGAAGGAGCTGGAGACGATGGCAATAACATTCCGGGCACTAGACAGGGGACTTAAGTACATACAGGACTCTTTGTATGTACACATCAGGAGGTATAGTATGATCAGAGTGAAGCATGCCGAGGACGAAAGGACAAAGGATGAAAAGGAAAGTGAAACAGGTACAAAGGTAAAGCTACTAAGCGAGGGCGCGAGTGCATAGGGCAAGTCGCATTTGATGTGTGAGGACGATGAGCGCGAGCAGGAATCAAAAGGGAATGAAAAAAAGATGAGTGTTGATCGGAGCCGAACGATGTGGGCATGCACCCCAAGTGCGTCGACACTGTGCCTCGAGTGCACCTCATCCATGACGACCGTGTCCTTCCATGTCATATGCTCGAAATTGGGTGTGTATTTGTGTGCGTGCGAGAAACTTGCTATGCGCGATGCTGTTAGTAGGCTCATTAGGCTCAGAGCTAAGGTTGTGGGCGCTGAGGCCGGCGGGCTTGGTGTGAGAGGGGAGATGTGGGGCTTAGTAAGTTCAGTGGCTTTTGAAGGTTTGTGGGCGGTATCGATTTTGATTTTGTAAGGTGTGCAGTGCGGCTGCGCGTGCACCGTCCAAGCGCCCTGTGCAGAACAGAGCAACGGAACAGCCCACACCGGAGCGCCCAGCCACAACTGTACAGTTTCACACGCTTGTCTATCATCACTTCACACACTCCCTTTTTATTATCGCTTCACGCTCATCACCTCTCCCTCGACCTCTGGTGCAAGACAACAGCGAGTGGATATGATGCTTTCCTGCAATCAAAAGCCCTTCCTCACCCTTTTCGCTCCAGTTTCGCCCTCCCCTTTCGGCCTTTGGACGACGAAGATCGACGCTAGCCGAAACCACACGCCGGGAGTGCATCGCTCGAATTTATTCCTTAGCCCTGTATCCTAGCTATTGACCACTTATTTGACATTTTGACATATTTCATACAGTTGTCCGGACATCACTTTCGCTGGACACGGACCTCTAGTACTGTAGCACTCATGATGTATTTAAGCAGCCTCCTTGCTAGTCAAGGAGAGAGCGACCACGCGGGTCCTTGAATCTTAGCTCTCATTTCTATCTCTTCTTCTCTGTGTGCTCGCCGTCTCAGGACGGCGGACGCTTTCCCCTCCCCTTCTGCCTGTCTTTTGCATCCTTGCCGCCCACCCGACGAAGCCTCACGCCTCACGCTGATCCGAACCGCCGAGCCAACACACGGATCTGATCGCTGCATCGCCGCTGACTCTTCTCTAGGTCTCTCAAAAAAGTCTTCCTTTCATCTTTCTATTATGAGCATGAAGGCCAGTGAGACTGTGATCATTGCCAGTACCAAATTGGATGAGAGTCATGAGAAGTTAAAAGTTCGGTTTGAACCGGGTTCAAGGCGGTTCTGCCTTTCTCGAACGCAGAACCGGACTTGTGGTCCGGTTCGGCACAGCCATCGAACCTTGGACCGAACTTCGGTCAGGTTCGGAAAAGTTCAGGTTCGAACTTTGGTTCTGAACCGAACTGCGGCAACCCTATCCAAAACGAGGGAGTAAGGCTGATTGCTGGCGCGTTCCGGACCACTCCAAGGGAACCACTCCAGCAACTTTTTAACATTCTCCCTATCGATTTAAGACTACGAATGCTGACTGACAACTCTGTGTTACAACTTTACAGGCTTCAACGCTCCAGCCAAGTGCTCCTACGTCTCGGAGGAGACTGGGCTCCCAACCCTGGAGAACCAATCCCGACACCAGTCAGGAAAAAGGTAAAAACTGCGCTACGCGCACTAGCCAGCCGAGTCCCGGCCAAAGGTAACCGCATAGAAGCCTTCCCCGACCTACCCGAAGGAGCTCCACAGTGGGAAGGCAAAGTCACAGTAAGACAACCGGCGAAGCGGGAGGAGCAGGCAGCGCTCTCTGATCACTTAGTCAACCAACACAAGGTGGGAGTTACCCCACAGATTTACATAGCTGGTGCCCTGTCCAACCGGGGCCGCCACGACGACAAGTCCATCGCCACTGCCGCGGCGGTCCTGTACCACAAGAAATCGGAGTGGGGTCACACCGCGTGCGTATTGGGCGAAAAACTGACACAGACCGACATAGAAGTGGAAGCCTTGCACCCAGCGCTCACGCTGCTGGGTGACTTTGTCAAGGAAACTAAGTACACAGGACCGGTACAAATTATCACAGGGTCACCTACAGCCCCTGGCCGGTTCCTAGATTTCACACAACACGCGTCACAGCACATATCCCTTAAACTCGCAAGGGAGATTAACTCCATAATTGCTGACCACCCTCAGATAACACTAGTGATACAATACACGAAACGGAACGCCGCGCTAGTGGGTTTCAAAAGAACCCGACACCTCGCGCTAGAAGCGGTCAAGAGACCGCTGCCTGATGCACAAAGACCCCCCTCAATCCACTATCAGCGCGCCGAAACAAGAGCAGCAGCGATAGCATCAGGAAAAGTGTCAGTACTTTTTCTTGTCTTTCAGTACTTTTTTCATGACTTTTTTGTCTTTCTTGTCTTTTTTAAAAGTCAAAAGACAAAAAAGACATGAAAAAGTACTAAAAGACAAAGAAAAAGTACTGACACTTTTCCTGATGTAGGAGCATGGGAGCAGCGCTATCAGGAGAGCCCGCGTCAATCTCAGGCATATAACAGTGCCCTTGTCACACCCCCAGATGGGCGAGCCCACTTAATACTACGGATAGCCTCAACAGGCATCCGAACCAAAGGACGTACCCTTTTACATCGAGTACCCCGCACAGTCCAATCCACACTGACACGCCTCATTACAGGTCACGCATTTATTGGGGCTTACCGCCTAAAGTTCCAACGGAAAAACCTCCCCCCGGCGACAGAAGAAGATGTCGCGTGCGCCTGCGGGGCAGTCCCAGAAGATACGGAGCACGTCCTCCTACATTGCCCCCTCACACACGATCAGCGCCTACAGCACCTGTCCGCGGACGGAGTGCCGCCGGACTCGCTGAGAAAGATTTTTGATAGCCCAAAGCGATGCTTGGGGCTGCTACGATTCCTCGAAGAGACGCGCGTCTATGCTAGGCCACGGAGCGTGTGGGAGCCAGGCTGAAGGATAGCTAGAGGAACAAGATTGGAGCAAGGCTCCGGAACTGCAGGGCTTGGTTTATACCGGTCCTGCACCATTTTACTATACTACAAACGCCCACCATCATCGATCGCCACCACACACACACTCAGCACGGCTTTGCCTGCCTCACACAGCCGCGCAAGCGCGGCCCACCTCTATATTTTTAGTCAGTATTACTTTCGGGTGACCGCTCCTGTGTCTAAGGTACACATGCGGTATATAAAATTGGATTCCAAAAAAAAAAAAAAAAAAAAAAAAAAAAAAAGAACGTATACCCACGCAATATTATTGGTGAGTTGAGGCATGGCGGATCTTCAAAGTTGCTGCTGGTCCTTGCATCACTATGCTGATTCCAAGTGCAGCCCAAGTTCAACAGGTAACTGCACTACCTGCTACTGCAGCCCAATCTCCACTGGCATCTGCAGCCCAGGCAGATTTAGAGAACGACTCGGAGATGTGGAATATGTTCTTGGATGAAGTCAAAGAGGACGATGATCGGTTCACCGAGGCCTGGAAAGACGATGCAAATAGTATTGTTACGTTCGTAAGTCATAAATCTACTGGGTCTCCCTGCGTTCATCTCGGTGACAAACTCCAAGACAGGTCTTTTCTCCGCAATTGTTGGCACATTCATCATTGAATTCTACCAAACGTTATCCCCCGATTCTAGCAATCAGACGGTAGCCCTTCTTCAACAGATTTCACACCAACTTCCCAATTCCCCAAATAGTGCTTATTCCAACATGGCGAACCAACCATCTCCTCCCGGAACAGCCATGGTTTGGGTTAACGCACTATGGTTGATAAGCCTTGTGCTTAGCCTTACATGCGCCTTAATTGCGACGCTACTTCAACAGTGGGCACGCAGATATACCGAAACACCCAAATCTCCGAACATGCTGAGGCACCGCGCCCGCGTTCGCTCGCTATTGCTCGTTGGCACGAAGCTGTACAAAATTCCTCTTATAGTCGAAATACTTCCGACACTCCTTCACCTCTCCGTATACTTATTTTTGGGTGGCCTCGTGATAACTTTTCATACGATCAACAAGACGGTGGCCATCGCCGTCGATGCTGCCGTTGGAGTTTCGGGACTGGCATACATTGCACTCAGCATCCTTCCTTGCCTTGATGTGCAGTGCCCGTATCGTACCCCGATATCCAAAATCTTGTGGTATCCATGTCACGCCCTTCTCTCCTTGGCAGCACTTTGCCTTCATAGGTGTATAGTGGGACTTCATATACTTCTAAATCAACCGATTCAGTCACGCGGACAAGGCGTACTCTTCCGTTGGCTACAGTCACGTGGATTCTCTGTCTCAAATCATTGGCAATTTCTCACGGATGGCCTGGAGAAGAGCATCATCTATCGTGCCGTAGCAACGCGGAGAGATGGGGACCGCATGAGGATCACTTGGCTGTTCAACCAGCTCGCGCTGGGTGATAAACACAAGTTTCTCAAGTTTGCGGCCAGTATACCGAGACAAAAAATCTCCGATCTCATTCTACCTCAGTCTGCTTCCTTCCGAGAATCCCTTTTCGTTCTCCTTCGAAGCTGTGTAGCAAGCAGATATGCAGCTCGGTCCGACGAGGATGTACACGAGCGGTCCCTCTTAGTGTGTTTACATGCTATCCGCCACATTGTCAAGGGCAAGGCAACCACCATCCCCGATTTAGATTTTATGCGGGCCTACTTCGCAAATACTGGTCTCATGCGATCGTTGTGGGATCATGTGGATGATTCCGTCCGTATAACTTCTCGCTCTATTTGCGCATTGGTTGCAAGACAAGTGATCAGAAAACAACGGCTCAGAGGGGCAGTCCTAAGCTGGCTACGAGAAGTTACTGGGGAATCATCGAACTCGATACTCGACGCCAACATTATTGTGCTAGACTAGATGAACTTCAAATCTTTTGTTAACGGAGCCCTCCCGCCGATTTATTTGCCACACCGTGACCTTTCGACCGAGGATGCTACATCTTTCAACGAAACTCTTGCGATTCTCCTGGGCGTAAGAACCGATGACCACGACTATTTCAATACCCCCGACGGGCAAACTCGACTTTCTGAAGAAGTTGGACGGATACAAGGATATGACCCTCAAGGCGGTTTCGAAGTATTTGACAAATTACGCTTGGTGTTTCCGTCTCTCCCTCCCGTTACCTCCGCCCATGCAGAAGTTTCCCCTTCCCGGGCCTATTTAATTATCCCTCCGAGTCCTGTACTTCCTCCACCCCGTGAGGTCCCTACTCCTCGTGCACCTCCCTCTCCCCGTCCAGTTTTCCCTCGTTTACCTCCCTCTCCTCGTCCAATTCCCCCTCGTGCACCTCCTCGTCCTCGTCCAGTTCCCCCTCGTGCGCCTCCCTCTCCTCATCCAGTTCCTCGTGCACCTCCCCCTCCCCGTCCAGTTCCCCATCGTGCAGCTCCCCCTCCGCCCCCTCGTGCAGTTTACCCTCCCCCTATAATTCGCCCTTCCCATAGAGCTCACCGTCACCGTGCACCAATGTAGGTCCATTACCACGTGCTTCATGTAGACCTGTTGTCCCATGTCGTCTATGATTTCCATTCCCTTCTTCGGATATCTAGCGGTTTTTTCTCCTTATGTTTCTTTCCCTTTCTTCTTTCTTTGGAATTTCTCTCCCTGACATGTGATTGACCCCGATGAGGCATTGAAGCCTACTACTGCTGGATCCCTGATACTGGAGTGTATTGAAATTTTGGAAGAATAAATATTATCAAATGTAACAGTAACTGACTCGGATATGTACTCGTACTGTACAGTATATAGGAACATTGGCGCACCGAAGCCTACTGGCAGAGAAGTTGGCGCAGGCGGTATATCGTGGCGCGGAGGGCTTGACAGCTTGTGTGCCCAGGAACTGTGTCAACGGTTGGATGAGGGCAGCTGCTAACTAAATGGGCGCGCAGCTATAGCTAGCGACCGAATGGATCACGGTCTCACTGGCATGTAGGTGTAGAGTGTTGTGTGTGGCTAAGCCAAGTGGCAACTACGTCCGCTTGTGATGCTGCGACGTCACCCCAGTATATTCGAAGGGGCCCGGCCTGGGGGAGGCACGACAACCAAGCATTATGACGCAGCGGGCGGGCGCTTATTGCTACAGTTCAATTCTCCCTTCCTGCCCTTCCAGTGCCCACAACTTATCGCGCGTCCAGCAGGTCCTAGCTCATTGTTATTTTCTTTCTATCCAGTTTCCACTATAGTCACCAGTTTGTCATAGGCCCAATACACACTGGCACTCCTTAGTAAAACCATCATTGTGGGGGTACAGTAAACACAATCGAGTCACAGAAACAAACTTGAACAACGGGGTCGTCAGTCTGAAGTCTAAACACAAAACTTTCGCGAGAAACACGTGTCAGAAATCAAATTCGAAAGGGTTGGGGTTGGGGAAGAGTTTTTTTTTAAGGAAGGAAAATGAACGGAAGCGAAAGCGAAAGTTTCTATGACTACTACGAAAATGAGACAACTGGAAACAGGGCTGTCGAATGTGGCAGAGTGAGAGGAGAGAGTACATTTGATACTAGTCTTGCTGCCAATTATCGCCTCTCTCTGCAATCGTGAGAAAACCTTTGGGCAGGACTTACCTTGCATGGTGGGAGTCGCGACACAGTGAATATGCGGGGGGCGAAGGGGGGCGGAAGGAGTCGCAACGAAGGGGGAGACGGGTGCGGGTGTGTTCGGGTTCGGGCTTCTAGTTGGTCGCGTTGGTAGTTTGGACCAAGTAAGGTAAAGCAAAAACAAGATGACCGATAATTTGAAACCGACGTAAAAGGTCATTTTTTTTTTTTCCGCGCTACGTCAGGGGGAGGATCTTTTTTTTTCTAATCAGACGCAGATAAGAAAAGAACTCCGAAGGGAGAGAGAGGAAAAGGGTGTACTGTACCTCGAGACTATTTCGGACATCATCCCCCCCTCCTCCCCGCCCCCCCTTCCAGCGCTCAATCCCGATGGATTCACTAATCGGACCGAGTTATTGTAAGGCGTCATCTGGGCAAGGGCACTTCACGCCGCACTTGCGTGAGGTCGGTCTAGACATATAGTACGTTATCAGAAATGGGCGGGGGTTAAACCAATATCGCTCGGTAGATATAGGTCATTGTAAGGGAAGCCGCCCCATCCCATCTAGATCCATGGCGAAACAAAGACTAAAGGGAGAGAAGCCATGTAATGCGAAGAATGGAGGTTCCACAAGATGCGACGCACCGCTCTCAGGGTCTCCCAAAGATAAACACACCGTCTCGAGTACCCGAGGTACGAAGCAACATCAAGCGAGATTACTTCATTCCTGGCGGGAAGAGCAATGCGGGGAAAAACATGACGCTCGCGCGCCTTTTTTTGTCATCCTAGACGCATACAGATTGATTAAGGAAGGCGGACACCGCAGTGGGCTTAATTAATGGTTATGATAAGTGGGGTAGGAATGCAGAAATAGGAATCAAGTCTGACCAGAGATGTGAAGAAGCGGTTCCCGGCCCAAGGAGGAGCGCAGCACAGGGTCTGTTCTGACGAATGCGGAACTCGAAAAATCTCGGGGCGATTCGGTCTCGTGGATGTGCACAAGGTTTATCAATGGACCAAGTCGAAGAATAGGGTTGAGGTGAAGAACAAAAATAGGCAAGTGAGATCAGGGCAGGGTAAGAGACGAAAGAAGAGACGGAGTGAAGAGTTGAGAAAGTGCAGAGAGTGCAAGAGATTCAGATATTCAGATTGACCCAAGGCACCAAAAGGTTTTTCCAATTTAGCCGAACAGACACTGTGTGCACTCTTTTTGAGCTGTACATGTACTGTACGAGTATATGAACCCTCGAAAGTGATTCTGAAAGATTAGGTGAGAATATCCCCCGCCGTCTCGATATCTCTTCACCCGAATACGAACCATGTCGTATCCCAGGCGAACACGACCCAAAAGTAAATCCCATTCCGACACTCGCCCTAGCCTGAGCCCGCCAAGCCCTGGCTCTGATTCAACCTCCACCACCACCTCTCACCCGCCGCGAAGCAACATCACTCCTACTACAGCTACAGTCCGCAACTGCCGCGCTTCGTCATCCGGTCATAATACCCAACCTCGCAGGCGCGCGTCTTCCACTAATACGGCCGCCGTTTTTCCGAGCGGACCCTTTCTCTTCACACCATCCGCCCCTCCCATCGTGCGTCCGCGCAATTCCGCCGTGACTACCACTACCACTACTACCACTACCACCACCACTAACGCCGCCACCGCTACCGCCACCCTGGGTCCCCCACCACCATACACGCCATTCCCACTCACCACCAAATCACGCTCCTCACCGCATATCTCCCATCAGAACATCTCATCTGCGACATTCCTTGTGCAGTACGCGCACCCGGAACCCCTCATGCGTACCGCGCAGGGCGCAAGCTCGTCGGACAGCGAATCCGAGCCGGACCATCCCCATGACGAAGACGATGATAACGTGATTTACACCGCGAAACAGCAGCAGCAGCAGCAACCCGGACATGGGACTACTACTACTACTGCCTTCCGCTCTCGCATCCTTCCTCGACATTCCAAGGGCATCACCACCGCTCCAGGACAACACGGTGCTGGCGAGACAGAAACCGAGGCAGATGAGCCAGTGAGATTCCGTCATTCTTACATATTTCCTGATCGAAATTTTTAACCAGATTTTTTTTTTTCTTTTTTTCTTTCATGAACCAGCCAAAACATTTACCAACGGCACGTATTGTGCCAGTTTCTGGTCCGCTAGTACCACCAAACAACCTCGAGCAGCTTATCACGCCGCTCTTGTTCGAGGCGTCCCGACTTCTCTCTATCGTTCCGGCCGTATTTGGGGTGCTTTACAATCTATTCAATGCGTGCTATGCGCCCATAAATGGAAAAAATGCGCCCATTGATTACGTCGTCTCTGCCTTATGGGTACGTCACTCGTGTTTTCTTTGGACACAACACCCTTCGACAGAATATGCCTAGGCCGCACTTACAGGTTATCAATGTCTATGCTTGACGACGGGCCTATTCCAGCGATGGAAGGTGTACTATCCACCGTTATCAACCCTGATTCGATTACTGGCACTGCAGGCTATTTGTTGGCCCGCAACTCATTTCAGCCTTACCCTAATCGGGCACGAAAAGCGACCGGTCATTTGTTGGGCTGCCATCGGTAGCTTCACCTGTTGCTCACGGGCTGTTCAGTTATGGGTGACGAGCAACCTTTGGTGGGAAACCAGCAGCGACGGTGAAAGTTGGCGGCTCAAACTTGGTGGGCGTTGGGGTGGGCGGCGGTGGGATTGGACCGAGGTGATGATCAAGTGCGGAGTCCCGATGGGCGCATGCTATTTTGCAATGGCCTGGGCCGAGGCGCTGCGTCGGGAACTCAGCGGGTGCTGAATCGCACACACCCAACTCCACTTCCCCTCCCATCCCCTCTTTCCGCGCCTTCGCAAACATATTTTCATTTCTCACCCCCGTTCCTGCGGCACGTAACTCGTGTACCCGTGTACCGCCTTTTGCGATTCTGTTCTGCCCAGGTTGGCGAGTCATGGAGCGAGAGATACGCCCCCAGAATGCGTGGCGTCCCCCCCATCTGCGTGCCGGATCGGTCGGGATATAAATAGCTAACTTCCTCTTATCGTTTACGGGAGGGTCGGTTCGGTTTGGGAGTTTTTTTATTATGTGTATGCGGTATCGATGTCATTCAACTGTAACTTGTACATTTTTATTCGTTTTTGATACAACGACGAGGACGACGAGGACCCATTAGATCATCGTCGTCGCTCTCAAAGTCTAATTTATAGTCCTTTTTTAGTTCAAGTTCCATGCCAATGTCAAGTCAAGTCAAAGTCTGTTTACAGTATCATCATGATCAACGTTCGTCCGTGTACCTTACATGTACGGTACACACTTCCCAAGTCCGCGATGGTGACACGAGCTCGACGAGTGGACAGGCCTTTAACTTTATCTGATATGTAATTGCCCGTTTATTGATAAGTTATTTGTCCCCCTAGCCGGATCACTCGATCCCCCTCTCTTCCCTCCTACCTTCTTCGATCGCCCTCCCATGTCCCTTTTTCCCTTTTCCCCTTTCTGCCTCTGCTTCTTCTTCCACTCCCACTCCACACACGTGCATTATCCTTATCAGAGCCACGTTCTAGCGCGGCGGATAACATGAATTGAGAGGATTGGGCTTCACACACACCCCGCCACCGTGCGCTGCTAATAGAGTACGCCACCAGACCGAGTTCAGCTGTTCAACGTTCAACGTTCAACTACTCAGCTACTATAGTACAGTAGGAGCGAGGCCACACCATGATCGTTCCATCGTCTCCATCGAACCACGTCAATCAATCATTACCTATACTCCTTGATCAGGATCCTTGCATTTTCATTCACATTTTCGCTTCAATGTTTTCTATCATACAGTATCTCACGCCACTTTCCATAATTGCCCCTAGGTTACCTTGATTCTCGATGCTCGTCTGATATCTAGCCTTATGATAGTACGCCCCCCGGCGCCGGGCCCCTCTCCCGCAAGGAAGGAACTTGAACACTCCGCTTTGCGCCGACGGTCTCGACCGGGGTCACCCGACACCGGTGACGGCGCACATGATCATGACCATAGTACCATTTCTTCTCCGTTTGTTGTTTTGTGGGGCGATTTGATGCCCCGCGGTCACGGTCTTGTGGTTGTTCTTGTGCATCTCTTATATCTCATAACCCCGTACTAGCAAGTTCACAGAAGCCATCCATCGCCACTAATTGCCATTGCTTCCGAGAGTTCCTTCGTACTACACAGGCTGGCACAAGACTCCGCTGGACCGCTACGTCTGATGATTTGATGATTGATGATTGACTGACTGACTATGACTAGCCTATCCCGGTTCTTGATGATCATCTGCTTCTTAGTAGTTTCCTCCTCCATGGCGTTATGATGGTGAGTTGGGATCCACACCCACCCTCCACCGAGTCCACCCTTCTTCGGACGGCACTGGCACGCAACACAACACCACACAGCAGTGGACTATTGGACTCAGTAATACTACTTTTGCAATTGTCTTGGGTTCTCGGCTCTCTCTACTACGGCAGGAATGACGTGGGCGGCGATGACTCGGATCTTCTTTTTCCCGCCGCGCCGCGAGACTCAGTAGTTAGATCGACGCGCCTAGAGACAGGTAAAGTAAGCCTGAGACCGCCTAAATCCTAATGCCCCCACTGGTTTTTCGCTCTCTAACAGAGTGCAACTCTATGCTTGTAGAGGAAGCGCACTGGCTTCCTGCGTGGAGATGCACGTCTCGCTGTGCGGAGCTAGTGATAGGTTAGCATGGCTACATTGGTTAAGGTAGCTAGCTTTACGAGGTCATTACGAACGATGGGTCCGGGTCGATGGCCCTTCGCTCGCTGGCACTTTGCTACACAGGTTACTAAGTTACTACCTGCGCTTGGAATTTTCAGACCGAGGTCCTGAATTTAACTATCCTTGAACTGCTCCACCCCGCCTTGGCTGAGCTCCGTGGCTGTTACTCTTTACTAGGGTCGACGTTTCAAAAACAAATATTATTTTTTTGAATGCTAACGCTGCTCCATATTTTGTTCGTATGTATCACCATGCACGCAGCAGTAGCCTGAGATCATGATGGATTCGACCAGGAAAAAAAAATGGAGTGATATACGAGGATGGCGAAGTTGAGCATCATCGGTTTTGAGACGTCTACTCACTACACTACATGCTTGACAGTTTGAGGTAGCACTCTGCAGGGGCATGCCACAAGTTCTTCAGGGAGTGAATGGACAATATGGGGTGGAGCTCGCCATCAGGTGGCTTGGTGCAGGCATTGCAGTAGGCCCAGGGAGGTGGAGGTGAGGCTAAGTGGATTAGCGGAATGACGAGGCCCCAAACTCGCCTTAACTCGGAGTCTCGGAGAGTGACTGTATTCATTGTACGTGATGGATGAAAAACGTGGAAAGGATGAGGCAGATCAGGTAAGTTGTTACAACATTAGCGAGGCAGGTGGCGGTCACGGTAACTTACGATGATGATCCAACCAGATCCCGGAGCTGCGGCACCATATCAAATACAATTATTTAATTTTTGATTTAATTTTTGATAACTTGAACCCGACCTTGACATGTCATGTAAGGAAAGCCCCACTCCATGTTCATCGTACAACAAACAAACTATTCGACCTTAGAAAAAAATCCTACCAATCACGGTAATGAAAGCTCAAGGGTTTTCTGCCCACAGGTGGTCCACCACTGGCAATGTGGCATTTTTTAACCCACGGCAACATCCTTCAAAGTTCAAAGGCGGGTGCCAGTGGGTGGAGCCCCGACTCGGAGTCGTGTGAGTTTTCAAGTACTAATCTATTGAAACTGGTGACCTGGGCTGGGCTTCGCGTGATCCATTATTTGTGATAGGCAATGAGGGAGGGACGGAGGATCATGGATGTGGATGGTGATGGTGATGGTGGTGGTGATAACTGAAGGTCTAGGTCTGCGCGTTGGCTCGTCGGCGCTCAGGCTGGCGGTAAGTAAGCGCTCTAGATCTCTATTTTTGCACCACCTCAATCTTCGGTTGAGTCTGGCTGGCATATTCCGTGGTTTACTAGCTAACCCATATCAGGTGGTTCTAGGCCGGCCGTCATTGCATCATCGTTTACTGCTACTGTAATGTCCAGAACGCGAGGCGCGACGCAGGGTCCGAGTCTACAACCAGTAAAAAAAAAAGATCTGCACTATTACATTACAGTAATATCAACAACCACTAAATAAGCGTGGCAGGGTCTAGAACACAGTACTGTACTGTAGTAGCAGAGCGGATCGTTCTTTGCATCCGGGGTAATACTGTACGTACGAGAAAAAGATCAACTCTTGAAGGTTTCTTTCTGTGCGCGTCCTGCAAACGCTCAAAACACGGCTCTATTTTCGCCCTTTCTTCCTTCCATTATTGTAAGACCGTATAGTAGTCATCTGTGCAGTAGCCATGATACATGTGTGAATATAATGTCTGCATCAAGCTTTAAGGTTGGGGCCTGTCCTCCAGCAGTGCCGAGCCGAACAAAATGAGACGAGCGGCATGGTCGTAAGAGTTATGACGTACAGTACTAGCTGACGGCCACGTTAAACTTCTCACGTGGAGCTCCTGCCAGGTGTACTATCGTATAGTGGCATGCGAAAATCCATCAGAAAGGTCTGTTCTTTACGATATCGAAGACGCAGAGGATCACGGAGGCGGATTTATTATTACAACAATTTGAATTTGCGAAATAGAGCATATTTGCAGTAGTGTTTTCCTTAACTCCTTAGTGAAATTATATTCAAAATCTGAAGCGATCAAAAATTTAAAGGGATATTCAATTGGAGCTTAGTGAAATTTTAGCTAATCGAACCTTAGGAAAACACTACTGCAAATATGCTCTAATAATGAAGAAGGTAACGATACAAAAAGTGACGGTAAATACATACTAGACCGAGCAACACCGTGGAGATAAGATACAGGCACGCTGTGGGTCTAGGTCAGGGCAGACGGTTGGTTACGGATTCAGATGACGAAAGCGAAGAAAGTTTAAGCACACGTGGTTGGGATGTGCGGCGCTTTCCGATGGCAACCGTGTCCACACCACCAGGTGCGGGTGTGCTAGGCAACAACGGAACGGTGATCAGCGCACCAGTAAAACCGTGACCGCGCTGCATCTCGCGGAGGACCTGCTGGAAACGTAAGCCCCACCATCCACGGGCCTCTCGCTCCTGCTCGGTAGGGTCACCACCCTGCTCTGCAATTTGCGTAGAAGGGCTCTTCGGTAGAGGTAGACCACTCGTAACAATCGGAGATACAGAAGAAGTTTGCGGGTTGTTACTAGTTTCCCACGCCAGGCCTGGAGTGGGCGCAGCTAGCTTTCCTGACTCGGTCGGAAATGACAGAGCACGGAGCGTGTACTCTGCACACTCTTGGAATGCCGATAACCAGTTGTGGCGAAGACGAGATAAGCCGGCCATATCCAACTGCGCCCCCGAGGATGACACTGGAGGAACGGAAAGGGAAAGCGCAATGACTTGTCCGCTGTCGGGTATTCTCCCCGTTGTTATATTCTCTAAATCCACAGGGAGCAGATCCAAGACAATTTGACTTGGATCTTCTATCACTTTTAAGACGCGGGATATGCCTATTCCCTCGATTAAGTTCCATGAATCCCCCGGCATTTCCCGGTCATAACGAGCGCTCGAATCGCAAATGGGCGAAGCAAAGAGAACGAGGTCATTGAAAACGAGGGTATAGAGTGTCTCTGCGCGTGTTTCTAGGTTCGAATGCGCATTTCTCGGGGGGGCAAACTGGCGTTCCCAGACGTCTTGACGTGCCAAGGACGAAGCGGATCGGGAATGTCGCAAGAAGTCCGATGGATAGGGCTTACTCTGCAAATCGTCGGAAAAGCGCGACCCTATTGAGGCGTTCGATTCTGAAGTCGTCCTTATTGAATCAGAGCGCACAGCCCTTGACTGGATGACGCTGATGAGTCTTGATTGTCTAACCCCAGCAGCGTGATGGGAGCGCACATGCTCATGAAGTTCTCCACCGTTGGTAGCTGCGCGGGCCTTGCCACGAGGATTCTCGCGCTCTAATCTACCCCTGGCCAGCAGCCTTCGCGATCGGTGAGCCAGCTGTACGGATGTAGGCAAGCCTTTAATATGTCCCAGGCGATCTTTGACCAACTCATACTCTTCTTCCTGGAGCTTCACTTCGCGCATTACGCGAATGATAGTCTCGGTGCAGTGGATGAGCGAAAAAGTGGCTAGGTGGTCAGGATGACCCTGAGGCGTGACGTCTAGAAGCCGCTGGGAGATGATATACGGTCTTAGAGGTGGATGACGAAGAGGGAGTTTGATGCGTACCTTGAAGTGGATTGGGTAGTCAACAAGTCTATTGACCGGCTCAACCAAGAAGGCTTCCACGCTCCACCCGAGACATTCGTCCTGTTCCTGTTGGATTCTGATAAACTCGCCAAAGTCGCTATTTGATTCGCCGCTCAGCCGCTTGATCAATAACGTGGTAGATTCCAACCGGACAACGTATGGCTGATGAACTTCCAGGCGCGATACGAAGCTTCGTACTCTCCCAGCGACGCGCATCACGATCGGGTACTGCTCCGAAACGATAGCGCGTAAAGCTGATGATATCTGCACGTGCAAGTTAATGATATCTTCCAGCCAGTCGAATAACCGCGCGACCTCGGGAGGTACACCAGCGAGCCATGTCACACTATCTTTCATGCGCAGCGGGCAAATAAATAAGCGCACAAAAGTCTGTAACCGCCTCACGAAGGTTCTCTCGGTCTCGCAGAGATCCCAAATAATTTGTTGTCTCTTTATCTCCACTTCACCGTAGCGATCCATCAGTGAATGATAGGCCGATGAGGTTACCGTGGAAAGCCATGTTCGTTGTTCAACGTCGGACGCCTGCGAGTTCCGTTCGCCGCGCCGCGGTCGTTGGCTTACATGTGGTTCATAAGCCCGAGGAGGAATGTCGTGGCTGTTGGACAGGTCAGTGGTTTGTTGGAGATGGGGAAGTGAGTTTGGCGTTTCTCTGGGCGAAGGGGGCTTTGGGGAACGGTTCGTCGGGAAATCCAGCCCTTTTCCTTGCCGTTGGGAAAGTGTTGAAGAATTCTCATTAGCAACAGATTGGCGTCTCGTGCCGAGTTGTTCGAAGATCGCTTCTGCGTCTACGCTGATAGACTGGTCTTCATGTTGCCAGCGGAGACTCTCAATGGATGATGAACTATCGGCATGGGGAAGGGGGTTATCCCGCACGCGAGGTGAATATTGTGTCCCTTTGCGCCCATGGGCCCGATTAAGGGCCCGGATTCCACTTGAGCTATGCGCCCCATCGGAATTGGACTTGAAAGAGCTAGTAGTGGATGGCTCTCGGCTCGTCCGAAGCGTCTTCTCTGATGATCTCCCAGAGCCGGAGGCGCGACTCGGAAGGCGCGTCGTGTTGAGGGGAGCGACACCAACGGTAGGAGCTCTACTAGATGATTCGCGTGACGGCAAGGGACGATCGCCTTCACGAGTATTTTTAAATGACGAACGGTCCTTTGTTAGGGGACTTGTATGTGGCCTTTGCGAAGATATGGCTCTATCGGGAACGTATTGCGCGTCTTCATCACCAGAGTATTCCGATAATGGCGAAAGTTCGGTACCCTGGTTTTTTTTAGAGGGCCCTCCCGTCTGGTCCTTGGGAAGAGTACTGGACAAGTTCCTCGGCGAAGAATATTCCGTCCGATCACCGGAAAAAGCCACTGATATGGGTGCACTGGATCGTGGTCTCGGAGTTGCCTGACCCGCTACGGGTGACCGACGCCTAAGATGGGTCCCACTCTCGTCGCCTGCTTTCAGGATTAGATGCATGTTGTTGTCAAAGTCATCAGATGGGCTGATAGCGAGACCTTGCTGCCCAGTGTACTCATCATCAGACAAGTCGTCATACTCGTAGGTCTGTGCAGGGCCCGAGAAACCGTTGTCCATTTCATTGACGAGTTCGATCAATTCCCGCCTTCGCTGGTCGTCTTCACTTGGCTTTAAATCATTGTGATCCCAGGGATTCGGGAGGGCGTCTCTCGAGGTGGCGCTGTTATTTCTACTTGGACCAGGGCGTGATATTTGACGGTTCAGTACCAGGGAACGGAGGTCGGCAGATGATGTGCTCGAAGACACGCCAAGAGGATTTCCATTTTCATCGCCTGGATCGGAGTTGTACTCGCTCTCAATATCAGCATCTGGCCCATTGCTGACCATACGAGGAGTAGCCTGGGAATGTCCGTTCCCCATTGTCTCCGGTGTGCCGAGACCCAGACCAACTCCTGATTGCGCGGATCTTCTGCCGTATGGGTGATTTCGCTGAGGTATATGCGACGGCCAAGCTGGAGAATTGGCTCTGATATAAGGCGGGGGCTGAGACGTCTCGACATCTTCACTGGAGCTTGAACTCGAAGGCACGATCACGGCATTGGTGACAAACAGCGCTCTTCCGCGATCAGTTTGTAGATGTAATTCAGATCCAGAGCTATCATAACCACGGTTGAGAGGGACATGCTGTGACGCACGTCCTGGCGTGGGAAACGTGAAGACGGGCGGGGGGACCCGAGAAGAGGCTTGGATATGAGGTGACCGAGACGGGATCCTTGAAACATGACCCGGATCTGTATAAGAGCGTTCACGCGCGACACGGCCAGAACCAATCATCGATGCCATTACCTACGCGCAACCTGAGCCACAGTGACACACACGATCGAAGGCGTACTTACATTCCCGGTTTGGGCACCGTTGATGTCTGATGGCACTGGTTCGGCAGGTATCTGTGGTATTTTCCGCCCAATGATACCCTTGACCGATCTGAGTGATCTTGATGGGGATGCCTTAGTGGGGGATCCTTGTCCAGCGGAGCACCACGAGGAAGTGGACGCAACGGCGTTCTTGAGGGCAGGCTTTAGGTTAGGCTTTGCTTTAGCCATCGCCACGGGTGTTGGAATACGGCTACTTTCCAGCACATTAGGAAATCTCTGGACAGACGCTGTTGGGGGTGTGGAGGTCGTTTTAATGGGGGCTATCTGCGGGCGTGGACGGGCCGGCGGGGTAGAAGGGTATGGTTGGTGTTGAGAGGAAGATGGCAAAGGATCATGTAAGTCGTGATGCGAAGGCGTATGGGGATAAATTATCCGAGGCTGCGCTGGGCTGCTGGGAGAGTTTGTCATTCTATCGACGGTGTCGCGTAGAGAAGGAACGAGTTGCGCTTCGACGAGAGGTAAGTCCGCTAGCTGACTCTTGCGTTTTGAAGACTTGCCGGTCATTCCGTTGGCTTTTGAAAGGCGCTTATTCAGAAAAGACATCCTCGAGACGAGGCTAGGTTCCGTCGAAGATGCTGACGATGAAGTCGGAAGTTGCGTTGTCGGCATGGGCGCAGGGGCGAATGAGTCATCGGGGTCCGTGAGAGATCGATTCGCCGTAGTGGTGCGACGGACCCCAGTGTCCGCTGACTTGTCATCGTCGGGATGTGGGTGCGTCAGGCTTGCGGCAGCGGCATAGTAGGATGGTGGGTGAAAACCTTTGGGAGTAGAACTTGATTGGAAGTAGCTTGCAGATGAGATTCCGGCGCCGGGGGAGCGTGAAGAGTTCTTGTGCTTTTGGCGGGTTAGGGGCATTAGTTTGAGTAGGTATGTGGGAATAACACGTTCACTCGATGTCCGCCAAACAACCAAACAAAGAGCGTGAAGGACTCACGTGACATACACGGGACGCGCTCTCTTTCAAGGCCTCAATCTGGTCCACGTCAATGGGACATCGCCTGACTGCTATAAAGACAGATAGCTGCCTCATAAACTGAATAAGAATCAGAATTGAGCTTTAGAGGCAGCTCGGAATTGACAGGTGAGGGCTTGGCTGGGGAAGAACGGTCCCGCCGTGGGCCATTCATGATTCGAGCACGTAATGAAGCGAAGCGACATGCCGGAGTAAGGTAGCAGAGACCCTTGCTAAGTGGTTCCGCTAGCCATGGAGACCAGTATGCGGAATGAGAAATAGATTCTAGCTCAAGGCATAAAGAGGGACCAGTTATGACTACAATATGATAGACAATGTCTGCAGCAGGCACGAGAGCGTCATTATTGTTGAGAGTTTGATAAGGAAATGTGGCCAACAAAGGAGTACAGTGAACCAGTAGTGAGGCACCCAGGTAGTGCCTGATGCAGCGAATGTAGCCCAGATGGCAACAAAGACGATGATCAAAAAAGGGAACAGCGGGAAACTCCTTCGCACTAGACATCTGCCAACGAAATCACGCAGCCCATAGTTCTAAGCTGCAGAAGACTTGTGTCTTCTCGAGAACCGCGTCAAGCCATGGAAGCGATCATGGCACGTGACGGGCCAGAAGGTGTTGCAACCTGTGCTCCATCCCGCGCACTTTTTTCAGGTACAACGTGATAGAATCCACGATTTCCGCAATATCTATATCCCCGATGAACTTGAACTTCAAAGCCTGAAAAGTTTGGTCGTTGTCGTAGTAGGAATCTGGGAGACTGGAAATACAGTGCCTCAGTAGCGAGCCTTAGCAATCAGGCCATAAACATACATTGAAACATTGAGTTCGCGAAGACGCTGTTCCTCCCACAGTTTCGCATCATGCATAAAGCGAAAGCATGACAACCCAGTCTCGGCCAGACGCGCTTGTTCTTCTGGTACTAACGACGTATGATAAAGCCGTTGACTACTGGGTTTCCCATGGGCCCAGGGAAAGTAGATCCGGAGGTAGTGGTGTAGGAGATACGATTCCTCGGCGTGGGTCCACAGATAAAGCACATGCTATTGCGGGTAAGCAAAGTACAAGATCTGACGCGAAGTAAGAAGGAAGAAAGGATACGTACCAGGCGAATGATGTGCTCAACAATGCATACATAAATGCGGCGCGTCGCGTCGAGACGTTCAGGCTTGAGAACCTTCTTGAGGATGTCCTTGTCCGATTTCTGCAAGACGCGTACATTTGGATTGGGACGTGTTTCATAGAACCGCTGCCAGATGAGTGCCCATTTTGCATGCTCCCGTGAGAACTCGCGCACGCGTTCAACTTGCGATAGGATGTCGAGTAAGTCTGGGATGTGATTAAAGGACGGTGCCGGAAATAATATGCCCTGGGCTGCATATATTAGGGCACTCAAGGGAGGTTCGGCATTCAGAGAGCCTGGAGGAACTCTAAAGTCGATAAGGCCTGAAGTGGTTGAGATCATCAAGTTATACGCGAGTGAAGTGCACGAACCGACAATCCTCGCGCATTCCTCTTCAGTGTGAGCTGGTTTTCGAAGTAGCATCTCGAGCTTTTCGACATCCATGGTTAGAGATAGAATAAACCTGGGAAAGGGCACTGAGGCCGAGCACGAGTGAACGGAAAACGACTGGACATTATGTAATAAAATCAAACGACTGCGGCAGTCGCCTTTACTGTTTTACCGTTTATCACACCGCAGAACCAATCCTCTCTCCTTCGCTATAGCTCCTTTATTTCTAATATGAGCCAACCCTCATCAACCTTCTCCTTACAGGCCCTCTTCAATACCGCTTTGCATGACCACGAAAGCCAGACGGGGACCAGACTTATCGATCATCCTCTCGCCAAGAAACTCGAATCATGTTACTCAGTTGACTCCATCAACGCCATTCTTCAAGAACAAGCTCATATCTTTCGTGAATCCAGATGAGACGGTGGGAAGCTTATGAAATCCCTCAAGTGTTCAGTCAACGTCCTGTACACGCTTTCTGTCATACAAAGACTCGTTTAAACAAAATCCATTCGGTTAGGGTCATTTGCAGCGGCCGCGGCTTCGGAGGATATATACATCTCGGACGGTGTGTGCGGCTCGACTTTGAAGATGCTGAAGCCGGCTGGATCAGATGCGGTCAGACGGTTGGACGAGATGGCTCTTCTCGGTCGCGATTTCGCTTGTGGACTCCAATACATCTTGCATCGCGGTACGGGCATCACAAGGTCGTTCGACTGCTACTAGAGCAAGGCACAGCTTTCAATTTCAAGACTGGGCTGAGCGAGACCCCGCTACGTTTGTTATCTGGGTACAATGGAAACCTCAAGTCGCACGACTGCTGCTTGAGTGTGGTGCAGACCCGAATGATCGGTCCTACATTGACATTAATTCACTTGATATCTGTACAATTTCAAAGGTCGCTGGATCTCGCACAGTCGCTGCTCAAATGTGGTTCAAACCCAAGTACTCGGAATATTTCCGGCAATAGAAATTTTGTTAACAAAAGCTAGATTATTATAAACAGCCACGGATATGGAATGTAGATTAGAAAATAGGAGATGCATCTCTATGCGTACTGAGTCTGATCACAGACGGGGCTCCCGCGGAGGTGTAGCAGCCGGTGATGCTTGGATCATCATGCCTCTGAGGTTGTGGGGGAAGGGAACCACCGATGCGCTTGAGCTGAGCTCGCGCAGGAGCGATGATCGAGGGATTGGTATCCCTGATCACTATCTTTCACTTCCGAGCGTCACTGGCACATTATTTTGTCTCTATGCGATTTGATTACACTTTGATTGATTTGTACTGTATCTACAGTACGCTACGAGACAATCATTTGGCAAAATATGGTAATGTGTGACAAGATCTGATACTCACTTCAGTCGCTGTATATGAGACTGAAGTGATCCTCCTCTAACTGAGCTAATAAAAGAATGTTTTTATATGATTTCCGGGCGTGGCGATAGACTGCCAACAATGGTACTGGAGTTGGGCGGTGGGCTTGGTAAAGAGGCCCCTGAGTGGCCGGAGTTAAAGCTGGTGGGCGATTTATCCAAAATGCGAAAGGTGATGTCGACACCCGGGTCCTGCGAGCGCAACATTCGGAGAATCGGTTCCCTCCAGTCCCCTAATAGAGCTCCAGTTGGGGAGGTAATTGGTGTCGCAGTCGTGGTCGGCGATGAGCTACTCCGATCAGGTAGCGACGGCCAAGAGGCATTAGACAGCGAATGCTCCTCCTCAAAACACCATAAATTGGGTGTGTTTTCGATGGCCGAACCGATGATGTTTTCACCCTCAAGCTTTCCACATACGTCTAACAAGATGTTAAGGGGTGAGAAAAAGGAACACAGAAAGGTATGAACCTTGGAAAATAATGGCATGCTTAGGGACCCAGACGTTTGCAAAAGCCCGTTTCCCTTTAGCGGTTTCAAGAAACACCCGACCCGTCAGGCGCGGGGCATCAGTTAGAACACTGATCTCCATGTGGTGGTGGTCTGGAATGATTGAGCTGATTTGGAAGTCACCGTCGTATTTCTTCGCTGATGTAGGGAGATTTTCGTAGAAGTGGGGATTGTCTTTAAGCGTCAAATGTTTTCTACCCTTGTAACGGATGAAATTCCACAAAATTTCATTCATACGTGAGCTTGGATAGAGCACCTCTGGCATGGGGTCAGATACCATAAGCGGCCTTGAAAAGTCGCGCTCACGTTTTACGATGGTGGGATTCTTATCAGGAAGGGACTTGTGGAGAAGAAACTCGACTACCGTCGTCGGTTCCTCCTTCAGCGGCTGAGAATCAGTATTAGTATGTGGCGAAGCAAAGGTCAAGATATTTTCTTACACGCCATGACTCCTTCAGCCTTTTTAAAGGTTTCGAAGACGACTTATCCATCGCCTTTGCTAACGCCATCCTTTCGGTGACCTTCGCCTCCACCCTGGGATGATATTTATTTTCATAAGCGCTCAACGCGTAAGTTGCCTTCTTGAATTTCGCGTCCGCATCCATCGTTATCTTCTTTCGCGCTTCCGTGGCAGAATACAGCGCATCGTCAACGACCTGTAGCACACTCACAAAACGGTTGAACAGGGTCTAAGATAGGCATGATCTGAGAGTAGTACCTTCTTAATTCATCATATGAACTCCGGGTTTGCTCTTGCGCTTGCGTAAAATTTCGACAGATAGAGATTATTTCAATAGCCTGCTTTCTGTACGCCCTTTCAATTTCCTTCAATTCCTCCATGTACTTTAAAATTGTCAATTTATCAAAACGAGGCTCCGAAGAATTGATAGGAGCGGCGTGATTGGCGGGCATAGGGTAGAGTGGGACTGACTCTCCCTTGTAATGACTCATTGAGTTTGGACATATGTCATGCATTTTGACTTTGAACGTACTACATTGTTAACGAGCGGAAGATTATTATCATGGGTAATGCTTGTAGTAACCTCGGTGAAGGCGTCCTTGTGACGTATCTTTTGAACCCGCTAAGTACGATTACAACGAACGATCATGCCCAGGAAGACACACCTTCGCGATATCATTCAGAACCTCGATGAGTGCCAGTGAGTCATCACTGGGGGAGGTCCTGAATGAGGCGTTGTATTGACTTCCGTTACTCTGTAGGGTAGTAGAAGATGGATATGGATTTTCATGGTCGATAGGAGGCCTAAGCGTGTCCAAACTTGAACTTGAACCGCCGACGGGCGAGTCATCACCGAGAAAGGTCATGCGTGATGCATTATGTAAGCCGTCGTTTCTCTGAAGAGTAGGATGTTGATATGGAGAACGTCGAGGATTTTCATTTTTGATGGGAGGTCTAATCGTGTCCATAACGCCGATATTCCGGTCGTCATACTGAAATTAACGTATCATGATTCTTTCCTCATCACCTCACACAAGAAGACAACCCACTTCCGGAACACATGACACTCGTATCACTTGCATCTTATCGTCCCTGCGGTTGCCACAGTCACCAGAAAGGAATCTGCTTCAATTCGGATTGGCCTAATCCGGAAGAGGACGCACTTTACTCGAAAGCCCCTGATGAAGACACATTGATCTTGAGTCATGGTGGAATTCTACTCTCCGTGGAACAAAGAAAAACATCAATGCGTGCCGACTAAACGTAGCCTGGGGGACGCACTGGCTCGAAACGACTATTGTGATATAATACGCGTCCTCGAATGTTGGACCAAACAAAACTCGCCCCGTCATTATTGAACGTTCTGCTCGCCAGAGAGATTTCCGCGTCCGTGGTGTCGTCCACGAACGCAGCGGCAGCCCATGAGGTGACCAAAGTACAACCAGAGACGAGAATAAGATCTGCCACGCGCTCGACACCCAGCCGGTTCTTCTGTGCCCAGGTAAACCAGCTGTCCACATAATCTTGGATGTAGTCCTCGAACACTTGTGCGCGAATAACGTCTTCATGGTTCCCCCCGTTTGGAAGAGACAAAAGTGCTCCGCAATTCTGGAACTTATACGTGACATCTTCCACACTGCGAGAATGTTAAGTTGACTGAGACTGTCCGGGAGAGGCTTATGACTCACTCGTCGGGTGTCATAACCTGCCTATTAACAGCATTTCTCTCTTCCGAAACATAACGGGAGCAGTGTTTTACCTTGTCGAATTGGCGCTTAAGGGTATTGGCGAATGGACCGCAGTCCAACGACTCGTAGGGTTCGGGTTCACCAAGCGTTCTATTCGACTCGTGGCTCCATGGAAGCATCACATTGAACATGCGAATGAAAGACCCTTCATGTAAGTAGCCAACATCACCGATCGAGACCTTGTCATAGATCTCTTTGGGAGGGTTTGGATTCCACAACGCAAGCCCGTGAGACAGGGTTGTAATTTGATCCTGGTAGACCTTGGAGACTGGAGGCAAATCTAATGGCATGGGGGAGGAAGCTGAGTTTGTACTCGTGCATGCCCATGACCCTCATCGTGGAGACCACGTTCAAGAGGCGTCGGGAATACCCGGGCCTGTGATCATGTATCGATTGACTTTCCGGGGCAGTGTTGACTGCGCGCCGATCCCCATACTGTAGGCTGAATCTGACATTTCACTCACAACTAAAAATAGGATTACGGAATAAAAGCGCTTTCCAAAAAAAAAAAGCTATTGTACAGCGTTGATATCATCTTATCTAGCTGCGCTTCAACAACATGGACAGCTCAGTAGCAACTTGTAAGTGTGGCCACTCCTAGGCTTGGTTGAGGTGTTCGCGAAAGGCTCCGGAGAGTGCGATGGAGATAGAGTTGGAGTTGGAGGGATCGGGGCTACGCGTCTCAGGGTTACGGTACGGCTAGCATTCCGACGGAAATCGATGAATGGTCTGAATGCATCACTACCAACGACTTCAGTATATATGAGCTGTTGCCGGGTAACGGCCCAAAAGGAAGTTCTTCATCCTCCAACAGGAGACTACGGAAGAGTTCTGCCACAAGTGGAGAATCGACAAAAAGGGTCTTCACATTGCCAAACGAGCTGAGTAGTCGGTGCCATGCTGTGCGGTCAACCTCATAGCACCCCTCCTCCATGTCTGGCGATAGATTACCTCTTCCCACTCCAAGAGTAAGCTGCTCCACCGCGGAAAACGCTTGGCTGAGTGCGTCGGAAATTTCTGCCACGGATGATACCTGCCAATCGAGGTCCTCGCAATCCACATCTATGCGGAAGGCCCACATCCCGACCCCGTCGCGAGGATACAATCCCACACGAACGGCCACACTGGTGAACTCGATCTCGGCATGATGGAACTTAAGGTTCACAATTGTCCTTATAAATTGCTGGAGATGTGGCCGGGAAAATATCAGTTGGTTGAAGAACGCGATTCCAAGCTTCTTGAGGCGGGGAGTAGTGATCCCACAAACAAGTACTCCCAAGTAAGCGCCAACGCCTTGAAAAGTAAAGTGGCGGAGGCTAGGAAGTGTGACGTGCGTCCTGATCAGCGTAAGAAACAGCTGCCTCTCGACATCGCGGTTGGGAACAGGGAAGAAAAAGTCGATCACAAGCTCCTCCAGCTGGGGCATGGCTGAAAGGTATTGGAGCAGAATATCTGGCCGAAAATAGTCGGATGGGTGGGTTAGATAAAGACGGAGTGTGACGAGGCGGCCTATGACAGTCGTTCGAACGACGTAATGGAGATCCTGTCGGGAAGGCAGAGCCGCTCAGTACGAGGCGCTGTAGATGCGGTGCCCGGAATGTTTGAAGAAGGGTCAAGTACGTACTATTGTCCCCTGTCGGATGTAACACGACCAGGCTTTCTAGCATTGAGTACTCGTCGATGGCCATCATGATGATGAACCTCTGCATATTCCGAACGGGCTCTCGAAAGTGGATGTGGCGCACTCGATTACGCTGCTGGAGGACAGAAACTATTCCCTCCTCGTCCTCTGCGGTGATGTCCCGGTCATGAAGCATATGAATGAAATTGATAATGAGGGGAAAGTGAGAATGCGCCAGCATGTCTACTACCGTGACGGGGGTGCCATTTGTGCGACCTCTCCACCTCGATAAACCGGCCGATAGAGATAGAATATGTTGAGGAGCGAGTCATCGCCCAGGATGTGAATAGATGTATATACATAATCATACCCGTGAGACACTGGCATGTTATTCAAAAACTGATAAGAGGTGGGAAGGAGGGAGATGAGGGGACGTACGTCCAGCGTTGCGATTCATACGTCATGGTGCTTTGGCTGACTATTTCGGTGGATTCAAGTTGAAAGGGTGGTATGTATGATATGAGAGAGGATATATGCCAGGGAATCCCCAGTTGATGATGATGTAGTTGAAGATAGACTTTGGCGGGCCTGGGCCTCGTGTGTGAGCCCTCTGCGGCGCCAGCTACTCGCCAGCTACACTGCGTTGCCGCCCAGGTCTGGACTGCTTTCTTCCTGAGGTTGCGCCCACAAGTACACCCCCACTTTCCTCCCATCATGTCAGTACACCAGCCATCCAACGTTTACCGGGAGCGACTCTCCTCCCTAAATCAGGGCCTTGCATTGTGGAACCCAAAACCAGTCGAGAATGTCTACAACCACATTTCGATCGGCGATGTTGGTTATCTACAAGAAAATGGAACTTTCATGCGTTTGTTCAATGTGACGCTTCCTTGGGATGATCCTTCAAACAGATTACTCGAAGTACCGGAGGAATACAAGCTTCTCGAACTAGGTTATTCCATCAATGTCCAATCTGATGAAATACGCCAAAGAGAGTACTACTCTCATGTCTCCAAAGTAGATAACAATCATGCTGACACACACAGCGAGTGAGTTATGGTCCAGGCTGTCCAGCTTCAATCTACTTATATTTTTGTTTGGTAGGGCCATGGGTCAAATGTATGAGTGCCAGGCTCAGACTTATGGAGCACTTTTGTCCCTTCCTCACGGGGGCCATTCTGAAGATGTTATCCGCACAAAATTATTCGGGGACTACATCAGAGACAACGTAGATAGCTGGTTCCGCTGGTCAAAGAGGGGAGGTTTTCCCATCGAGCGCATGGACGACCTCATTCTTGTCACCGGTTGTACTTTGGTTACATCATGGGCGGCCGCTGTGTTTGATAACAGTAAAACGTCAAAGGCGGGCTTGGATTCTGCGACAATATCTCTCGATATCCGGAAGTCCAATCGCGGTGGGGCCCAGTTTTTTTGGCGCAACGATCGTGGCAACGTAGATTATCACAACAGTTATTTCGATCCAGTCAGTTTTCCTGGCTATGTTTTCTCGCCATGGACTTTAACTTTTTCCTTCATCGTACTAGACTGTTGAAGGTCCTCTGCACCGGAATCAATGTGTTTTCGTCAGGGCCTTCCGAGCAAGGCGTATTCTCTTCTGGACCAGACCAATGCGAGCTGCAGCAGAACCCCTTCCTGACGACCCTGACAACCGCAGAGACGATGAGATACAAGTAACACGAATTCCGCATGGTTCAAAAGTAAGTAATTTTTCCTGTGCGAGGTGGTGGAGAAAGAAAGCTTGAGACTTTAGTGTCAGTACCGCGACCCACTCGTCGTGATTTTGGACTATATCGAAGAGGTTCGTCCTCCTGAATATAACCCCTGCTTTATTTGTACTTATTGGGCCCCAAAAGAAATGTCAAGAGGACACCATGGCCAAGGACATCGAGGACATCATAGCGATCGCCCATGATGATGACCTTCAACTTTTCGAAGACATAGTACGCACCAGTCAAATGACTGGAATTCATAGCCGAAGTCAATCAGTAATGCACTCGACTAGGAAACCGTTACTGCAGATGCAATAGAGAACCTCCTGCGTGAAAAAAATATGCCTTTGTTCATCGAGAATGGCGGTATGTCTTGTAACACTTCGAGAAATGCAAGACGGGCCTTAATGTTGGTTTCGATAGCCGCAGTTCTATGCAATCCAGCGGATGACAGGTCCCCGGTTACCGATGATGACAAAGTGGCAACCTTTTACGCAGCAACCAAATTTAGTGTGCGATATCTTCTCTTGGGAGCTAAAATCAAAGTACTAATGATCTCAATAGAAGGGAGAGTCAGTCCCACCCTACTCGAAGCCCGCCACTCCGAGTCACCGCACTCTTCCTATTCATTCCTCGGCGCCTCCTTCTAATGTATCCTTTGATAAAATTTCATTTATCAAGTACACGAAGGAGATTGGCAGGGAGTACAGAAAGCAGGCTATTGAATTAATCTCTATCTGTCGGACTTTTGCGCAAGAGCAAAAGCAAGGCAGTCCATATGATGACTCGGAATTAAGAAGGTACTACTCTCAGATCATGCCTATCTTAGGCCCTGTTCAACTGTTTCGAAAGTGTGCTACAGGTCGTTGACGATGCGCTGTATTCTGCCACGCAAGCGCGAAAGAAGACAATGGAGGATGCGGACGCGAAATTCAATAAGGCAACTTACGCGTTGAGCACTTATGAAAAGAAATACCATAGCAGGAAGACTGTCACCTATACGATGGCGGAAGCAAAGGCGAAGGATGTGTCGTATTCGAGAGTGTTGAAGACGCTGAAGACGCTGAAGCAGACATGGCGTGTAAGAAAATATCTTGACCTTTGCTTCGCCACATACTAATACTGATTCTCAGCCGCTGAAGGTGGGACCGGACGATGGTAGTCGAGTTTCTTCTCCACAAGTCCCTTCCTGATAAGAATCCCACCATCGTAAAACGTGAGCGCGACTTTCAAGGTCGCTTATGGTATCTGACCCCCATACCAGAGGTGCTCTGTCAAAGCTCAGATGTGAATGAAATTTGTGGAACTTCAGCCGACTCAAGGATGGAAGACGTTGACCCTCAAAGACAACCCTCACTTCTACGAAAATCTCCCTACATCAGCAGAGAAATACGACGGTCAATTCCGAATCGACCCAATCGAGACCTTTCACCACAACAAGATCAGTGTTCTAACTGATAACCCGCGCCCGACGGGTCGGTTGTTTCTTAAAACCGCTAAAGAGATACGGGCTTTTGGCAACGTCTGGGTCCCGAAGGATGCCATTATTTTCAAAGGTTCATACCTTTCAAGTTCTGTGTTCCTTTTTCTCAACCCCTAACATCTTGTTAGACGTATGTGGAAAGCTTGAGGGTGAAAACATCATCGATTCGGCCATCAAAAACACACCCAGTTTATGGTTTTTTGCGAAACCTTCGATGTATGATACCCCTTGGACGTCGTTGCCTGATCGAAGTGGCCCATCGCCGACCACGACTGCAACACTAACCCCTCCAATGGGAGCTGTATTTAGGGACTGGAGGGAACCGATTCTCCAAATGTTGCGCTCAGGCTCAGGCTCGCAGGGTGTGTTGGAAAAACGGCACGCGCGTGCGGGAAAACGATGGGATTAGGGAGGGTTGGGGAGTGGGCAAACGCGCGAGCGTTCCCGAGGGTATTCACATGT
>WHVC01000145.1:0-61139 GCA_015178925.1 Russula emetica | reverse complement strand
TCATCTGCACTACGAAGCGAACGAGATGCTCCAGGAACGCCTCTGGTGAAAATGATGGGAGCTCGGGGTCGCGTTTGTTGCGAGCATCGTGGGTAGATGGATCGCCCAATTCGCTCGATAGCTTATATGACCACTTGTGCTGTAAAAACAGCGCCATCGTACTCCTCAGCGTGTATTTGGCGGAGATGCCGTCGAAGATTCGTGTTTCCGGTATTTGGCCCGTAGATATAATTAGCTACACCATCGGGGAGCGTAGACTTATCGGTGCCATATATCTCGCTGCTTGTTGTAAGAAAACAGAATAGATATTCGAAAGTCCGTACGTACGAGCATAGCTTGCAGATTTTAGGTGGAGGCATTTCTCCGTTCGAAGAACGCTTGCCTCTAGTACGACCCATGCCAGTGAAGAAGTGCACAAGATCGAGGGCTACATTTGATTTAACTGGTCTATTGAGGGCGTCAGCTTGTTGGGGACTCGTTCTCTGAGGCTCTAGCTTAGGCGAGGGATTTGGAGGACCAGATATGTCAGATATCTCGTCGTCATCGTCTATCCCCTGCAAGTCGAATTCTTCGGCACTGACGACTGCGTCGAGTTGGGTGGTAGTTGCCTAGATTAACTGGTGAGTCTCTCAAGACTAAAGGTACATAGAGGGCCCAGAAAAATCACCTTTGATCGGGTCTGAGACGAGCCAACGGGACGTGCGCTCGGGCGACGAGAACCACCCTTGGCATTGACTCGTCCCACAGCCACAGGTGCAGCTACTGATGACGGTTCAAGGGGCTGTTTTGTCTTGCATGGAGCCATGGCACGAAGAGAAACCAAAGGATCAGTGAGAACGGGGGATTCAAGAGAAATGGGGAATCGAGAGAACAGGGGATTTGTGACGCCAGTGCATTGCTTGTGGGCCGAGACTTGTGCTACCCACGGGCACTCCACGGAAAATGACCAAAATAACCAAATAGATTACGTCCATGACATTGACGTTGAATTGCGGGTCCGTCGGCAAGCATTGGGCGAGCGACTCAAAATCAAAATGTGTGCACTGTGCAAGCGCCGAACCGCTGGGCCTGGGAACGATACTTTGATGGCGTTCTGACGGTCGCTAAACCCAAAGTGAGTGCAAGTGAACAGGATAACTAAGACGAGATGAGGACCTTGGGAAGTAAGATGGGCAGTGAATGGGTGAGCCGCAAGCAGCGAAGGGAGTGCACGTGCACATGCCACGATGTCAGTCTTGTCAACCGTTATCGGTTAGATCGTGTACGTTCAATTGAGTCGCGTACGTTCATGTGAATCAGATTCATGACTCAGAATACTCGGATCGGATCACATCACACTGGACAGACAGGCAACGCACGCCGCACATACAGTACAAACGTGAGAGATGCAACAGTACCACTGCTATACCACTGCACCACTGCTAACCCTGCCGCTTGCTCGCCGACACCATATAAAAAGCCTTCTCTTCGGCCACAGACCTCGACCGCTTGGAACCGGAATGGGTGATGCAAACCATATTTACATGGCAGAATATGCTGAGAGCTGGCCTTGTCACTGGAGGGCCACTCGTTGTCAAGGACCGTCTTGAATTAACTGAGCGTCGGGACTCACCTGATCATCTGCAACTACGAGATGCTCGAGCAGCGTGGGTGGATGCATTGCCAACTTCGCTCGATAGCTTATATGTCCATTTATACTCCAAGACCGCTTTGTCGTACTCCTCAGCGTGTGCTTGGTAGAGATGCCTTCGGAGATTCGTGTTTGCGGTGGTTGGCCCGTAGATATATCTGGCTACACCGGGGAGCATAGACTTATCGAATCCATATTTCTCGCTGTTTGTCATAAGAAAGCAGAATGGATATCAGAAAGTCTGTACATACGAGCATAGCTTGCAGACTTTAGGTGGAGGCGGACCTTGCTTCAAAATTATTGGGCCGCCTTGAGTGGGTTGTTCAATACCAGTGAAGAAGTACAGGAGATCGAGGGTTGCAATCACGTCAACGGGCCCATTGAGGGGGTCAGCTTGTTGGGAACCCGTGTTCTGAGGCTCTAGCTCAGACAAGGGATTTGGAGGACCAGATGTGTCGGATATCTCGTCGTCACCGTCTTTCCCCTGCAAGTCGAATTCTTTGGCATTGGCGACTGCGTCGAGTTGGGTGGTAGTTGCCTTGGATTAACCAGTAAGTCTCAAGACTCAAGGTACGTAGAGAGCCCAGGAAAGTCACCTTTGGTTGAGTCAGAGACGAGCCAACGGGACATGCACTCGAACAACGAGAAGCATCCTTGGCATTGGCTCGTCCCACAGCCACAGGTGCAGCTACTGATGACGGTTCAAGGGGCTGTTCTGTCTTGCACGGAGCCATGGCACGAAGAGAAAACGAAGGATCAGTGAGAACGGGGGATTCAAGAGAAATGGGGAATCGAGAGAACGGGGGATTTATGGCCTAAAATCCCGAAGGCCAGTGTATTGCTTGTGGGCCGAGACTTGCGCTACCCACAGGGGGAAATGACCAAAATGACCAAATAGATTACGTCCATGACATTGACGTTGGATTGCGGGTCTGTCACCAAGCATTGGGCGAACGACTCAAAGTGAAAATGTGGTGTTGTAGACTTGTAATCTTGGCGCTAAATACAGCATTCTTTTTTGGATACTGAGTGAAAGTGAACGGAATAACAAAGACAAGATGAGGACCTTGGGAAGTAAGAAGGGTGAATGGGCGTGCACATGCCACGATGTCAGTCGAGTCACCGTACGTTCAAATTGAGTCGCGTACGTTCAATTGAATCACGCGATTCATGACTCAGAAATACCCAGATCGGATTGGATTGGATCACATCATACTGAACGGCACATTAGGCAGTAACTTACGTACAGAACAAACACGAGAGAAACATAGTAACCACTGCTAACCCTGCCGCCGCTTGCTCCCAGACACCTTATTAAAGGGACCCCCCTCATCCGCTACAGGCCTCGACCGCTTGGATTGTGATTGGGAATAGAAGTGGATCGAAGCATTCGATCGTGCAATACTCTGAGGACTGGCCTTGTCATTGGAGGGCCACTCGGCGTTAAGGGCCTGCTCGAATTGCTTGAGCAGGGTGTCATAATCCTTCAAAAACGTCAACCCTATTTCATAATTCTTGTCTTCTTCCTCTGGATTCTTGCGTAGACTACGACCAGAGAGTATGTAGGGGTTGAGCTTTGTAGGCGGCGCTTGGTCTGATGGCCGTGGACGATATTGGCCGGCGACAGAATCATACAATTCCATCGCAAGCTCGTGAAGGATAGGATTGTCGCGAATTCGAAATCCTTTCTCCCTCAGCGGATTACCTGCTTTCAGCCACGTCGACTTCTCTGTGCTTCCGATGTTAGAATATACCTTTGGGTTCATCACCCCGTTGATGAAAATTGAGCGTGCGCTCTCATCCCAGGTAGTTGGCACCCGTGTCACAACAATCCACATAAGAACCCAGAAAAATGATTCAAGGTCATGACTGAATGTGTGGCGGATCTTGGGGCGTTCGATAAGCTCAGCAGCCATAAACTGCCAGGTTCCCTGGCGGAAAGATATGTCAGGAGTCGGGAATACTGGGTCATGTAATAACTTACAGTGCGTGTTTGCTGGCGTGCGGTACTGCCACTGTGTTCGTCATCTCGGTCGATCACCTTGGAGAGATCCCAATCGATGAGTAATCCGCCCTGAATCTTCGATTCATGCGGGTCATTATGGTCCAATTCATCGTCGCAGGCGATCAAGATATTTCCTGGACTAATGTCTCGATGAAGGATCCCAATGTCATGAGCAGCTTTGTGAGCTACAATGTGAATCAGGTTACATAGACAAACTGCTAAGAAAATAGTCATCTCACCTTTCAGGGCAGCATACATTGCATTTACAAACTCCCGAGTACATTTGAATTCCTCCAACTTCCTCCCTATGGTACCTAGGACAATACGGTAGTGCCGATGAGGAGTTAGTTTATAATTCATGTCGTTGCCGACTTTGTGAGTTTGAGTTTGGTGATAGATGTCGGCGCCAACATCACCAGCCGATAAGCAGGAAGGAATGTTGTCAACTTTTCCCCGATGGAGCAGATCATAGAGCTCCCCTTCTGGTTTGATGTCCTTCAAAAGGACACGCCAAGAGTCCTTGACGAGGACACGACGCCTTTCTTTGACATCCAAGGCGAATAACGACCGAGTCCACCGACCTACGGGGATATCCGGTCGAGGTTCTGGGCTGGAGATGATGTATCGGCGCTCTGACGGTCGATCTGAATCATCTGGTATGGTTAGGACTAGAAACGACTCCACGTCTTTCAGTTCAGGGACGATGGCTCTGGCAAGTGCAATTTCTTCCGGGGTGGATGATGAGTGAACCGTAGAATCATGGCCGCGAACTTCGGAATCTGCGATACCATAGCGGACGAGAAAGTCGAAAAGGTGTGGTTGCGAATTGTAATATATCGGTTCGGTGACGACTGCACCACTACGGTCCCATCGAATGAGTCTTGCATAGTCTTTCATAATGAGAACCGAGAATGTATGTGTGCGGTACTGAGCGCTCATTATCGCCGTGGCATACGCCGTGATCTGGCCTAGATTTGATCGTGAACCAGATGTCAGGTGTAGGAAGGAGTTTAAGTCGTCGCCGCTGTTGGAAGTGTGGTCCCTGGGGTTAGACGGAACTTTGAGGACAAATGGGTCCGCCTCCGATTTCATCTCGATGACAAAATCCACGCGAGAGAGGTCGAGATCATCTTTTGTCCTTTTCCCATGCATATATACCGAGCAGTCGGGCTTCAGTTTGAGATGGAATTTGCCACGCGGTGCTTTGTCTGAGGAACGGGATGTGTTGACTATGATTAAACTTGGGACATGCGGAGAAATGGCTTCAATCTAAAAGGGTAGGATTAGTCACAGAACAAGTGCGGTGGGCGACGTGGGTCAGAACTCACAAATTTATCATACGATGCACTCTCCGTTTGTGAGAGCGATTTAATGAAATCGTCGAACAATCCCGTGGGGAATTGGGGAACAGAGGAGGGATCCGAGGGAGGGGGTAGGAAACGATTCAAAAAGGCTTCCGCGCTTATCGGTCCAACGAAAAAAGGGCTCATTTCAGTTGCAAGACGGGAAAAAATTGAAGTTCTATCTTCATATCTGTCGATATACCTGTCAGTGGTGGTGCTCCGTGTGTGAACAGGAGTCCCAGGCGGTAGAGAAGCGTTTGAGGGGGGGGGGGGTGCTCATAATGGCAACGGGTGACGTGGAGCCGGCTTGCGCCGGCTTTCAATGGCTTGCGCCGATTTTCCCAAGTCGACTAAAAAGGTCAGCTCGGTGACATGCGGCGCGGCTCGGCTAGCATTTTAGCCGACTCAGGCGCCGGCTTTAGCCGAGCTTTAGCTGGAGCTGCCGAAACACTAGTCAAGAGAGCCAAAGAGGCGAAGAAAGACAAGCATACCGCAAACCGAAAGGAGGAGGAGATCCAGTTGAAGAACACTATCGTGAGTCTTTTCTGCTTAAGTCTTGACGTTGGAAGTTAAGACTTCTTGGGTTCTTGCTAGCATCGACTACGTCGCTCGAGGCTACCAGTTCTTGCCAATTTCTTGCTCACATCAGATGTGATTCCTTCTGACGACTCAAGCCCTCCGCCTTCGCACAAATGGACCCTTGAACCATCGCGATCACATCCTCCACCGCTCTATTACCTTCCAGTGGTCTTGACCCCTTCTCAAGAGGCTTTCATCGCTAAGAGAAAAGCAGAGGTGATCGTTGTCTTATCGCTATGTCACCATGATACTGACAGAGTCTGATCTTCAAGGCGGCTGAAACTGCTGAGAAGGAGTGGAGTGCTTTCCTTGACGAGCGCGACACCGCAATTAACGAGGTTCGGGAACTTCGGCGGCGAGTGTCTGAAGAGGAGGCTCGCAAGCAGGTGGAGCAAGAGGCAGCCAAAGCAGAGGATGACACCGGTCCTAGTCCTGTCCATAATACCGAGAAAAACGAAAACACCGTCCCCGAGCTTTCCCCGTCTGAGCCTAGGATGGATGTGGACGAGACCATTACCGAGGAGGGACATGGACCAACCTTGAAGCAGGATGGTCTCAAACCAGACGAGCCAGAAAGAAAAGATGATCCTACGGCCATGCAGGCCCCACCAAACATGGCTGACAATGACACATCCCGCTGTATGGTAACACGACCAAAGAATGCATCAACGTACCATTGGAGTGCCCATTGCGCCTCGACGCGGCCTCGTGCTTATAACCTTTTCGGTCAGCGCACGCCTTGCTGACAACAACCATTACAGGTCCCATTGTCTAAAAAGTTTCACATGGCATACAGTACAGTGTGGTATGCAGTGTGATTTCCAACTTTTTACTCGCCGAGGCCGCGCTGTGGTGCACGCGACTGGCCATCTTCCTGAGTCGGGCTTATCTGGCGTGGCGGATAAGCATTTTTGTTCCTCGGATGTGGCAAGCGCTTTACGAGCAGCTCAAGTTTTTCTTCAACCTCTATTTCCTCCTCGTCACCCTATCCCAATTCATTCCTGCCTTCAGAACTGGTGCACTCTCATTCTCTCCATAATATTGTCGCTTTTTTTGAGTCAATCTGACATCCTTATCCCCCCTTTCCTACATCCTCGGTAGGTTTCCTTATAACATACATCGCCCCACTCGCCTTCGTTCTCCTTGTCACTATGGGCCTATGACAACTATAAGCTCAATCTACGCGACCGCGAGGCCAACTCGGCACGCTACCTTATCCTTGCCTCGGGTGCTTCATCTCCTTCCGACGAGGAAGAGCTATCGCATTCGTTGTTCGAAGGTGATTTCCCACCCACGCGCTCCGTCCTATCTTCCTCCATACGTGTCGGTGACCTCATCCTGTTAGAGAAGAACCAGCAGGTACTGGCCGACCTCATCCTACTGTGCACGTCCGACTCGTTAGGAACTTGCTTCATCCGCACCGACCAACTGGATGGCGAGACTGATTGGAAGCTGCGCGTTGCTGGTAAAGCTGCCCTTCGACCATGAACTCCTCAACCTTGACGCTGAGATCTACGGTGCGTCTCTCAAAGCTGATTCCACCCCACCCCCCACCCCCGTGTTTGCTCATACTCCTCCCGTTCCTGCAGCAGATGTTCCTAGCAAGGACATCCATACATTTATTGGCACATTTACGATTAACACACCGCCCACTGTATCCTCGAACGAGGTGCCCATGTCCAAGTACTGACGATCGAGCCACTCTCTGCAGAGAACATGCTATGGGCGAATACCGTGCTTGCTGCGGGGTCTGCTATTGGGTTTGTGGTATATGCTGGGCCAGAGATGTGCACGGTGATGAACACGAGTCACCCGCAGACAAAAGTTGGGCTACTGGATACAAAATCAGTCGACTCACCAAGGTGTGTCTTCTTGGTCCTGCCTGGTTCAGCGCGTGCTAATTGTGTATCAAAGATTCTTTGTGCAGTATCTTTCGTGCTGTCTGTGGTGCTCGTTGTGTTGAACGGGTTCCGTGGATTCTGGTACATCTAGTCATCTACGTGTTCTGATTCTTGGGTTTATTCTCATCTATTATCCCTATCAGGTGGGCCATTCCGTCATGGTGAAGATTGTGCAGCGTAACGACTGGCTTGAAGACGAGACAGCCAAACATAGCATGTGAAGGGTGACGCGGAGCCCATATGGTGCGGGTCGTCAGTGAAAGGTGGAGTGTCCGCATGTATACACCTGATCTTGTCAAGAGTGCTGCGAGTTGCACCTCTCTGCCTCTGAGTGGAGTGACGCACGCCCTGAATACATTTGCACAAACTCGCGATTGGGAACGAGTTGCCTTGCCCACCCTCAATAGGGCTGCACGCCGTAACCGTACAATACGGCTGTATGGCCGTATTTGTACGGGTCCCGTTACCGTACCGTCAGTAATACAACTTGTTTCAAAACGGCCGTACCTTGTACGTGCCGTATACCGTACTCAGCCGTACCATTATGGGTGAAACCAGCCGTAAACGGCCGTACAATTCGTGCAGATGCGCCACGTGTGCTCTTGCTAGTCTAGGCCTAACACATGATTGCCTCGACGCAGCCTCGTGTTATCTATGCCTAACACATGTTTGCCTCGCGATATCTAGGTTTGTCTTTCGCTCCCTCTGTTTTCCTTTATCTCTCACTCCGTGTTCTTCAGGTTTCTCCTCTCTTGTCCTTTTCTCTGGACAACTACCATGGACCTTGTCATACTTCCCTTATCTGTACCCGGTCACAGTGCATGTAATGCATCCTCGCTGTCACCTCCGGTGATCCACCCGCTCTCCTTTTCCACGTTTCCTGTCGTTTCTCACCCATCGGGCCTTGGTTTGTCTTCCACTCCCTCTGTTTTCCTTTATCTCTCACTTCGTGTTCTCCAGGTTTCTCCTCTCTTGTCCTTTCTCTGGACAACCACCATGGACCCCGTCATACTTCCCTTATCTGTACCCATCCTCGTTGTCACCTCCGGTGATCCACCTGCTCTCCTTTTCCACGTTTCCTGTCGTTTCCCACCCATCGGGCGATTCGGGCCTACGAATTCATTTTAGTTTTGTGAGTGTAGGTACGATGTTGCTGAATAAAAACCCCTTGTTACAGCAGAAAATACTTGTCCATTCGCCCCTGTGTGCCTCTAATGTCTGCTCGATCTGACCCCGACCAGTGTGCGCTGGATGAGAATGGCCAACTCAAGGATGCCAACAACATCCGATGGTTCAACTCCCCAAGTGACAAGACCCCCATCCCTCTTCTGCCTGTCGAAGGAGTTGAAGGAGAGACTGTCACCGATGTTGGAGGTACGCCTCAACATACCGTCTATCTCGCAATTACTAACGCTTATCATCACAGCTCCTCATACTAGACCTCAGCAAAATGAGTTGGGAGAGAGCGCTGGCTGTGCAGAGTCAGGACCGTCAGGTATGTACTCTGTTGCTTACTATGCCGTGTCGGCGCGTTCTCGCTCTATCATCCGAGACTGTGATTTGTTGACCTCTTAATGGTACTAGGCCTTGGTCGAATTCAGCGCAGTGGTCGGGGAAGGAAGATGGCTGAAGCCCTCGAGTATGAGAAGGCTGACAACGATGGTAACCCAATCAAACGCCTCACGACCCTCACTGTGCGCCCGCCTCGAAAATCTCGCCAAGTCAAGAAGCAACACATTGACACAACAGACATGGGAGCCTCCTCGGATGAAGATGATTGTGACTACCAGGACACCGAACCTGCAGAGCTTGAATCTGAGAGCTCATCACCCTCGGAAGGCGACTGTCAAGATACGCTCCCATCTAATGCTGAGGCAAGTTCTTATTTTTGTCTTATTGTTTCCATTCTGACACTTGCGGCAATCAACCTGCAGGTCGCAGACATCCTACCGTCTAAGACAATACCCACTGGGCGGGGTACTTCCGGAAAGCGTACACGCACAAAGCCAACACCCTCTTTTGGGGAGATCCAACCCATCAGCCGCGCTGAGAGCATGTGCAGTAACAGCGATACGCGTGAAAAAACACCAAAACCAATGGTGCATTTAGGGCCTCCTTACACTCTCACTTAACACTAACATGCCGAATCGAAGGTTACAAGGAATCCCATCTATCATTTCTATGAGGCAGTCGAACGAAGCTCGAACGGAGAACTCAGAAACCCTGGCGACAGGCACTACAAGTGCCTCCACGGAAATGGGAAGGTGCTGACCATCACAAAGAAAATGAAATATTCTTTGAACGGTAAGAGTAGGACGCAGCTCAATTTGATGTGCGCTCACTACTTCTGGCAGGTCTGATAGGTCATTTAAGATCTGTGTCAGCACCAATGTATCGCCTCTATGTGGCGATGAAGGAGCAGTCTCCCGATCAAATTACCGCAGACTAGTGTTTCGGCGGCTACAAGAGCCGAGCCGAGCCGTTAGCCGAGCCACAATTAGCCGGGCAGTCAGCTTGTTAGCCGAGCTGCGCCGTGGGCACCCATGCCACTTAGCCGCGCCGAGCCGCGCTGCCAAAATAGCCGGCGTTTCTCCGGCTAGAGTGCGGCTCAGCTCCCAATCCAGATCGCGAAAATTGTAGTCAAATCTTAGTTCCCATACATCAAACTACAGCTCTACAACAAAATCGACGCGTGATACATCATCGCCTACATGTACCTCAAAGCCCAACGTCTCAAACTACAAAAACATGCTACTTCCAGGACCTTGTACGAGTGGCCCGAGCGGGTGTTTGATGTATGTACCGAGACGGTTTAGCAATCGCGCGAGTCGAAGAGCGAAGGCTAAATAAATCTAGTTAGTGCCGCTATTCATAGAGGGCGAGGTCACTTACACCCGACTAGTGAAGATAGGTGCACGGTCCACGCTGACATGGGGTGGTGCTTTGATGGGCTGATCAGTCACGGTTTCCGAGCACTGTAAGAGGATGGAATGAAGGAACTGATAGTCCGGTTTCTTGTCAAAGCCAAGAGAACGGACATAGGTGACGAATTTGCAGAAGGGAGCGGGTAAGCCTTCGCACAGCTCTTCCACTGTGATCGATGTTTTCTTACGGAGGACTACCTCCTCGTCGTTGCCTGCGGAATTGCTGGTCCAAGGCAACTCGCCGAGTGCTGAATAAATGATGGTATAGGCGAGAGACTCTAGGTCATCACGACGCGACTGGACATTGCCTTGCTGGCCACTGATGGATGCGAACGGAAGGGTACCAACGATCGAATGATTCGTTGTGAAAGGGATATGTAAATAAGTTGCGGGATTATGGAACAATCGTGCCAAGCCGAAATCGATGAGAAAGAGGGTAGAAGGAAGGTTATCAGCACGAATCATGAAATTCCCAGGTTTAATGTCACGATGGATGTAGTGTCGATCATGAAGTGACTGGACTGCTAAGAGCTGCATGTGAGGGTGTGTTTAGGTTTAGTATGATTGTTTGTTTTATATAACATACCATTTGGGTGGCGTACGAGAATGTCTTCCTGTGGTCAAACTCAAGCTGATTGATCAGGTCGCCCAGTGAAGTTCCGAGATGATCGAGGACAATAACTTCATATATACTTTCCTTGCCGTACCAGAGTACTCGAGGGATTCCTCTGCCACCGGCGATAGTTGTATACACGTTGTGTTCATGACTGAGCCTTGAAGGTAAGCCGCATGGGTGCCCTATCTTCACAGCAACATCACCCCCCGTCGCAATGTCTTTTCCTAGATAGACACTCCCTAACGAACTCAGGAAAGTGTGTCAAACTTGAGTCAGAGTCGAGCTCACCAGATCCCCCAGTACCGAGTAGGTTACATACTCTGTACCGGCCACCAACACGCACAATATCTGACTTCGAGGGAGAGAATCGCTTCTCCGAGGTATGTCGTGGATTTCGAAGGCGCGTAGTCGTCATCAACGTTAAGAGAGAGAAATGATGGGTAAAGTCAACTTGGGGGATGTGTCGGTTCACTAAATTGCGAACTCCGATGTCAAATAAACACCAACAATATCGCATGCAACTGCTGTGCGATCATCTCTGTCAGTACAGACAGTAACGTGGCCAAGGAAAATATATTCTCATTGCAGTGACGTAAAAAAGCTGGGGTTAAGACTCGCAATCATTGTAGTTAATAAGGTCATTCAACAAATTGTCAAACGAAACAACAGGATCATCCACAAAGAGAGAGCTAAGCTCGCCAGTTGGCACCGACATACTCATGGCAGCTTCCGATATTGACCATCCGTTCATGAAGTTGAGGTGTTCTTTCTTGAGTGAATATTTCAGCATTTGAAGGGCCTCCATGAGAATTGGGCTGATTCGGTTTCGCTTCGCGGTGTCCGTGTCCTTTGCTGACGAGAACACACGCTCGCAAGGGACGGACGTTGCCTGGATCGGGAGATAATCCATCGCGATTGAGAACAGTGTTGGGAGTTCCAACCTATTAGCCTGTTGAGGGAGTTAGTTGTAGTACCAAAATGCCATTCAATTATAGGAATCACCTCACCTCCCAGAACCGCAGGATGTTGGTCTCCTCAGACAAGATTGGACCCGAAACATATTTTTGGAATTCAACATCCACACTGAACACATTACGTGTGGACTTTTTTTTGTATACAGAATCTTGGACTTTGAATCGTGTTGGAGCCACAGAAACCACTGGATCGGGTTGGACAGGGGAATCCGTCGTTGTAGCTTCAGACGTTGACGACTTCTGGCTATGGTACTGACACATCTGCAAGTCGTGAGAAAGATGACTGAGGAGTTGAATTGTGTAGTCTTACGAGCGCCAGAATGATATCTTTGGCACGCTGGATATAGTGACCTTCCCATTCAGCTTGGATCCACGAGAGGCGCATAGCAGGGTTGAGGACTGTTCAATGAAGTCAGAGGTTAGAGCGACAAATCTTGATTCAAAGACTGACACATTGTGACGACATAAGCGTCTGTATCGTCCATTCGAATGTAGTATTTCTTTGCCCACCGCAGGCCGATTTCCGTCCAGGGCCGGAGCATCTCGTGCTGTTCCCCGAGTTTTTCCCATTCTGTCATAAACATCTCAAAACTGGATATCGCACGCGACAAAACCGGTGTGGATTCGGACGACATGCTTTGTTGACACGCGTGCGGAACCTGTTGTCACATGAGTGACTGTCCATGGGTTAAATAGACGACTCACGCTCAAGACAGTTTCTAACCCTTCAAGGATGTACCAATCAATTTCCAACAGCTTCCAATCGGAGAAGTCAACCAATTCAGTGTTAAGATACCGATCGAGAGCCTACATTAGATATTTGATTAGTCTCCACTGTAACACCGTCCAGTCGCTGAGATGAACTTACTGGCCGGAGAACTTTTAGACGTCGCAGCATCATAAAAACCGAATCCCACCTCGTCTTCACATCCCTCAGAAGTTGAAGCTCGGGAACTTGGACGATACGACGTTTGCCACTCTGAGTTTTTTCAGAGAACCATTGTCGTTCGTTTCCGTCTTGGATGAACTTACGAAAGCCTTCCCTGCGTTGGTCCGAAGAGCGTAAAAGACGAATAATTCTGCGAGCACGCCTGAGGGGATCGCGCTTGATACCCGCAACCCATTCCTTAAGGTTAGAATGGTCATCGTAGCAATCACCCAGCTTCAACTCGTCAATATGGTGATCACCAATATCAATGTCACCACCATCCAATTCATCCTCGGAGTCATCGCAATCTATGTGGTTTGAATCGACGGCAACTTTGAGCTCGGAGAGATACCCCTTTGAAACAGACGTCATCGATGAAATGACGTGAGACGAACAGATGTTAATGATGTGTGCGTAACACCGGACGCGATGTTTAAGGTGATCGAAGTCAGCTGTGGTGAACGCCTCACGTTCGGCGAGCAGAGACTCTAGCTCTTCCATGGCTACAGCGTTGTTCTCGGCGTTGTCGAGCGTAAAGTGGCCGATCTACAAAGAGTAAGGCAAACGTGCGAATAGATATCATATGAAATACATACCTTGAGTGTAACATTAGCTCCATCAGGAAAAGTGTCAGTACTTTTTCTTGTCTTTTAGTACTTTTTCATGTCTTTTTTGTCTTTTGCCTTTTAAAAAAGGCAAGAAAGACAAAAAAGTCATGAAAAAAGTATAGAAAGACAAGAAAAAGTACTGACACTTTTCCTGATGTCGATCAAGTAGGTGTAGGATATTCTTCGCTATATTGACGCCTGTGTGTTTCTTCTTGAGGCGATGAAAGCCGATAAGTGCAGCATTAAGTGCGAGGCGTCCACTTGACTCGTCACTTGAGATCCAGTGTGCGGTCAACGCTAAGTAGGCCTCTAGGTTCGTGTTTGACCAGACGTCTGAAGTGAAACTGATCCGCCCGCAGGATTTCTATGACCGAAGACAGTTGACAAAGCGGAAAGACAAAATGACTATACCCACAGAAAGGTCCGATTTCAACCGTTCGAATGAATTCCGCCATTCACTGATGACTGCTTCCCTCATCTTATCGCGGCGAGGGATGTCGGCGTCAACGAGAGTCTTGCAAAGAACCATACACATCTGTCGAAACTCGGGGCATTCTACAACACGAATCGACTGAAGACTAGTGAGAGTGTGAAAGCACGCGAGATCGTCGGGACTCACCTGATCATCTGCAACTACGAAGCGAACGAGATGCTCCAGGAACGCCTCTGGTGAAAATGATGGGAGCTCGGGGTCGCGTTTGTTGCGAGCATCGTGGGTAGATGGATCGCCCAATTCGCTCGATAGCTTATATGACCACTTGTGCTGTAAAACAGCGCCATCGTACTCCTCAGCGTGTATTTGGCGGAGATGCCGTCGAAGATTCGTGTTTCCGGTATTTGGCCCGTAGATATAATTAGCTACACCATCGGGGAGCGTAGACTTATCGGTGCCATATATCTCGCTGCTTGTTGTAAGAAAACAGAATAGATATTCGAAAGTCCGTACGTACGAGCATAGCTTGCAGATTTTAGGTGGAGGCATTTCTCCGTTCGAAGAACGCTTGCCTCTAGTACGACCCATGCCAGTGAAGAAGTGCACAAGATCGAGGGCTACATTTGATTTAACTGGTCTATTGAGGGCGTCAGCTTGTTGGGGACTCGTTCTCTGAGGCTCTAGCTTAGGCGAGGGATTTGGAGGACCAGATATGTCAGATATCTCGTCGTCATCGTCTATCCCCTGCAAGTCGAATTCTTCGGCACTGACGACTGCGTCGAGTTGGGTGGTAGTTGCCTAGATTAACTGGTGAGTCTCTCAAGACTAAAGGTACATAGAGGGCCCAGAAAAATCACCTTTGATCGGGTCTGAGACGAGCCAACGGGACGTGCGCTCGGGCGACGAGAACCACCCTTGGCATTGACTCGTCCCACAGCCACAGGTGCAGCTACTGATGACGGTTCAAGGGGCTGTTTTGTCTTGCATGGAGCCATGGCACGAAGAGAAACCAAAGGATCAGTGAGAACGGGGGATTCAAGAGAAATGGGGAATCGAGAGAACAGGGGATTTGTGACGCCAGTGCATTGCTTGTGGGCCGAGACTTGTGCTACCCACGGGCACTCCACGGAAAATGACCAAAATAACCAAATAGATTACGTCCATGACATTGACGTTGAATTGCGGGTCCGTCGGCAAGCATTGGGCGAGCGACTCAAAATCAAAATGTGTGCACTGTGCAAGCGCCGAACCGCTGGGCCTGGGAACGATACTTTGATGGCGTTCTGACGGTCGCTAAACCCAAAGTGAGTGCAAGTGAACAGGATAACTAAGACGAGATGAGGACCTTGGGAAGTAAGATGGGCAGTGAATGGGTGAGCCGCAAGCAGCGAAGGGAGTGCACGTGCACATGCCACGATGTCAGTCTTGTCAACCGTTATCGGTTAGATCGTGTACGTTCAATTGAGTCGCGTACGTTCATGTGAATCAGATTCATGACTCAGAATACTCGGATCGGATCACATCACACTGGACAGACAGGCAACGCACGCCGCACATACAGTACAAACGTGAGAGATGCAACAGTACCACTGCTATACCACTGCACCACTGCTAACCCTGCCGCTTGCTCGCCGACACCATATAAAAAGCCTTCTCTTCAGCCACAGACCTCGACCGCTTGGAACTGGAATGGGTGATGCAAACCATATTTACATGGCAGAATATGCTGAGAGCTGGCCTTGTCACTGGAGGGCCACTCGTTGTCAAGGACCGTCTTGAATTAACTGAGCGTCGGGACTCACCTGATCATCTGCAACTACGAGATGCTCGAGCAGCGTGGGTGGATGCATTGCCAACTTCGCTCGATAGCTTATATGTCCATTTATACTCCAAGACCGCTTTGTCGTACTCCTCAGCGTGTGCTTGGTAGAGATGCCTTCGGAGATTCGTGTTTGCGGTGGTTGGCCCGTAGATATATCTGGCTACACCGGGGAGCATAGACTTATCGAATCCATATTTCTCGCTGTTTGTCATAAGAAAGCAGAATGGATATCAGAAAGTCTGTACATACGAGCATAGCTTGCAGACTTTAGGTGGAGGCGGACCTTGCTTCAAAATTATTGGGCCGCCTTGAGTGGGTTGTTCAATACCAGTGAAGAAGTACAGGAGATCGAGGGTTGCAATCACGTCAACGGGCCCATTGAGGGGGTCAGCTTGTTGGGAACCCGTGTTCTGAGGCTCTAGCTCAGACAAGGGATTTGGAGGACCAGATGTGTCGGATATCTCGTCGTCACCGTCTTTCCCCTGCAAGTCGAATTCTTTGGCATTGGCGACTGCGTCGAGTTGGGTGGTAGTTGCCTTGGATTAACCAGTAAGTCTCAAGACTCAAGGTACGTAGAGAGCCCAGGAAAGTCACCTTTGGTTGAGTCAGAGACGAGCCAACGGGACATGCACTCGAACAACGAGAAGCATCCTTGGCATTGGCTCGTCCCACAGCCACAGGTGCAGCTACTGATGACGGTTCAAGGGGCTGTTCTGTCTTGCACGGAGCCATGGCACGAAGAGAAAACGAAGGATCAGTGAGAACGGGGGATTCAAGAGAAATGGGGAATCGAGAGAACGGGGGATTTATGGCCTAAAATCCCGAAGGCCAGTGTATTGCTTGTGGGCCGAGACTTGCGCTACCCACAGGGGGAAATGACCAAAATGACCAAATAGATTACGTCCATGACATTGACGTTGGATTGCGGGTCTGTCACCAAGCATTGGGCGAACGACTCAAAGTGAAAATGTGGTGTTGTAGACTTGTAATCTTGGCGCTAAATACAGCATTCTTTTTTGGATACTGAGTGAAAGTGAACGGAATAACAAAGACAAGATGAGGACCTTGGGAAGTAAGAAGGGTGAATGGGCGTGCACATGCCACGATGTCAGTCGAGTCACCGTACGTTCAAATTGAGTCGCGTACGTTCAATTGAATCACGCGATTCATGACTCAGAAATACCCAGATCGGATTGGATTGGATCACATCATACTGAACGGCACATTAGGCAGTAACTTACGTACAGAACAAACACGAGAGAAACATAGTAACCACTGCTAACCCTGCCGCCGCTTGCTCCCAGACACCTTATTAAAGGGACCCCCCTCATCCGCTACAGGCCTCGACCGCTTGGATTGTGATTGGGAATAGAAGTGGATCGAAGCATTCGATCGTGCAATACTCTGAAGACTGGCCTTGTCATTGGAGGGCCACTCGGCGTTAAGGGCCTGCTCGAATTGCTTGAGCAGGGTGTCATAACCCTTCAAAAACGTCAACCCTATTTCATAATTCTTGTCTTCTTCCTCTGGATTCTTGCGTAGACTACGACCAGAGAGTATGTAGGGGTTGAGCTTTGTAGGCGGCGCTTGGTCTGATGGCCGTGGACGATATTGGCCGGCGACAGAATCATACAACTCCATCGCAAGCTCATGAAGGATAGGATTGTCGCGAATTTGAAATCCTTTCTCCCTCAGTGGATTACCTGCTTTCAGCCACGTCGACTTCTCTGTGCTTCCGATGTTAGAATATACCTTTGGGTTCATCACCCCGTTGATGAAAATTGAGCGTGTGCTCTCATCCCAGGTAGTTGGCACCCATGTCACAACAATCCACATAAGAACCCAGAAAAATGATTCAAGGTCATGACTGAATGTGTGGCGGATCTTGGGGCGTTCGATAAGCTCAGCAGCCATAAACTGCCAGGTTCCCTGGCGGAAAGATATGTCAGGAGTCGGGAATACTGGGTCATGTAATAACTTACAGTGCGTGTTTGCTGGCGTGCGGTACTGCCACTGTGTTCGTCATCTCGGTCGATCACCTTGGAGAGATCCCAATCGATGAGTAATCCGCCCTGAATCTTCGATTCATGCGGGTCATTATGGTCCAATTCATCGTCGCAGGCGATCAAGATATTTCCTGGACTAATGTCTCGATGAAGGATCCCAATGTCATGAGCAGCTTTGTGAGCTACAATGTGAATCAGGTTACATAGACAAACTGCTAAGAAAATAGTCATCTCACCTTTCAGGGCAGCATACATTGCATTTACAAACTCCCGAGTACATTTGAATTCCTCCAACTTCCTCCCTATGGTACCTAGGACAATACGGTAGTGCCGATGAGGAGTTAGTTTATAATTCATGTCGTTGCCGACTTTGTGAGTTTGAGTTTGGTGATAGATGTCGGCGCCAACATCACCAGCCGATAAGCAGGAAGGAATGTTGTCAACTTTTCCCCGATGGAGCAGATCATAGAGCTCCCCTTCTGGTTTGATGTCCTTCAAAAGGACACGCCAAGAGTCCTTGACGAGGACACGACGCCTTTCTTTGACATCCAAGGCGAATAACGACCGAGTCCACCGACCTACGGGGATATCCGGTCGAGGTTCTGGGCTGGAGATGATATATCGGCGCTCTGACGGTCGATCTGAATCATCTGGTATGGTTAGGACTAGAAACGACTCCACGTCTTTCAGTTCAGGGACGATGGCTCTGGCAAGTGCAATTTCTTCCGGGGTGGATGATGAGTGAACCGTAGAATCATGGCCGCGAACTTCGGAATCTGCGATACCATAGCGGACGAGAAAGTCGAAAAGGTGTGGTTGCGAATTGTAATATATCGGTTCGGTGACGACTGCACCACTACGGTCCCATCGAATGAGTCTTGCATAGTCTTTCATAATGAGAACCGAGAATGTATGTGTGCGGTACTGAGCGCTCATTATCGCCGTGGCATACGCCGTGATCTGGCCTAGATTTGATCGTGAACCAGATGTCAGGTGTAGGAAGGAGTTTAAGTCGTCGCCGCTGTTGGAAGTGTGGTCCCTGGGGTTAGACGGAACTTTGAGGACAAATGGGTCCGCCTCCGATTTCATCTCGATGACAAAATCCACGCGAGAGAGGTCGAGATCATCTTTTGTCCTTTTCCCATGCATATATACCGAGCAGTCGGGCTTCAGTTTGAGATGGAATTTGCCATGCGGTGCTTTGTCTGAGGAACGGGATGTGTTGACTATGATTAAACTTGGGACATGCGGAGAAATGGCTTCAATCTAAAAGGGTAGGATTAGTCACAGAACAAGTGCGGTGGGCGACGTGGGTCAGAACTCACAAATTTATCATACGATGCACTCTCCGTTTGTGAGAGCGATTTAATGAAATCGTCGAACAATCCCGTGGGGAATTGGGGAACAGAGGAGGGATCCGAGGGAGGGGGTAGGAAACGATTCAAAAAGGCTTCCGCGCTTATCGGTCCAACGAAAAAAGGGCTCATTTCAGTTGCAAGACGGGAAAAAATTGAAGTTCTATCTTCATATCTGTCGATATACCTGTCAGTGGTGGTGCTTCGTGTGTGAACAGGAGTCCCAGGCGGTAGAGAAGCGTTTGAGGGGGGGGGGGGTGCTCATAATGGCAACGGGTGACGTGGAGCCGGCTTGCGCCGGCTTTCAATGGCTTGCGCCGATTTTCCCAAGTCGACTAAAAAGGTCAGCTCGGTGACATGCGGCGCGGCTCGGCTAGCATTTTAGCCGACTCAGGCGCCGGCTTTAGCCGAGCTTTAGCTGGAGCTGCCGAAACACTAATTGTATATAAAGCTCTCGTGGGACGTGTTGCAGATGACACCTCTAGCAGCGACCATGAAACTCATAGCAATGAGAACAAGTCCCCAACTCATAGTTCGCATGCAGAGGATTTAGACGGTGGCGAAACCATGGATCTCGATGAAGACACAGATCTCAATGGCCAAGACCCGCATCATCTCCGCGACATTTTTACAGCTGAGGTATGTTTAGATTTCAATCAGTGCAGCCACTAAAATTGGCATTTTCTCTTCAGTGCCCGACTTGGTCCAGTCCAAAAGGGCCAGGGTCATTGTTTGATAACGATGACAATATATCTATAGAGCCTCGCAAAAATCAGTCAGGCCGGAAGGATTATTCTGCATTGTTCGCTGAATCGGACAGCGACAACAAGCAAACTCCCACTGGATCTGGACCAAATCAGGCGCATGGGTCGCCACCTGAAGGCCAACACGAAATAACACCTAAGCCTGCGAAATCTCGCCGCCAGAAAGCTTATGATTTCGAGGTTTGTAAATGCATCTCTCTTGCTTGAAGATCACCTGCGTAGATGTTGAATTTTTTAGAAACCTCATTGGGAGGAATCAGCCGACAAAACTCCTAGTAAGCAGCCGCCTAAACAGCACATCAAGATCGAACGGGCCCACGAGGATACTATCCCTTCCGCTCAGAGTAGTGTTTCGGCAGCTCCAGCTAAAGCTCGGCTAAAGCCGGCGCCTGAGTCGGCTAAAATGCTAGCCGAGCCGCGCCGCATGTCACCGAGCTGACCTTTTTAGTCGACTTGGGAAAATCGGCGCAAGCCATTGAAAGCCGGCGCAAGCCGGCTCCACGTCACCCGTTGCCATTATGAGCACCCCCCCCCCCCTCAAACGCTTCTCTACCGCCTGGGACTCCTGTTCACACACGAAGCACCACCACTGACAGGTATATCGACAGATATGAAGATAGAACTTCAATTTTTTCCCGTCTTGCAACTGAAATGAGCCCTTTTTTCGTTGGACCGATAAGCGCGGAAGCCTTTTTGAATCGTTTCCTACCCCCTCCCTCGGATCCCTCCTCTGTTCCCCAATTCCCCACGGGATTGTTCGACGATTTCATTAAATCGCTCTCACAAACGGAGAGTGCATCGTATGATAAATTTGTGAGTTCTGACCCACGTCGCCCACCGCACTTGTTCTGTGACTAATCCTACCCTTTTAGATTGAAGCCATTTCTCCGCATGTCCCAAGTTTAATCATAGTCAACACATCCCGTTCCTCAGACAAAGCACCGCAGTGGCAAATTCCATCTCAAACTGAAGCCCGACTGCTCGGTATATATGCATGGGAAAAGGACAAAAGATGATCTCGACCTCTCTCGCGTGGATTTTGTCATCGAGATGAAATCGGAGGCGGACCCATTTGTCCTCAAAGTTCCGTCTAACCCCAGGGACCACACTTCCAACAGCGGCGACGACTTAAACTCCTTCCTACACCTGACATCTGGTTCACGATCAAATCTAGGCCAGATCACGGCGTATGCCACGGCGATAATGAGCGCTCAGTACCGCACACATACATTCTCGGTTCTCATTATGAAAGACTATGCAAGACTCATTCGATGGGACCGTAGTGGTGCAGTCGTCACCGAACCGATATATTACAATTCGCAACCACACCTTTTCGACTTTCTCGTCCGCTATGGTATCGCAGATTCCGAAGTTCGCGGCCATGATTCTACGGTTCACTCATCATCCACCCCGGAAGAAATTGCACTTGCCAGAGCCATCGTCCCTGAACTGAAAGACGTGGAGTCGTTTCTAGTCCTAACCATACCAGATGATTCAGATCGACCGTCAGAGCGCCGATACATCATCTCCAGCCCAGAACCTCGACCGGATATCCCCGTAGGTCGGTGGACTCGGTCGTTATTCGCCTTGGATGTCAAAGAAAGGCGTCGTGTCCTCGTCAAGGACTCTTGGCGTGTCCTTTTGAAGGACATCAAACCAGAAGGGGAGCTCTATGATCTGCTCCATCGGGGAAAAGTTGACAACATTCCTTCCTGCTTATCGGCTGGTGATGTTGGCGCCGACATCTATCACCAAACTCAAACTCACAAAGTCGGCAACGACATGAATTATAAACTAACTCCTCATCGGCACTACCGTATTGTCCTAGGTACCATAGGGAGGAAGTTGGAGGAATTCAAATGTACTCGGGAGTTTGTAAATGCAATGTATGCTGCCCTGAAAGGTGAGATGACTATTTTCTTAGCAGTTTGTCTATGTAACCTGATTCACATTGTAGCTCACAAAGCTGCTCATGACATTGGGATCCTTCATCGAGACATTAGTCCAGGAAATATCTTGATCGCCTGCGACGATGAATTGGACCATAATGACCCGCATGAATCGAAGATTCAGGGCGGATTACTCATCGATTGGGATCTCTCCAAGGTGATCGACCGAGATGACGAACACAGTGGCAGTACCGCACGCCAGCAAACACGCACTGTAAGTTATTACATGACCCAGTATTCCCGACTCCTGACATATCTTTCCGCCAGGGAACCTGGCAGTTTATGGCTGCTGAGCTTATCGAACGCCCCAAGATCCGCCACACATTCAGTCATGACCTTGAATCATTTTTCTGGGTTCTTATGTGGATTGTTGTGACACGGGTGCCAACTACCTGGGATGAGAGCACACGCTCAATTTTCATCAACGGGGTGATGAACCCAAAGGTATATTCTAACATCGGAAGCACAGAGAAGTCGACGTGGCTGAAAGCAGGTAATCCGCTGAGGGAGAAAGGATTTCGAATTCGCGACAATCCTATCCTTCACGAGCTTGCGATGGAATTGTATGATTCTGTCGCCGGCCAATATCGTCCACGGCCATCAGACCAAGCGCCGCCTACAAAGCTCAACCCCTACATACTCTCTGGTCGTAGTCTACGCAAGAATCCAGAGGAAGAAGACAAGAATTATGAAATAGGGTTGACGTTTTTGAAGGATTATGACACCCTGCTCAAGCAATTCGAGCAGGCCCTTAACGCCGAGTGGCCCTCCAATGACAAGGCCAGTCTTCAGAGTATTGCACGATCGAATGCTTCGATCCACTTCTATTCCCAATCACAATCCAAGCGGTCGAGGCCTGTAGCGGATGAGGGGGGTCCCTTTAATAAGGTGTCTGGGAGCAAGCGGCGGCAGGGTTAGCAGTGGTTACTATGTTTCTCTCGTGTTTGTTCTGTACGTAAGTTACTGCCTAATGTGCCGTTCAGTATGATGTGATCCAATCCAATCCGATCTGGGTATTTCTGAGTCATGAATCGCGTGATTCAATTGAACGTACGCGACTCAATTTGAACGTACGGTGACTCGACTGACATCGTGGCATGTGCACGCCCATTCACCCTTCTTACTTCCCAAGGTCCTCATCTTGTCTTTGTTATTCCGTTCACTTTCACTCAGTATCCAAAAAAGAATGCTGTATTTAGCGCCAAGATTACAAGTCTACAACACCACATTTTCACTTTGAGTCGTTCGCCCAATGCTTGGTGACAGACCCGCAATCCAACGTCAATGTCATGGACGTAATCTATTTGGTCATTTTGGTCATTTCCCCCTGTGGGTAGCGCAAGTCTCGGCCCACAAGCAATACACTGGCCTTCGGGATTTTAGGCCATAAATCCCCCGTTCTCTCGATTCCCCATTTCTCTTGAATCCCCCGTTCTCACTGATCCTTCGTTTTCTCTTCGTGCCATGGCTCCGTGCAAGACAGAACAGCCCCTTGAACCGTCATCAGTAGCTGCACCTGTGGCTGTGGGACGAGCCAATGCCAAGGATGCTTCTCGTTGTTCGAGTGCATGTCCCGTTGGCTCGTCTCTGACTCAACCAAAGGTGACTTTCCTGGGCTCTCTACGTACCTTGAGTCTTGAGACTTACTGGTTAATCCAAGGCAACTACCACCCAACTCGACGCAGTCGCCAATGCCAAAGAATTCGACTTGCAGGGGAAAGACGGTGACGACGAGATATCCGACACATCTGGTCCTCCAAATCCCTTGTCTGAGCTAGAGCCTCAGAACACGGGTTCCCAACAAGCTGACCCCCTCAATGGGCCCGTTGACGTGATTGCAACCCTCGATCTCCTGTACTTCTTCACTGGTATTGAACAACCCACTCAAGGCGGCCCAATAATTTTGAAGCAAGGTCCGCCTCCACCTAAAGTCTGCAAGCTATGCTCGTATGTACAGACTTTCTGATATCCATTCTGCTTTCTTATGACAAACAGCGAGAAATATGGATTCGATAAGTCTATGCTCCCCGGTGTAGCCAGATATATCTACGGGCCAACCACCACAAACATGAATCTCCGAAGGCATCTCTACCAAGCACACGCTGAGGAGTACGACAAAGCGGTCTTGGAGTATAAATGGACATATAAGCTATCGAGCGAAGTTGGCAATGCATCCACCCACGCTGCTCGAGCATCTCGTAGTTGCAGATGATCAGGTGAGTCCCGACGCTCAGTTAATTCAAGACGGTCCTTGACAACGAGTGGCCCTCCAGTGACAAGGCCAGCTCTCAGCATATTCTGCCATGTAAATATGGTTTGCATCACCCATTCCAGTTCCAAGCGGTCGAGGTCTGTGGCTGAAGAGAAGGCTTTTTATATGGTGTCGGCGAGCAAGCGGCAGGGTTAGCAGTGGTGCAGTGGTATAGCAGTGGTACTGTTGCATCTCTCACGTTTGTACTGTATGTGCGGCGTGCGTTGCCTGTCTGTCCAGTGTGATGTGATCCGATCCGAGTATTCTGAGTCATGAATCTGATTCACATGAACGTACGCGACTCAATTGAACGTACACGATCTAACCGATAACGGTTGACAAGACTGACATCGTGGCATGTGCACGTGCACTCCCTTCGCTGCTTGCGGCTCACCCATTCACTGCCCATCTTACTTCCCAAGGTCCTCATCTCGTCTTAGTTATCCTGTTCACTTGCACTCACTTTGGGTTTAGCGACCGTCAGAACGCCATCAAAGTATCGTTCCCAGGCCCAGCGGTTCGGCGCTTGCACAGTGCACACATTTTGATTTTGAGTCGCTCGCCCAATGCTTGCCGACGGACCCGCAATTCAACGTCAATGTCATGGACGTAATCTATTTGGTTATTTTGGTCATTTTCCGTGGAGTGCCCGTGGGTAGCACAAGTCTCGGCCCACAAGCAATGCACTGGCGTCACAAATCCCCTGTTCTCTCGATTCCCCATTTCTCTTGAATCCCCCGTTCTCACTGATCCTTTGGTTTCTCTTCGTGCCATGGCTCCATGCAAGACAAAACAGCCCCTTGAACCGTCATCAGTAGCTGCACCTGTGGCTGTGGGACGAGTCAATGCCAAGGGTGGTTCTCGTCGCCCGAGCGCACGTCCCGTTGGCTCGTCTCAGACCCGATCAAAGGTGATTTTTCTGGGCCCTCTATGTACCTTTAGTCTTGAGAGACTCACCAGTTAATCTAGGCAACTACCACCCAACTCAACGCAGTCGTCAGTGCCGAAGAATTCGACTTGCAGGGGATAGACGATGACGACGAGATATCTGACATATCTGGTCCTCCAAATCCCTCGCCTAAGCTAGAGCCTCAGAGAACGAGTCCCCAACAAGCTGACGCCCTCAATAGACCAGTTAAATCAAATGTAGCCCTCGATCTTGTGCACTTCTTCACTGGCATGGGTCGTACTAGAGGCAAGCGTTCTTCGAACGGAGAAATGCCTCCACCTAAAATCTGCAAGCTATGCTCATACGTACGGACTTTCGAATATCTATTCTGTTTTCTTACAACAAGCAGCGAGATATATGGCACCGATAAGTCTACGCTCCCCGATGGTGTAGCTAATTATATCTACGGGCCAAATACCGGAAACACGAATCTTCGATGGCATCTCCGCCAAATACACGCTGAGGAGTACGATGGCGCTGTTTTACAGCACAAGTGGTCATATAAGCTATCGAGCGAATTGGGCGATCCATCTACCCACGATGCTCGCAACAAACGCGACCCCGAGCTCCCATCATTTTCACCAGAGGCGTTCCTGGAGCATCTCGTTCGCTTCGTAGTTGCAGATGATCAGGTGAGTCCCGACGATCTCGCGTGCTTTCACACTCTCACTAGTCTTCAGTCGATTCGTGTTGTAGAATGCCCCGAGTTTCGACAGATGTGTATGGTTCTTTGCAAGACTCTCGTTGACGCCGACATCCCTCGCCGCGATAAGATGAGGGAAGCAGTCATCAGTGAATGGCGGAATTCATTCGAACGGTTGAAATCGGACCTTTCTGTGGGTATAGTCATTTTGTCTTTCCGCTTTGTCAACTGTCTTCGGTCATAGAAATCCTGCGGGCGGATCAGTTTCACTTCAGACGTCTGGTCAAACACGAACCTAGAGGCCTACTTAGCGTTGACCGCACACTGGATCTCAAGTGACGAGTCAAGTGGACGCCTCGCACTTAATGCTGCACTTATCGGCTTTCATCGCCTCAAGAAGAAACACACAGGCGTCAATATAGCGAAGAATATCTTACACCTACTTGATCGAGCTAATGTTACACTCAAGGTATGTATTTCATATGATATCTATTCGCACGTTTGCCTTACTCTTTGTAGATCGGCCACTTTACGCTCGACAACGCCGAGAACAACGCTGTAGCCATGGAAGAGCTAGAGTCTCTGCTCGCCGAACGTGAGGCGTTCACCACAGCTGACTTCGATCACCTTAAACATCGCGTCCGGTGTTACGCACACATCATTAACATCTGTTCGTCTCACGTCATTTCATCGATGACGTCTGTTTCAAAGGGGTATCTCTCCGAGCTCAAAGTTGCCGTCGATTCAAACCACATAGATTGCGATGACTCCGAGGATGAATTGGATGGTGGTGACATTGATATTGGTGATCACCATATTGACGAGTTGAAGCTGGGTGATTGCTACGATGACCATTCTAACCTTAAGGAATGGGTTGCGGGTATCAAGCGCGATCCCCTCAGGCGTGCTCGCAGAATTATTCGTCTTTTACGCTCTTCGGACCAACGCAGGGAAGGCTTTCGTAAGTTCATCCAAGACGGAAACGAACGACAATGGTTCTCTGAAAAAACTCAGAGTGGCAAACGTCGTATCGTCCAAGTTCCCGAGCTTCAACTTCTGAGGGATGTGAAGACGAGGTGGGATTCGGTTTTTATGATGCTGCGACGTCTAAGAGTTCTCCGGCCGGTAAGTTCATCTCAGCGACTGGACGGTGTTACAGTGGAGACTAATCAAATATCTAATGTAGGCTCTCGATCGGTATCTTAACACTGAATTGGTTGACTTCTCCGATTGGAAGCTGTTGGAAATTGATTGGTACATCCTTGAAGGGTTAGAAACTGTCTTGAGCGTGAGTCGTCTATTTAACCCATGGACAGTCACTCATGTGACAACAGGTTCCGCACGCGTGTCAACAAAGCATGTCGTCCGAATCCACACCGGTTTTGTCGCGTGCGATATCCAGTTTTGAGATGTTTATGACAGAATGGGAAAAACTCGGGGAACAGCACGAGATGCTCCGGCCCTGGACGGAAATCGGCCTGCGGTGGGCAAAGAAATACTACATTCGAATGGACGATACAGACGCTTATGTCGTCACAATGTGTCAGTCTTTGAATCAAGATTTGTCGCTCTAACCTCTGACTTCATTGAACAGTCCTCAACCCTGCTATGCGCCTCTCGTGGATCCAAGCTGAATGGGAAGGTCACTATATCCGGCGTGCCAAAGATATCATTCTGGCGCTCGTAAGACTACACAATTCAACTCCTCAGTCATCTTTCTCACGACTTGCAGATGCGTCAGTACCGTAGCCAGAAGTCGTCAACGTCTGAAGCTACAACGACGGATTCCCCTGTCCAACCCGATCCAGTGGTTTCTGTGGCTCCAACGCGATTCAAAGTCCAAGATTCTGTATACAAAAAAAAGTCCACACGTAATGTGTCCAGTGTGGATGTTGAATTCCAAAAATATGTTTCGGGTCCAATCTCGTCTGAGGAGACCAACATCCTGCGGTTCTGGGAGGTGAGGTGATTCCTATAATTGAATGGCGTTTTGGTACTACAACTAACTCCCTCAACAGGCTAATAGGTTGGAACTCCCAACACTGTTCTCAATCGCGATGGATTATCTCCCGATCCAGGCAACGTCCGTCCCTTGCGAGCGTGTGTTCTCGTCAGCAAAGGACACGGACACCGCGAAGCGAAACCGAATCAGCCCAATTCTCATGGAGGCCCTTCAAATGCTGAAATATTCACTCAAGAAAGAACACCTCAACTTCATGAACGGATGGTCAATATCGGAAGCTGCCATGAGTATGTCGGTGCCAACTGGCGAGCTTAGCTCTCTCTTTGTGGATGATCCTGTTGTTTCGTTTGACAATTTGTTGAATGACCTTATTAACTACAATGATTGCGAGTCTTAACCCCAGCTTTTTTACGTCACTGCAATGAGAATATATTTTCCTTGGCCACGTTACTGTCTGTACTGACAGAGATGATCGCACAGCAGTTGCGTGCGATATTGTTGGTGTTTATTTGACATCGGAGTTCGCAATTTAGTGAACCGACGCATCCCCCAAGTTGACTTTACCCATCATTTCTCTCTCTTAACGTTGATGACGACTACGCGCCTTCGAAATCCACGACATACCTCGGAGAAGCGATTCTCTCCCTCGAAGTCAGATATTGTGCGTGTTGGTGGCCGGTACAGAGTATGTAACCTACTCGGTACTGGGGGATCTGGTGAGCTCGACTCTGACTCGAGTTTGACACACTTTCCTGAGTTCGTTAGGGAGTGTCTATCTAGGAAAAGACATTGCGACGGGGGGTGATGTTGCTGTGAAGATAGGGCACCCATGCGGCTTACCTTCAAGGCTCAGTCATGAACACAACGTGTATACAACTATCGCCGGTGGCAGAGGAATCCCTCGAGTACTCTGGTACAGCAAGGAAAGTATATATGAAGTTATTGTCCTCGATCATCTCGGAACTTCACTGGGCGACCTGATCGATCAGCTTGAGTTTGACCACAGGAAGACATTCTCGTACGCCACCCAAATGGTACGTTATATAAAACAAACAATCATACTAAACCTAAACACACCCTCACATGCAGCTCTTAGCAGTCCAGTCACTTCATGATCGACACTACATCCATCGTGACATTAAACCTGGGAATTTCATGATTCGTGCTGATAACCTTCCTCCTACCCTCTTTCTCATCGATTTCGGCTTGGCACGATTGTTCCGTAATCCCGCAACTTATTTACATATCCCTTTCACAACGAATCATTCGATCGTTGGTACCCTTCCGTTCGCATCCATCAGTGGCCAGCAAGGCAATGTCCAGTCGCGTCGTGATGACCTAGAGTCTCTCGCCTATACCATCATTTATTCAGCACTCGGCGAGTTGCCTTGGACCAGCAATTCCGCAGGCAACGACGAGGAGGTAGTCCTCCGTAAGAAAACATCGATCACAGTGGAAGAGCTGTGCGAAGGCTTACCCGCTCCCTTCTGCAAATTCGTCACCTATGTCCGTTCTCTTGGCTTTGACAAGAAACCGGACTATCAGTTCCTTCATTCCATCCTCTTACAGTGCTCGGAAACCGTGACTGATCAGCCCATCAAAGCACCACCCCATGTCAGCGTGGACCGTGCACCTATCTTCACTAGTCGGGTGTAAGTGACCTCGCCCTCTATGAATAGCGGCACTAACTAGATTTATTTAGCCTTCGCTCTTCGACTCGCGCGATTGCTAAACCGTCTCGGTACATACATCAAACACCCGCTCGGGCCACTCGTACAAGGTCCTGGAAGTAGCATGTTTTCGTAGTTTGAGACGTTGGGCTTTGAGGTACATGTAGGCGATGATGTATCACGCGTCGATTTTGTTGTAGAGCTGTAGTTTGATGTATGGGAACTAAGATTTGACTACAATTTTCGCGATCTGGATTGGGAGCTGAGCCGCACTCTAGCCGGAGAAACGCCGGCTATTTTGGCAGCGCGGCTCGGCGCGGCTAAGTGGCATGGGTGCCCACGGCGCAGCTCGGCTAACAAGCTGACTGCCCGGCTAATTGTGGCTCGGCTAACGGCTCGGCTCGGCTCTTGTAGCCGCCGAAACACTATATACAATTATTTCAGTTTGGAAAATATATTGTTTGTGAGCTTACCTTTGCGCCGTTTTGGTGGGGTAGCAGTTTTCGCAATTTTTGCAGCTAGTAAAACAACAATGTAATCAGTATGAAACATTAATAGTATATTGGCATCAACCACGCTTACCATTACTGTCTTCTTCCGCTGTAGGTCTCGAAATCTTCTTCGCCTTCGCTGTTGGGATTTTAGAGTGAGCCTGAAACTCTGCTGGCGGCAAAAGCGATGCGATAGACGGACTCGGTGATTGTCACCGCCGGTATGGACGAGACAGTTAGAGCTCAGTTGCGTCCGTGGTAGTTGCCTCTTCCTTAGGCTTGGGCGTGTCGAAGCACGTGCAGCGTCCTCCCTTGTGTACTAAGTCGGGGAATATCTCTTGACAGAACGCGTACTTGGGTAGAGTGACCGTATCCCTCGTGGGACGCTGAGTCATAAGCTAAGTCTTTACAGCGACTTAGTGGACTAAGGAGCAGCGAGTTCCCGCCTTATCAGTACGTCAATAAGACCTCGCTTTGAATGGAAGGAGAAGAGACTTTCTGTTATTTAGACAGGAGACTCAACTTGCCGCTACCTGGCCAAGTTGGTCGTTCTTAAGTACCCTAAGAAGCTACAAACACGTACAAAGTATTATCAACCAAACACGAGGGGCACAGCAATCTAAAACAACACGATGCTGGCCGTCTGTCCATCCACATCAAAACGAGGCACTACACGCATCAATGACAAGTGATCCGATCAATCCATACAGTACTAGCCCGGTTCAGGAACTTACCCCGGTCCACGAAGCGTACAAGCTAGCCTCGTTCCAGGAGCTGGTTACATCACCTCCCTACCTAGACTAGATGTCCGCATCTAGCCCATGTTCCCCCTGAACTGGGTCGTCCTCCTCCCCTTGAACCCTCAGCCGCGCGCGTCGGGAGCTCCCACCATTCGGAGGTTACCTGCCCTGCGGTCCAGCCGGGCCAGCTCGAGGCGTGCCCTTGACGCCTCTTGAGCCTCTCGCATGCCCCGTTGCTCGGCCTGGAGGTGGTCAATGCGGAGCTTGATGTCAAGGAGCGAGATCTCGAGCTCCCTGAAACACGCGACCTCGGCTTGGAGGGCCCAGTCCCCGTTATTTCGAACCTCCTGGGTGAGCATGCTGTAGATGCTGGAACTGCCCTTGAGGAGGGCGAGCAGCCAGGGAGGTAGGGGAAGGATGATGTTGTCCTCCTCATCATTGCCGTCGCACTCGGCGTATACTTCAGCAATGTAGGGGGTCTCACCGGGGGAGTGGCTCTTGGGGAGCCCTGCGATCCTACCGTCGGGGAGTTGCTTGACCCACCATGCGGGCTGGTAATACCCATCTTGGATGGGGATGACGAAGTTGGGGGCCCTCTCCTTGATGTTGAGTACGTACCCCTCCGGTGCGTCCTCCCTCGGCTGGGCGCGGGCCAGTGCTTCCTCGAAGCGGATCTTCTGTGTCGCCATCTGCTCGCACCAGTTATCGGACTCGGCGCGGTAGTCGGCCTCTCTCTTACGGATGGTAGCCAGGAGTCCCTGGGCGATGTGCATGAGGGCGTTGGGGTCGTTGGGTTCGAGTTGGAGGCCGACGGCGGCAGTAGACGGTGAGAGGGGTGGTGCCATCGGGGGTGGTGTTCCTTTGGGCGAACAGACGGAGGGGCTGTTGGAGGCGTCGGACATGACTCACCCGTGGAATACGCAGTATTGGTCGGGGCAGAAGCTGGAGTGTAGGAGGATATGGCTTTGGGGAAGTTTGTTGACATAGAGGTAGATGAAATGGCGGTAGGGTTGTCCAGGGGCGAACTCGGAGTAGGCGGGCTTCTTGTCTCTGGTGACGGTGCAGTGGAGTCGTTCGACGAGTGGTCGCTTGGGTAGGCGTGGGACGATGTGGAACTGTAGATGTAGAAGTAGGACTTGTTGGAGCGGTCGGGAGTCTTCTTTGTCAGCGCGGAAGTACTCAAGGAGGGGTTGGTTGACCGGTCGAGGAGCCAGGGTGGAGAAGATGGTGGTGCTAGCGTTCCTCGTTGCCCTTTTATCTTCTTAGTCGGGCGCCTCTGGTGATATTCTTTAATCAGGTTGTCCACGTGGACCTGGTCAGCCGGTTCCCATGTGTTGTCGTGATCGGGATACCCCTTCCATTTGATCAGATATTGGAGGCGTTTGGTGCACCCGTATTGCCTGTGACTTTCGATACGTTCTACTTCGAATTCTTCTTCTCCGTTGATAAGGTCTGGTGATGGTCAGGAGAAGTTAGGTCCGTGGGCGGCCGTCTCGTGATAGGGCGATAACAGAGATGCATGGAACACGTCATGGATGTTCCATGAAATGGGGAGTTTCAGTTTGTACGCCACTGGTGAGACTTCTTTGACGACCCTGAAGGGTCCATATCGTTTTGGGGCCAGCTTGGTCTTCTGATGCCGGACCTTCAGGTGGGTCGCCTCGAGCCAGACCTCTTCTCCGATTTTGTATTGTGATGGGATCACTGATTTCCCTTTTGCGACCTTGTTGATGGCATCAATGGCCTGGGTCCGTCTTTCGTTCATGACGGAGATTCGGTCCTCGGCGGCTTCGTTCTTTGATGGGGGCGTTTCCGCTGGGGACAGTTCTGGTTCGTACCCCAGAAGGATTTGATTGGGCGATAGGCCGGTCGTTTCGTTTCTCCGGTTGTTGTGTACCACCGACGCTATTGTTAGCCAGTGGGTCCAGTCCTCGGGGGCCAATGAAGTCACGAGTCGGAGGTATTGTTCTACCCATTGGTTTTTCCTTTCGGAAATCCCATCTGTCTGTGGGTGGAAGGCCGTTGATAGGTTTTGTTGGGTGGTCAGCTTTTTCGCAAGTTCTCGGCCAAAATGGGAGGTGAAGCGTGGATCCCTATCGCTGATGACCTTGGTGGGGAGTCCGAACCATCTATAGACGTTATCCAGGTACAGTTGGGCTATCCCTAGCCCTGTTATCGTTGTGGAGCATGGAAGGAAGATGGCGGCTCACGAGCATCCGTGGTTGACGATAGTAAGGATAGCGTCCTTCCCTTTGTGCATCGGGAGCCCCGTGATGAGGTCCATTGCTACCTGTTGGAAGGGGAGGGTCTGTTCGTTGGTCGTTATGCGGAATAGGGGGATCTTCTTTTTGTGAGTTATGATTTTGTTTTGTTGGCAAGTTGCGCATCCTTTGACGTAGCTGGCGATCCACTGGTTCATTCCTGGCCATCGTGGTCCCTGCCTTGCTCGTCTTATCGTTTCGTCTCTTCCCGGGTGTCCTGCGGTGGCGTGGTCGTGAGCGAGGATCATGGCCATCTTCTTCCTTTCCTCGGGGAATGGTGTAGTTTCCAGGCTTGACCGATTTATGAACTTCGATGGTGGGAGCACGGTGATTCCTTGGTTGTCGTCTTTTCCCTGGTCTATGCCTGGTGGTCGTGACAGCGCGTCAGCTGGGACGTTATCCTTCCCTGGTACGTGTTGTATCTCGTAGTCGTACTCTTGGAGGTCTGCGTGCCAACGTGCTGTTCGTCTGTTTAAGTTTCGGGGTGACTTCCAGTACTGGAGGTTGGCGTGGTCGGTCAGGATGGTGAACGGTTCTTTTGTCCAGCCTAGGTATGGTCGCCAATGAGCGAGGGATTTCATCACGGCTAGCAGCTCCCTCTCGTAGATGTCGTAGTTTTGTTCTGCTGGAATGAACGTCGCGGAGTAGTAGGCGACTGGGTGTGTGACTGGTTTCGTTCGTTTGGCTAAGGTTGGTGAAGTTTCTCCCCTTTGCGAGAGTACGGCGCCCACGCCGTATGCGGAGGCGTCTGTTTGAAGGTAGAATCGTTTGTTAAAGTCAGGCTGTGTAAGTACTGGGCTGCAGCACATTTTGGATTTGAGTTCCTCGAACACTCGGTGTTGGCTTTCTCCCCAGTGCCAGTCGGTGGTTTTCTTTGTGAGGTCTAGTAGTGGGCGGGCGATTTTTGAATAGTTTGGGACGAAATATCGGTAGTAGCCGGTGAAGCCCAGGAATTGTCGTACTTCGGTCGGGGTGCGGGGGACTGTCCAGTCCACGACTCCTTTGAGCTTCGTGGGGTCCATGCGTATTTTATTCTTTCCGACGATTACCCCAAGGTAGTCGATCTCGTCTTTTGCGAAGTCGCACTTCTCCGGTTTCAGGTATAGGTCGTTTTCTTCAAGTTTGTCAAGGACGAGGTGCGTGTAATTCGTGTGCCTTTGTCGATGTTGTTCCTCGGTTTCACCTTTCCTCGTTTTAGTGTGGATGGCGATGTCGTCCATGTATACCGATAGCCACCCCTGCGCGACCTCCCTTCGGAAGATGGTATTCATCATCATCTGAAAGGTGGCTGGTGAGTTGGTGAGGCCGAAGAACATAACGGTTGGTTCGAACAGTCCCTCGCTGGTGAGGAAGGCCGCCTTCCATTCGTCCCCCTCTTTGATGCGGATGTTATTGTACCCCCACCTTACGTCGAACTTAGTGAATAGGGTGCATCCGCTAAGGCGGTCAATGGTCTGGGGAATTAGGGGGGAGACGTTTCTGTTCTTGACGGTCCATTTGTTGATCGGGCGATAGTCTTGTACCGGGCGTAACTTCTTGTCTTTCTTTTTGACGAAGAAGAAGTTGGCAGCGTAGGGGCTCCATGACTCTCGTATGGTCCCTCTTTTCAGGTGTTCGGCTACAAACTTGTGCATCTCTTCTCGTTCGGCTTGATTGAGGGGGAGGAGCCTTGCGGGGAGCGTCGCAGGGGCATCGGGTAGTAGTTCGATGGCGTTGTCCCACACGGTGTGCTTGGGCAGTCGTTGCGACTGTTCCTCGCTGAACACCTTTTTGTGTCGTTCGTATTCGGCTGGGATGGCATGCAACGGGTTTTCATTTGGTTGGGCTGGGTGTATTGTGACGCATCCAATGTAGTATCGGTCCTGGTCAGGCTTTCGGGGGGTGTTTCGATTCCTTGGTACGAAGACTGCCTTCTTGGCGTTGTGGGCTCGTAGGATGATCGGCAGTTGGGTGTGGTCGATCCAGCCCTTTCTCCAATCTATCTTTGGTTGGGCCGCGGCGAACCATGAATATCCTAGGATTGCCTTGTGGTCGCCTAGGTCGGAGAGGAAGAACCTTAGTTGGGTTCGCGTCGATTCGGTTTGTACTTGCAAATCGGTGTAGAACTTGACTTCGCCGTTTCGGTTTTCCGTTCCGTCGACGTTGAATAGTTTTCGCGGTCTTGCTAGTTGTTTGATCGGTAGTCTCAGCCATCTGGCGTAGGTAAGGTTCATAAAGTTTTCTGTTGCCCCGGAGTCGACTAGGGCGATCGTTTCGGCTCTTTTTGCGATTGAATGGATGTAGCATCGGACTGTCATTGATTTTCGTGCTGATATATATACATCGCTATTGCTATCGCTTCCCTGCTTAATCAGTGCCGATCTGATTAAGCTGTGGGAAAATCCTGCGGGCTCTCCTCTCCTACTTCCTTTGCCAGCTGTTGTTTCTCGTCGAAGGTCATCGCGTTGATTTCGGCTTTAAGGAAGGCAACCCTGTCTACCTCGGGGGCGTTCCCTTCGTAGACGGTTTCTTCACTTGGGTCGAAGTCGATGAGGTTCGCCCTCGCCTTTCCTTTGCTTGGGCAGGCTCGGGCGAAGTGTCCTATTTCTCCGCAGTTAAAGCAAGCGTTGCTGGTGTTCCTGGGAGGGAAGTTGGCGACGTTGGCTCTGGAGCGCCAGTTGTTTCGTCCTCGCGTTTGCGATTGTCCTCCTCTTTGTTGGTAGAGGTTGGGTGCCCTTGACCTGCTGAGGTCCATTGGAACGGCTTGGTTATTCATCCACCTTGGGGCGTTCGACGAATGGTACGGTTGTCGGTATGGTTGTGGATTTGCTGGTTTTTGGAAGAAGGGGCGTCGTTGTCCCCTGTTTTGTTGGAAGGGGAGGTTCGCCCTGTTGTCTGCTTTGGCTGGGTCGTGTCGTATCGCGAGTAGATCGCGGATGGTTCTCTGGGCGATGGTGCTTTCGATGGCTCTTTGTTTTATGGCTTCATATCCCCTTACTGGTGGGCTGGCCATGATGTCCGTCATTGTTTTAGGGGTGAGACCGAGTAAGAAGAGTCGGGTCGTTGCGTTGTCTCCCGCGGTGTAGCCGGCTCTACGGGCTAGTTCCTCAAACTTTGATATGTATAGGTCTATCTCGCCCGGTTTCATGGCTAGGTTTTGTAGGGCGGTGCGAGCTCGGTCTTCTTTGGCTGAGTCGAGGTATTGGGCCGCGAACTCCATTAGGAACTGGTCCCATAGCATGGGAATGTTGTCGGTGACGGGGTCTAGTGCGTCGAGCATGGCTCCTATATCTCTGGTCCATCCCGTGACGTCTTCTCCCTTCATGTGGGTGAGGGTGAAGGCGATTTTTTTCATGGGGGAGTTGAAGCCGCTTACATCTGCGTTGAGGTGCAGGTATCCTTTTACTTCTTCGATGAAGTCGTCGGCTTTGGTTCTGTCGCCATCGAATGTTTCTGGGAGTTTGCCCATTGCTCGCACGTCTTGTGCCACAGCCACCGGTTGGAGTGGGTTTGGTCCCGCTCCTCCGCCGCCTCCTCCACCTCCTCCTCCTCCACCGCCTCCTCCTCCACCGCCTCCTCCTCCACCGCCTCCTCCTCCACCACCTCCTGGTGGAGGGGCGCGTTGGAGGGCCTTTTGGAAGGCTTTGGTGACATTGGCTTGGGCGGCGGTTGTTGCAGTGGTGGTGGTTTGGGTGGTGGTTTGGGTGGCCATTGTGGTTGTCTTTTGGGGTTGTTTTAGGGTGGCTTGGGCGGTTTGGGGTTTCTGCTTCGTTGCTATTACTTGTGCGAAAGATATGCCTTGTTGGATTGGGCTTTGACGAATTTGTTCGTCTATTTGGTTGTCCTCTTCGTCTGAGGAGTCCCTGCTTGGTTTTTCTCTGGCCGGTCCTTTTTCTTTGGCCGGTTCTTCTACTACAATGCTCGGGGTGGTTGCGTCGCTAGTCTCGATGCTGATGTCGAAGTTGTGTATGCTAGGTTCGGGTGCTCCAAGCACGAAGTCTTTTCTGGTTACTCCTGGTAAGATGCGGTGCCACACTCCGTTGTGTAGGGTTACTGGTCCAGCGTCTTTGATTTGTAGGTCGCTGCTTCTACAGAATAGTTGGATAGCCTTCCCTTTCTTGTTGGCCGGGTCATTCGTTTCGAGTCTTCTGATTCTCGAGTTGGGTCTTGTGACGAGCAGTTGTTCTTTTGTTAGGTGTTCTGGGTGGTCGGTGTTTGCGTCGTCTCTGCTGCTGCTAGCCGTGGTTTTTAACAAAGTTGAGTCTAATGTCACCGCCGGTATGGACGAGACAGTTAGAGCTCAGTTGCGTCCATGGTAGTTGCCTCTTCCTTAGGCTTGGGCGTGTCGAAGCACGTGCAGCGTCCTCCCTTGTGTACTAAGTCGGGGAATATCTCTTGACAGAACGCGTACTTGGGTAGAGTGACCGTATCCCTCGTGGGACGCTGAGTCATAAGCTAAGTCTTTACAGCGACTTAGTGGACTAAGGAGCAGCGAGTTCCCGCCTTATCAGTACGTCAATAAGACCTCGCTTTGAATGGAAGGAGAAGAGACTTTCTGTTATTTAGACAGGAGACTCAACTTGCCGCTACCTGGCCAAGTTGGTCGTTCTTAAGTACCCTAAGAAGCTACAAACACGTACAAAGTATTATCAACCAAACACGAGGGGCACAGCAATCTAAAACAACACGATGCTGGCCGTCTGTCCATCCACATCAAAACGAGGCACTACACGCATCAATGACAAGTGATCCGATCAATCCATACAGTACTAGCCCGGTTCAGGAACTTACCCCGGTCCACGAAGCGTACAAGCTAGCCTCGTTCCAGGAGCCGGTTACAGTGATTCTGGTATCAGGGTGTCCTCCTCGGATTCTTCCATTACCGGTGCAAGGAACCTTTCTATAGGCCGTAAAAGGAAAGTAAGTATGTGATCTGCAGTGTACTTGTGATACGTAAGTGAACTCACGCCTGCTGCCTGTTGACTCGCTCTCCAACTCATCATCGGTCCTCGTTTGTTTGAGTTGTTTGGCTGTCCCACTGTCCACGGCTTTACTGGTCTTCCTTCTCTTCCGTTGAGTGGAAGGCTGCCACGCTAGGAGGTTGGGGTGGGTGGTTATACATGCGATATATTCTCGCTAGAGCTTGGCAGCCCACCTTGGCGAGCACTTTGTTTTGCTAGACGAGGCGTCGTTGCTAATATTTACGAAGCTGAGTCAGAATCTAGAGTACTCACTAGATTGGGTGATATAGAGGAACTCACTACTTTCGAGCAGCTCTCGCATTCTCTGCTCTTCCGCTGCCTTGTTGGCCTTCCTGGTCTCTGCTGCCTTTTGAGCTGGTGTTCTTGTGTCGGTATTTTTGTTCTGAGTCTGTTTCTTGGAAGGCATGGTGAGTTTAATATTGTGTAAATGTTGAAGGGGACGAAGACGGCAGAGAAAGATGGTAGTGAAAGATGCCATGTGGCTGACGCGTGTTCAGTTCAGTTCCATTTTGCATTTGTCACAAAATTTCCCAATTTGTCACGAAATGTCTGGATTCGTTGCCAAATTTCCGGTAATCTTGTCGTGAAATCCTAAGTCCATTTTGCATACTGACAGCCGACTCACCTCAACTGGCCACTTTTCTCAATATTTAAATTGCCCTGCCTACTCTATGCCTCAGTGTCCTGGCTGCGGGAAGTCGTTCTCCCGAGGATATTATAACCACCTTCGGCAAACACAGAAACCAGCATGCCGCGCAGTTTTGGCGAAGGCATTCCGAGAAATACTGGGGCCTGACTCGGATACAGACGATACTGAGGTCGCAAATCATTTGGACTTCAACTTTGAGGGTTCTGATGGTGAAGATGATGACGAAGATGATGAAGAGGAGGACCTGATGTACGGTGCAAATGATTACTATGGAGAAGCACCAGCTCCCGAGCAACTAGAGGGGGGTATGGACGTAGACGAGCCAGAAAACGACCAGGAAGTGGAAACTGACCTGTACCAAGCACGAGAGGTTAGATGGGCAGCTGAGGAAGCATTCCGAAAGACACCAGTGGTGGAAGCATTTCCATCAGCTAAAGCCGGTGCTCCCATTGCAAATATCCAAGCTCTTCCAAGATACGACTCGTACAGGACATGCTTAAAGGATCCAGATAATCCTTGGGCTCCGTTCTTATCTCAATTAGATTGGGAGGTAGCCCATTGGGCAAAAGTTTGTGGGCTTAGCTCAACGACTTTTACGAAACTGCTAAAGATTAATGGGGTGAGTATGAGCATAAATGCTGATCGCTTCGCATCGTACTTATGTTTATACAGGTTTGCGAGCATCTAGGGCTTTCCTATCATAGTTCACAGCAGCTGAACAATATCATCGATTCCTCCCTTCCCGAGATACCTAAATTTCAACACGATTCAGTAGTTATGGGCGGCGAAGTCTTCGAGATGTATAGTCGCAACATAATCGACTGTATCAAGTATCTGTTTAGTGATCCCGAATTTACACCCCACTTGCTTCTTGCGCCGGAACGCCATTATGAAGATGCAACCTGCACTAACAAGATGATGCACGAGATGAATACTTGTCGGTGGTGGTGGAACACACAAGTAAGATCCCTAATTGTCTATCCTACTAATGTGCTAATGGTTATTCCGGTTCCAGAAAGCTGTTGAAGCCAATACGCCAGGCGCGACAATTGTGCCCGTTATTATATCATCTGACAAGACCCAGCTTACCGACTTTGGCGGAAGAACAGCGTATCCAGTCTACCTGACTATTGGAAACTTACCCAAAGAAATCAGACGAAAGCCTTCACACCACTCTCATGTCCTCCTTGCATATCTTCCCAGTACTCGGCTCGAGCATGTATCTAACAAGTCTGCCCGTCGACGCATGTTAGCCAATCTATACCACTCTTGTATGGGCCGGATATTTCAACCTCTTGAGACAGCAGGCATTGAGGGTGTCCAGATGTTCTGTGGCGATGGTATTGCTTTCCGCTGCCACCCTATACTCGCATGTGTACCCACTGACTATCAAGAACAAGTTCTGATTACCGGTGTCAAGACTGGGCTGTGCCCATCATGCCCTATCCCCCGTGATGAAATTGGGGAAGATGGAAAAGAATACCCATTACGAGACTTTTGCATGATCCTAGAAGCTCTCAGTAAAGCCGATGTCGATCCCACAGAGTTCAAGAAAGCATGCAAAGGGGCTGGAGTTAAGCCGATTTATCATCCATTCTGGGAGCGGCTCCCATACACGCATATCTTTCGTTCCATCACTCCTGATATTCTGCATCAGCTATATCAGGGTGTGATTCGTCACCTCATATCTTGGATAAAGGAATGTTGCGGCAGTGCAGAGATTGATGCCCGGTGCCGCCGATTACCCCCAAACCACAATATTCGACTATTTATGAAAGGCATCTCGACACTCTCCAGGGTAACCGGAAAAGAACATGCGCAGATGGCAAGCGTTCTCTTGGGGCTCATCATCAGTATTTGTCTCCCTGGTGGTCGCTCTCCATCTCGACTATTACGAGCCGTTCGTGGTTTACTCGATTTCCTCTTTCTCGCTCAATATCCTATGCATACAATGGAGACACTCAAGCTTCTTCGAGATGCTTTGAAGCGATTTCATGACAACAAAGACATTTTTGTTGACTTGAGCATACGCGACAATTTCAATATCCCCAAACTCCACTTTCTCGATCACTACCTCATGTACATCGAGCTGTTTGGCACAACTGATAACTGCAACACCGAATATACCGAACGCCTTCATATCGATCTTGCAAAGGATGCTTGGGATGCGACAAATGGGAAGGACGAATTCCCACAGATGACAGTCTGGCTTGAGCGTCACGAAAAAATCTTCCGCCATGCCAAATATATCAAATGGAGAACTTCAGGACATCGACAGCCTAACCCAACACGAGGAGAACGACAAAATCCAGGCATACTGTACAGGCGTCAGCTTCAAATGACCAAACATCCTTCGAAAAAGGGTGTCCGATTCCAAAGTCTTATTCGCGATTATGGGGCAATCAATTTTCAGGACGCCCTTGCTCAATTTGTTGTAGGTGTACGCGATCCCCATCTTCATGGAGTTCAACTTCAACAAGCCATAGCAAACGTTCGATTCCATTTCAATGCTGTGAATGTGTACCACAAAATTAAGTTCACAAGTTACGATCCATATGTTGTCGGAGGTCCAAGGGAGTCCATTGTGGATTCTATTCATTCTCGGCCTATTCGGAAGGATAAAAGGAATCGAGACGTTCCTGCAAGATTCGACACAGCAGTGATCAATGATGGGACTGGTCAAGAAACAGGTGTTGCGGGTAATTTGACATTTTCAATGTATTTCTGCTTCATTCTTTACTAATGCGATACTCCGGCACAGGATATCGAATTGGCCAAGTTCGCGTGGTATTTTCTCTGCCCGAAAATGTTATCACTGAATTATTTCCACCGGGCATGGTTCTACCTAAGCACCTCGCCTATGTCGAGTGGTTCTCCTCGATTCCCAGAGCGCCAGACCCAAATCACTTGCTGTATAAAATAAAGCGTTCTATGAAGGACGGAATGCGATTAGCAAGTGTTATCCCTGTTGCCAACATTCGCCGAAGTGCGCATTTGTTTCCAGACTTTGGTCCTGTGGCCCCTCGCGATTGGACAAGTCCTACAGTGCTTGAATTATGTGGGACCTTTTTCGTAAATTCTACATCAGACAGATATATGTATGCGACATTTTTCTAGGATATATTCAATGCTATTTATCGTTTGAAACACATTTATTGAAGAATTTAGCAGTCACGGTGACCGCAATGCGTTGCCACCTACAGTTTCACATACAATAAGGCACTTATCACACGCCCGGACGCGCCCACCGCCTTCTACTACCCCAACCCCCACGGCTAGACCACTTCATCGCTTATGCTCTTCACCGCACGACGCTGCACTCATCATTAACATTCGCCACGCTGTATGCTTGCTTCCAAGATTATTTGTGACGACACTTACTTTAACAAGTCCGCTTCAGGAGATCAACCAGATGGAGCGGGAGCGGGAGATGTGCTCCTACCTGGAGTGGCAGCTTAACGTCGATCCTACGATGTTACGCGATTTTCAAGCTCGGGTCCAGCAAGACTTCGCTCATCCAGGCCCCTATCCACCGATGGTACTCCCTCAGCCAGCACCTGCTTCATTCTCGCACCAAAGTACGGGAAATAATATAAACTCAAGTACGGGTTCCTCCTCTATTGCTTCCTGCGTACCCTTGTCCAAAGACGCTCCCGTTACTCCCAGTCCCTCGATCCGAACATACCCCTCATCCCCCCTCATCCCCGATACCCCAGAGGCCTCCACTCGGCTTCGACCTCTCCCACGTCATAGGTTTCGCCGCCCGATGCTCACGGGTTGTGTCGGCAGATTCGAGCCCGGTCGAGGGTCCTGTCATCCTGCACAGCCACGGATCAAATTCTACCCTAGTAAAGCCTGCTAAGGCTGTCACGTCAGTCACCCTTACTTCGTCGGCTGTAGCTCCCAAAAAGCCAAAGTCGGTGCGTGGCCAATTTGTGTATGCGACGCGGGCTGATCTGGTAATCGCTGCAACTGCCAATTCTCTCTCGCCGACTGCAGTGCCAAGATTTTGCTCACAACCGCCGATCTCCGTCGTAAACTCAGTCACCGCTACGGTCTCTGTGGCAAGAACGGTATCGGAAAGTCTACCTTGATGCGCGCCATTACCGATTGCCAGGTCGAGGGCTTCTCATCTCCTGATGAGGTTCGCACATTCTATGTCGAGTGCGACATGGACGGCTCCGAAGAAGATACCTCTGTGCTCCAATTTATTCTGTCCGATAAGCGCATTCTCGCGCTCACCCGTGCGATGTATTCAAGGCTGACACCCTTCTACTCGATGAGCCAACTAACCACTTGGATGTTGTTAACATTGCCTGGCTTGAGAACTATCTTACTGGCCTCACTCACTACACATCCATCATCGTCTCCCACAACTCGAGCTTCCCGAACTACACCATCACCAACATCCTCCATCTTAACCGTTTCAAGCTCTGTCGTTACCGTGGTAACATCTAGGCGTTGTGGTTTGGGCGCCTCTGCCACCGCCACCACCACCGCCACCACCATACCGGTGCACAACGCGAAGGTGCCTAACATACCCGCGTCGGGTCCAACTGGTGACGTCCCTTTGCCACCAGACCATGCAAACACGTTCTACCAGCTATGCAGAGGACGAAGATCCAAGACTATGTGCCCCCTCTCTCTTGCTTGGACGACATCGATACACTGAAAGGAAGGGGAGATACGCTCCTACCTGGAGTGGCAGCTTAACGTCAATCCTACGACGTTACGTGATTTTCAAGCTCGGGTCCAGCAGGACTTCGCTGGTCCAGGCCCCTATCCACCGATGGTACTCCCTCAGCCAGCACCTGCTCCATTCTCGCACCAAAGTACGGGAAATAATATAAATCCAAGTATGGGTTCCTCTTCTATTCCTGCGTTCGCTTCCTGCGTACCCTTGTCCAAAGACGTCCCCGTTATTCCCAGTCCCTCGATCCGAACATCCCGATACCCCAGAGGCCTCCCGCTTGGCCTCGACCTCTCCCGCGTCATCGGTTTCACCGCCCGACGCTCACAGGTTGTGTCAGCAGATTCGAGCCCGGTCAAGGGTCCTGTCATCCCGCACAGCCACGGATCAAACTCTACCCTAGTAAAGCCTGCTAAGGCTGTTGCGTCAGCCGCCCTTACTTCGTTGGCTGTAGCTCCCAAAAAGCCAAAGTCGGCGTGTGGTCAATTTGTGTATGCGATGCGGGCTGATCTGGTAATCGCCCTGAGTCCCCTCCATACTATACATAGACTGACCCCTCTTTGCTTGCCCAGACCGTCTATTTTCATTGATGCAATCCCATGCTTTCGCAAGTTGCAACCCAACAAGGTCCCTACGCCAGAGGAGCAGTGGGAGTGTACGAAGGGTGTCCTCTTTTCCCACTTCACCGTTGAGGGGCCAGCCGTAAGCACGCCATTTAATCCATCCGTTTTGGTTGTCTGCTCGTTGACTGGGTCCCCCACAGATCTTCCTCTTCCACCCCGTCGCTGAGTCTTTGGCATGAGCACTTGGCAGGTGCCTTTCTCGTCGTGGCAAACTATGCTTATGCAACTCGCATTCTCCTTTTTCTTCGAGGACATGTTCCACTATTTCTGTTCGTTTTTCACCGTTTGCTTTCCCTCGGGGCACTCTCTGACGCACGCAACCCTCTCAATATTTTCCGCCGCTCATCAACTCCTCCACACACCCTTGCTTTACAAACATATTCACAAGCTCCACCACAAGTATTCTGCACCCTTCGGTCTCGCCGCTGAGTACGCACATCCTCTCGAAGTCATGATCCTTGGAACGGGCACAATTCTCGGACCACTCTCTACTGTTGGGTCGAGCAAGACTTGCACATAGTCACCATGTGCATCTGGATCACCCTCCGTCTTTTCCAGGCCATTGATGCCCATTCCGGATACGGTAAGTCTATGTCGTCGTCATGCTCGCGCTTGATGACGAAAATGGAGTCACTGACACTGACACTTACACTTCTCTTCCCACGTGAAGACTTCCCCTAGTCGCTCCAGCACATCGTTCCATTTTAGTCGGGCGCGGAGTACCATGACTTCCACCACATGGCGTTCGTGAAAAACTTTTCTACCTCGTTCCGCTGGTGGGACCGCCTCCTCGGAACCGACAAGAAGTATCTGGCGTATGGCGAGCGGGTGCGCACTGCTACGAAGGGTCTCGATGCTGCTCAGCGTAAGGCTGTTGAGGAAAAGATGGTAGTGGCGGAAGAAGAGGCAATACCAATGTAATTACATACATTTCTAGCAATTGGTAGAATTATGTTTTGAAACCATCCAATTAGTATCATGAGGTATGCTTGGAATGGGCTGTGTCAGAGTGCCCACCAGCCACTTTGAGTGCATGGGTATGGGGTATTATACCTTGAAACCCTTTCTGACCTTGTCTGTCTAGACAGGTACCCTTACCCCTCATGGCATTTTCAGTATTTGTCAAATTTGGAAAATATTTTCTGGCCTTTGCAAATTCAGAAAATAGTTTCCAGCCTTTGCAAATCTGGGGAAATATTTTCAGGCCTTTTCAAAATATTTTTAGGACCTTTGCAAATATATGGCAAATTTGGTAGGGAGGGTTTTCCAGATGCCTAGGTCAAGAACGACATCAAAGCGTAGCATCCAAGACGCATTCGCTGAAGGAACTGTGAAGGACAATCAGTTGCTTGAGTGTCTGGGGACACAGAAGCATGAGCGTGTGATAGGTGAGCTGGAGCTGAAGCGTCGCAAGCTCGAGAACAAGGCAATGGAGAAACAGCATCAGCGTGAACGGGAGTGCGAGCAGCACCAGATCCGTATGATGCAGATGCAGATGATGATGACTCAGAACCGGCAAGGTATGCCGACGATAATGCAGGGCCAGAACCGGCCGTTAGAGAGATTCGGCCTGATGGCCGAGCTGAATGATGCCACAGTGCCATCTGACACCCTTAGTTCATACCCCGGCATGTAAATACAGTACTAGTACTGTATTCTGTAATCGTCACACGAGATGCTGTAATCGTCATGCAACACACTGTAATCGTCACGCATCTCACATGTTCGCATCGGGCATGCATGGCCGATGCTCTGGCATAGTGTTTCGGCAGCTCCAGCTAAAGCTCGGCTAAAGCTGGCGCCTGAGTCGGCTAAAATGCTAGCCGAGCTGCGCCGCATGTCACCGAGCTGACCTTTTTAGTCGACTTGGGAAAATCGGCGCAAGCCATTGAAAGCCGGCGCAAGCCGGCTCCACGTCACCCGTTGCCATTATGAGCACCCCCCCCCCCTCAAACGCTTCTCTACCGCCTGGGACTCCTGTTCACACATGGAGCACCACCACTGACAGGTATATCGACAGATATGAAGATAGAACTTCAATTTTTTCCCGTCTTGCAACTGAAATGAGCCCTTTTTTCATTGGACCGATAAGCGCGGAAGCCTTTTTGAATCGTTTCCTACCCCCTCCCTCGGATCCCTCCTCTGTTCCCCAATTCCCCACGGGATTGTTCGACGATTTCATTAAATCGCTCTCACAAACGGAGAGTGCATCGTATGATAAATTTGTGAGTTCTGACCCACGTCACCCACCGCACTTGTTCTGTGACTAATCCTACCCTTTTAGATTGAAGCCATTTCTCCGCATGTCCCAAGTTTAATCATAGTCAACACATCCCGTTCCTCAGACAAAGCACCGCGTGGCAAATTCCATCTCAAACTGAAGCCCGACTGCTCGGTATATATGCATGGGAAAAGGACAAAAGATGATCTCGACCTCTCTCGCGTGGATTTTGTCATCGAGATGAAATCGGAGGCGGACCCATTTGTCCTCAAAGTTCCGTCTAACCCCAGGGACCACACTTCCAACAGCGGCGACGACTTAAACTCCTTCCTACACCTGACATCTGGTTCACGATCAAATCTAGGCCAGATCACGGCGTATGCCACGGCGATAATGAGCGCTCAGTACCGCACACATACATTCTCGGTTCTCATTATGAAAGACTATGCAAGACTCATTCGATGGGACCGTAGTGGTGCAGTCGTCACCGAACCGATATATTACAATTCGCAACCACACCTTTTCGACTTTCTCGTCCGCTATGGTATCGCAGATTCCGAAGTTCGCGGCCATGATTCTACGGTTCACTCATCATCCACCCCGGAAGAAATTGCACTTGCCAGAGCCATCGTCCCTGAACTGAAAGACGTGGAGTCGTTTCTAGTCCTAACCATACCAGATGATTCAGATCGACCGTCAGAGCGCCGATACATCATCTCCAGCCCAGAACCTCGACCGGATATCCCCGTAGGTCGGTGGACTCGGTCGTTATTCGCCTTGGATGTCAAAGAAAGGCGTCGTGTCCTCGTCAAGGACTCTTGGCGTGTCCTTTTGAAGGACATCAAACCAGAAGGGGAGCTCTATGATCTGCTCCATCGGGGAAAAGTTGACAACATTCCTTCCTGCTTATCGGCTGGTGATGTTGGCGCCGACATCTATCACCAAACTCAAACTCACAAAGTCGGCAACGACATGAATTATAAACTAACTCCTCATCGGCACTACCGTATTGTCCTAGGTACCATAGGGAGGAAGTTGGAGGAATTCAAATGTACTCGGGAGTTTGTAAATGCAATGTATGCTGCCCTGAAAGGTGAGATGACTATTTTCTTAGCAGTTTGTCTATGTAACCTGATTCACATTGTAGCTCACAAAGCTGCTCATGACATTGGGATCCTTCATCGAGACATTAGTCCAGGAAATATCTTGATCGCCTGCGACGATGAATTGGACCATAATGACCCGCATGAATCGAAGATTCAGGGCGGATTACTCATCGATTGGGATCTCTCCAAGGTGATCGACCGAGATGACGAACACAGTGGCAGTACCGCACGCCAGCAAACACGCACTGTAAGTTATTACATGACCCAGTATTCCCGACTCCTGACATATCTTTCCGCCAGGGAACCTGGCAGTTTATGGCTGCTGAGCTTATCGAACGCCCCAAGATCCGCCACACATTCAGTCATGACCTTGAATCATTTTTCTGGGTTCTTATGTGGATTGTTGTGACATGGGTGCCAACTACCTGGGATGAGAGCACACGCTCAATTTTCATCAACGGGGTGATGAACCCAAAGGTATATTCTAACATCGGAAGCACAGAGAAGTCGACGTGGCTGAAAGCAGGTAATCCGCTGAGGGAGAAAGGATTTCAAATTCGCGACAATCCTATCCTTCATGAGCTTGCGATGGAGTTGTATGATTCTGTCGCCGGCCAATATCGTCCACGGCCATCAGACCAAGCGCCGCCTACAAAGCTCAACCCCTACATACTCTCTGGTCGTAGTCTACGCAAGAATCCAGAGGAAGAAGACAAGAATTATGAAATAGGGTTGACGTTTTTGAAGGGTTATGACACCCTGCTCAAGCAATTCGAGCAGGCCCTTAACGCCGAGTGGCCCTCCAATGACAAGGCCAGTCTTCAGAGTATTGCACGATCGAATGCTTCGATCCACTTCTATTCCCAATCACAATCCAAGCGGTCGAGGCCTGTAGCGGATGAGGGGGGTCCCTTTAATAAGGTGTCTGGGAGCAAGCGGCGGCAGGGTTAGCAGTGGTTACTATGTTTCTCTCGTGTTTGTTCTGTACGTAAGTTACTGCCTAATGTGCCGTTCAGTATGATGTGATCCAATCCAATCCGATCTGGGTATTTCTGAGTCATGAATCGCGTGATTCAATTGAACGTACGCGACTCAATTTGAACGTACGGTGACTTGACTGACATCGTGGCATGTGCACGCCCATTCACCCTTCTTACTTCCCAAGGTCCTCATCTTGTCTTTGTTATTCCGTTCACTTTCACTCAGTATCCAAAAAAGAATGCTGTATTTAGCGCCAAGATTACAAGTCTACAACACCACATTTTCACTTTGAGTCGTTCGCCCAATGCTTGGTGACAGACCCGCAATCCAACGTCAATGTCATGGACGTAATCTATTTGGTCATTTTGGTCATTTCCCCCTGTGGGTAGCGCAAGTCTCGGCCCACAAGCAATACACTGGCCTTCGGGATTTTAGGCCATAAATCCCCCGTTCTCTCAATTCCCCATTTCTCTTGAATCCCCCGTTCTCACTGATCCTTCATTTTCTCTTCGTGCCATGGCTCCGTGCAAGACAGAACAGCCCCTTGAACCGTCATCAGTAGCTGCACCTGTGGCTGTGGGACGAGCCAATGCCAAGGATGCTTCTCGTTGTTCGAGTGCATGTCCCGTTGGCTCGTCTCTGACTCAACCAAAGGTGACTTTCCTGGGCTCTCTACGTACCTTGAGTCTTGAGACTTACTGGTTAATCCAAGGTAACTACCACCCAACTCGACGCAGTCGCCAATGCCAAAGAATTCGACTTGCAGGGGAAAGACGGTGACGACGAGATATCCGACACATCTGGTCCTCCAAATCCCTTGTCTGAGCTAGAGCCTCAGAACACGGGTTCCCAACAAGCTGACCCCCTCAATGGGCCCGTTGACGTGATTGCAACCCTCGATCTCCTGTACTTCTTCACTGGTATTGAACAACCCACTCAAGGCGGCCCAATAATTTTGAAGCAAGGTCCGCCTCCACCTAAAGTCTGCAAGCTATGCTCGTATGTACAGACTTTCTGATATCCATTCTGCTTTCTTATGACAAACAGCGAGAAATATGGATTCGATAAGTCTATGCTCCCCGGTGTAGCCAGATATATCTACGGGCCAACCACCACAAACACGAATCTCCGAAGGCATCTCTACCAAGCACACGCTGAGGAGTACGACAAAGCGGTCTTGGAGTATAAATGGACATATAAGCTATCGAGCGAAGTTGGCAATGCATCCACCCACGCTGCTCGAGCATCTCGTAGTTGCAGATGATCAGGTGAGTCCCGACGCTCAGTTAATTCAAGACGGTCCTTGACAACGAGTGGCCCTCCAGTGACAAGGCCAGCTCTCAGCATATTCTGCCATGTAAATATGGTTTGCATCACCCATTCCAGTTCCAAGCGGTCGAGGTCTGTGGCTGAAGAGAAGGCTTTTTATATGGTGTCGGCGAGCAAGCGGCAGGGTTAGCAGTGGTGCAGTGGTATAGCAGTGGTACTGTTGCATCTCTCACGTTTGTACTGTATGTGCGGCGTGCGTTGCCTGTCTGTCCAGTGTGATGTGATCCGATCCGAGTATTCTGAGTCATGAATCTGATTCACATGAACGTACGCGACTCAATTGAACGTACACGATCTAACCGATAACGGTTGACAAGACTGACATCGTGGCATGTGCACGTGCACTCCCTTCGCTGCTTGCGGCTCACCCATTCACTGCCCATCTTACTTCCCAAGGTCCTCATCTCGTCTTAGTTATCCTGTTCACTTGCACTCACTTTGGGTTTAGCGACCGTCAGAACGCCATCAAAGTATCGTTCCCAGGCCCAGCGGTTCGGCGCTTGCACAGTGCACACATTTTGATTTTGAGTCGCTCGCCCAATGCTTGCCGACGGACCCGCAATTCAACGTCAATGTCATGGACGTAATCTATTTGGTTATTTTGGTCATTTTCCGTGGAGTGCCCGTGGGTAGCACAAGTCTCGGCCCACAAGCAATGCACTGGCGTCACAAATCCCCTGTTCTCTCGATTCCCCATTTCTCTTGAATCCCCCGTTCTCACTGATCCTTTGGTTTCTCTTCGTGCCATGGCTCCATGCAAGACAAAACAGCCCCTTGAACCGTCATCAGTAGCTGCACCTGTGGCTGTGGGACGAGTCAATGCCAAGGGTGGTTCTCGTCGCCCGAGCGCACGTCCCGTTGGCTCGTCTCAGACCCGATCAAAGGTGATTTTTCTGGGCCCTCTATGTACCTTTAGTCTTGAGAGACTCACCAGTTAATCTAGGCAACTACCACCCAACTCAACGCAGTCGTCAGTGCCGAAGAATTCGACTTGCAGGGGATAGACGATGACGACGAGATATCTGACATATCTGGTCCTCCAAATCCCTCGCCTAAGCTAGAGCCTCAGAGAACGAGTCCCCAACAAGCTGACGCCCTCAATAGACCAGTTAAATCAAATGTAGCCCTCGATCTTGTGCACTTCTTCACTGGCATGGGTCGTACTAGAGGCAAGCGTTCTTCGAACGGAGAAATGCCTCCACCTAAAATCTGCAAGCTATGCTCGTACGTACGGACTTTCGAATATCTATTCTGTTTTCTTACAACAAGCAGCGAGATATATGGCACCGATAAGTCTACGCTCCCCGATGGTGTAGCTAATTATATCTACGGGCCAAATACCGGAAACACGAATCTTCGATGGCATCTCCGCCAAATACACGCTGAGGAGTACGATGGCGCTGTTTTACAGCACAAGTGGTCATATAAGCTATCGAGCGAATTGGGCGATCCATCTACCCACGATGCTCGCAACAAACGCGACCCCGAGCTCCCATCATTTTCACCAGAGGCGTTCCTGGAGCATCTCGTTCGCTTCGTAGTTGCAGATGATCAGGTGAGTCCCGACGATCTCGCGTGCTTTCACACTCTCACTAGTCTTCAGTCGATTCGTGTTGTAGAATGCCCCGAGTTTCGACAGATGTGTATGGTTCTTTGCAAGACTCTCGTTGACGCCGACATCCCTCGCCGCGATAAGATGAGGGAAGCAGTCATCAGTGAATGGCGGAATTCATTCGAACGGTTGAAATCGGACCTTTCTGTGGGTATAGTCATTTTGTCTTTCCGCTTTGTCAACTGTCTTCGGTCATAGAAATCCTGCGGGCGGATCAGTTTCACTTCAGACGTCTGGTCAAACACGAACCTAGAGGCCTACTTAGCGTTGACCGCACACTGGATCTCAAGTGACGAGTCAAGTGGACGCCTCGCACTTAATGCTGCACTTATCGGCTTTCATCGCCTCAAGAAGAAACACACAGGCGTCAATATAGCGAAGAATATCCTACACCTACTTGATCGACATCAGGAAAAGTGTCAGTACTTTTTCTTGTCTTTCTATACTTTTTTCATGACTTTTTTGTCTTTCTTGCCTTTTTTAAAAGGCAAAAGACAAAAAAGACATGAAAAAGTACTAAAAGACAAGAAAAAGTACTGACACTTTTCCTGATGGAGCTAATGTTACACTCAAGGTATGTATTTCATATGATATCTATTCGCACGTTTGCCTTACTCTTTGTAGATCGGCCACTTTACGCTCGACAACGCCGAGAACAACGCTGTAGCCATGGAAGAGCTAGAGTCTCTGCTCGCCGAACGTGAGGCGTTCACCACAGCTGACTTCGATCACCTTAAACATCGCGTCCGGTGTTACGCACACATCATTAACATCTGTTCGTCTCACGTCATTTCATCGATGACGTCTGTTTCAAAGGGGTATCTCTCCGAGCTCAAAGTTGCCGTCGATTCAAACCACATAGATTGCGATGACTCCGAGGATGAATTGGATGGTGGTGACATTGATATTGGTGATCACCATATTGACGAGTTGAAGCTGGGTGATTGCTACGATGACCATTCTAACCTTAAGGAATGGGTTGCAGGTATCAAGCGTGATCCCCTCAGGCGTGCTCGCAGAATTATTCGTCTTTTACGCTCTTCGGACCAACGCAGGGAAGGCTTTCGTAAGTTCATCCAAGACGGAAACGAACGACAATGGTTCTCTGAAAAAACTCAGAGTGGCAAACGTCGTATCGTCCAAGTTCCCGAGCTTCAACTTCTGAGGGATGTGAAGACGAGGTGGGATTCGGTTTTTATGATGCTGCGACGTCTAAAAGTTCTCCGGCCAGTAAGTTCATCTCAGCGACTGGACGGTGTTACAGTGGAGACTAATCAAATATCTAATGTAGGCTCTCGATCGGTATCTTAACACTGAATTGGTTGACTTCTCCGATTGGAAGCTGTTGGAAATTGATTGGTACATCCTTGAAGGGTTAGAAACTGTCTTGAGCGTGAGTCGTCTATTTAACCCATGGACAGTCACTCATGTGACAACAGGTTCCGCACGCGTGTCAACAAAGCATGTCGTCCGAATCCACACCGGTTTTGTCGCGTGCGATATCCAGTTTTGAGATGTTTATGACAGAATGGGAAAAACTCGGGGAACAGCACGAGATGCTCCGGCCCTGGACGGAAATCGGCCTGCGGTGGGCAAAGAAATACTACATTCGAATGGACGATACAGACGCTTATGTCGTCACAATGTGTCAGTCTTTGAATCAAGATTTGTCGCTCTAACCTCTGACTTCATTGAACAGTCCTCAACCCTGCTATGTGCCTCTCGTGGATCCAAGCTGAATGGGAAGGTCACTATATCCAGCGTGCCAAAGATATCATTCTGGCGCTCGTAAGACTACACAATTCAACTCCTCAGTCATCTTTCTCACGACTTGCAGATGCGTCAGTACCGTAGCCAGAAGTCGTCAACGTCTGAAGCTACAACGACGGATTCCCCTGTCCAACCCGATCCAGTGGTTTCTGTGGCTCCAACACGATTCAAAGTCCAAGATTCTGTATACAAAAAAAAGTCCACACGTAATGTGTTCAGTGTGGATGTTGAATTCCAAAAATATGTTTCGGGTCCAATCTCGTCTGAGGAGACCAACATCCTGCGGTTCTGGGAGGTGAGGTGATTCCTATAATTGAATGGCATTTTGGTACTACAACTAACTCCCTCAACAGGCTAATAGGTTGGAACTCCCAACACTGTTCTCAATCGCGATGGATTATCTCCCGATCCAGGCAACGTCCGTCCCTTGCGAGCGTGTGTTCTCGTCAGCAAAGGACACGGACACTGCAAAGCGAAACCGAATCAGCCCAATTCTCATGGAGGCCCTTCAAATGCTGAAATATTCACTCAAGAAAGAACACCTCAACTTCATGAACGGATGGTCAATATCGGAAGCTGCCATGAGTATGTCGGTGCCAACTGGCGAGCTTAGCTCTCTCTTTGTGGATGATCCTGTTGTTTCGTTTGACAATTTGTTGAATGACCTTATTAACTACAATGATTGCGAGTCTTAACCCCAGCTTTTTTACGTCACTGCAATGAGAATATATTTTCCTTGGCCACGTTACTGTCTGTACTGACAGAGATGATCGCACAGCAGTTGCATGCGATATTGTTGGTGTTTATTTGACATCGGAGTTCGCAATTTAGTGAACCGACGCATCCCCCAAGTTGACTTTACCCATCATTTCTCTCTCTTAACGTTGATGACGACTACGCGCCTTCGAAATCCACGACATACCTCGGAGAAGCGATTCTCTCCCTCGAAGTCAGATATTGTGCGTGTTGGTGGCCGGTACAGAGTATGTAACCTACTCGGTACTGGGGGATCTGGTGAGCTCGACTCTGACTCGAGTTTGACACACTTTCCTGAGTTCGTTAGGGAGTGTCTATCTAGGAAAAGACATTGCGACGGGGGGTGATGTTGCTGTGAAGATAGGGCACCCATGCGGCTTACCTTCAAGGCTCAGTCATGAACACAACGTGTATACAACTATCGCCGGTGGCAGAGGAATCCCTCGAGTACTCTGGTACGGCAAGGAAAGTATATATGAAGTTATTGTCCTCGATCATCTCGGAACTTCACTGGGCGACCTGATCAATCAGCTTGAGTTTGACCACAGGAAGACATTCTCGTACGCCACCCAAATGGTATGTTATATAAAACAAACAATCATACTAAACCTAAACACACCCTCACATGCAGCTCTTAGCAGTCCAGTCACTTCATGATCGACACTACATCCATCGTGACATTAAACCTGGGAATTTCATGATTCGTGCTGATAACCTTCCTTCTACCCTCTTTCTCATCGATTTCGGCTTGGCACGATTGTTCCGTAATCCCGCAACTTATTTACATATCCCTTTCACAACAAATCATTCGATCGTTGGTACCCTTCCGTTCGCATCCATCAGTGGCCAGCAAGGCAATGTCCAGTCGCGTCGTGATGACCTAGAGTCTCTCGCCTATACCATCATTTATTCAGCACTCGGCGAGTTGCCTTGGACCAGCAATTCCGCAGGCAACGACGAGGAGGTAGTCCTCCGTAAGAAAACATCGATCACAGTGGAAGAGCTGTGCGAAGGCTTACCCGCTCCCTTCTGCAAATTCGTCACCTATGTCCGTTCTCTTGGCTTTGACAAGAAACCGGACTATCAGTTCCTTCATTCCATCCTCTTACAGTGCTCGGAAACCGTGACTGATCAGCCCATCAAAGCACCACCCCATGTCAGCGTGGACCGTGCACCTATCTTCACTAGTCGGGTGTAAGTGACCTCGCCCTCTATGAATAGCGGCACTAACTAGATTTATTTAGCCTTCGCTCTTCGACTCGCGCGATTGCTAAACCGTCTCGGTACATACATCAAACACCCGCTCGGGCCACTCGTACAAGGTCCTGGAAGTAGCATGTTTTCATAGTTTGAGACGTTGGGCTTTGAGGTACATGTAGGCGATGATGTATCACGCGTCGATTTTGTTGTAGAGCTGTAGTTTGATGTATGGGAACTAAGATTTGACTACAATTTTCGCGATCTGGATTGGGAGCTGAGCCGCACTCTAGCCGGAGAAACGCCGGCTATTTTGGCGGCGCGGCTCGGCGCGGCTAAGTGGCATGGGTGCCCACGGCGCAGCTTGGCTAACAAGCTGACTGCCCGGCTAATTGTGGCTCGGCTAACGGCTCGGCTCGGCTCTTGTAGCCGCCGAAACACTAGCTCAGAGTCAATGGCCACCCGAAGCTTGCATCATCCACCCATTATCCGGCGACATCAAACTTATGGATCAACACCACAAACTTGCAGAAGTCATCCGTGAATCATTCAAAGTCATTACGAAGAAAACATTGTTTGAAAATGCTTTCCCTTCTATTGAGTCTCGTCCTAAACTGGCTTGGCACTGCCTTTATATGGCTGCTAAAAGCAAGAACGCTAATGCAATCAAGGAGCGAGTTAAAGAAGATGAGAACTTCGCTCGAAATCTTCAAGATCTGGTAATTTTGTCACCATTTTGTTTCTCGTTTTCTAACATAGCCATAACGCTTTCAGGTAGTCGCTCGTGCTGGTACGCTTCGAACAAATGCAAAGGATTCAGCTGTCAAGGCTGTTCCTGCTGGGTATAATCTCAATGGTTCCGATCGTAAAAAAATTGCCGATCGTGTCGAAGAATGGTTAAAAGATGACAAGTATATATTTCCACTGCGCGATGGTGTAAGTAATTCTCTTATCTGACTTATATATGCATTTACGCAAACTGAGCTTCAGGCAAAGAAGCTCGACTTCGATAATCCTTTCCATCACCCAGTCATTGTGTCCATCCTACGAGAAGAATTTTTCCAGAAAGTGAACTCCTTTGGAAGAGCGCACTCGAAGCTTTTTGTTTCTAGCCATAAACGCCACCCCGAACCTGAACTCCCCGGTCCTATGGTTGCGCTCGTGGCTACAGCCGTTTGTTTTTTCTTTTATATATATGTATCGTTGGGCTAAATATCATGCTCATAATTAGATCTACTGTGCCTTGCGTGAATGGCATACCGGTCAACGCCAAAATGCTGCTTTTTCGCAAGCCACTTTCGAGGACACTTATCAAGGCCATATCAATACATTGGGTGAACTCCAGACGAGGCGTCCCAACCAGTATCATTGTGTGTTGTCCGAGTTATATAAGGCGGTGGCATTTGTGCTTTTTTGTCTCCAGGCGACGTTCTATTACTCATACAAATTCCTAGCAATTCGCATGTTCGCTTAAGTGCGGCTTCAAGTTCGGCACTCAAGATGATGCGTCTCGATGAGGTCGACGATGAGGATTAGTTATGTGGCATCCTCTTCATCACAACAATGTAGATGCTGAATGTCTCAAGAATTGCAACCACCACTCCATTTATGCTATGTCTTTTTAACAGTTCTTACAGTTGATTACATTCGAGATTACTTTCTATCATTTGTTACTGCTTCATACATGACTGATATAAATGATAATTGTGGTTGATTGATAACTAATTGTGAAGCATTGAACTGAATGAAAAAATGGGAAATGGCATCAAACATTTGGAAATTTTTGGAATATTTGACGAAAATTGGGAAACTTTAGCCATATTTGAGGAAACTTAAAATTGGACCTTCCGAATTTGACAAATTTGACAAACCAGCATATTTGACATATTTTCCCATATTTGAGGATATATCTCCAAATATGCTCAGGAGGTTTTTCCTGATGGGGGTGCTGGCCCGGGATGGTGTCACGGAGGTAGCCTCAGCTTTGACCTTGCTGCTGCTACCAGCAGTAGACGGGAAGGGTGTGACTAAAGTGGGGCTGGCCGAATGGATGACATCGTCATCGACAGGTGAGATGGTGTGTGGGCTATAAAAATCGCCTTCATCCTGGACAAGCAACAAGATTAAGCATATCCATGAAAGAAACTGTACACATACCAAGCCCAAATCGCCGTGTGCACCACCTTCCAAGCCCAAATCGCCATGTGCGCCACCTCCCATCAGCACCGAAAGTGCTTCCTCCGCCAAATCCTGCCCACGGTCGGAGGAAACGGTGTATGGGTTAAAGTTCGGTAACGTGCGCCAGTAGCCGTGTAGCCTTGGCCACCACTTGAAGTTCTCCATTTCCTTCTCTACAAACGGTTGGGTTCACATATAAATAACATCATAGTATATACTGTATAAATTACACGTACCGATTAAGTTGGCAATCTCACTGCCTGGTGTGATGTCTTCTGCCTTCAAGCCGGCACCAGTCCTTCCGATACGCTCGTTTACGGCACGATACTGCTTTTTGAGCCTAAGAGAGATAGTGAGCAGATACCGAAGACTTAGCTGAATACGTACGTGTTAGTGATGTAGTTGTCGACGGCCTTCGCATACTTGCTTGGGTTGGTTTGAAAGTCAGCTCGGACGCCTGGATCATCGTCGATAGAGAAGATACCATCTGCGACTTGCAGATACGCAGCACCCTTGTTCGACTTGGCAGTCATTTTGGAGCGCCCCTCCGGCTTTGCAGCCTGGGTAGAGTCCCCAAAGAGTTTGATGGTGACATCCGCATGTGCGTCCAGATAGTCCAGCAAACGCTCCGTGCGCTCTGGGTATTTATCCCAAACTACGCGTGCTGGAATTTTGAGGGTGGGAATAACAGTGGCAGGCTCTTCAAGTTCATCGTTGCTGGCTTCAGATTTCTGGGCATCGCTAGCTATAGCAGCAGTGGTCTTTCTGCGTCCACATCCTTTTTTTTGGCTCCCAGTATGAGAGGATTCTGCACGGGACTTTTTTGGAGACTTTGCTGCCTTGGGTTTCGTCGTTTTAGCCATGATAAACCAAATGGATGTGAGGAACAAGGGAAGGAGCGATGGGGGAAGGAACGATGAGGGAAGGAACAACAGTAGTAACGAAAAAAATCGGGAGATCAATCGGAGTTTGGATTCCAAACAAGTGGCCCAATAAGCGGAGGCAATAAGTGGGCCAATAAGAATAATCGTCAACAAAGTTCCTTATCCCGCTTATTCCTCTCCTTCTTGTCCTCCTTATCAAATAAGTGGTGAAATAAGTGACATTTTAATTAGCCAATAAGTGGCAAATAAGGGGAACTCTGAACGACCCTAATGGCATGTGATCGGTGGTTGGCACCAATTGCTGGTAAATAAAAACAGGAGGACGGAAGGTGGAAGGGTGATTAGAATACTGTCATCTGCGACAACAAACTACTGAATGATTTCCTCTCTTTCCCTGACGAGCTCTTGCAGGGCATGCGCGGTACATGGCACGAATTCCTTAAATACGCCGAGATTCTTCACGGCGTAACCGGGTGTACGTGGATGGGAGGCAAGGACGAGATACAGACCTGCGCCACAGATCAAGACTGTCCACGTGAGATTTTCAGCTCGAGGTGCTCACTACCAGAGAACTGCGTCGGTAAAGGAAGCGTGATTGGATCACCGCCACGGTAATGGACTGCATGTGGTACCGTGGGCCATGTTGTGCGGATAATGAACTGGGACAGATGTAGAATGTTGAATATGGGTTGACGGTAGAAGTATATTCTCAAGGAGTTAAGGAGGGAGCATCGATACAGGCCACAAGGTCCTCCAAGTATTCGCTGGCCTCTTGGAACGAAAAAGTCGTGAGAGTGGGGAGAACGATATGTATAGTAGGCGGAGGTAGATGTCGGCTTTCCGATCATGTGAGATCGACGAGATTAGAAATCAAGATCAAAAGTTTCGAGGCTAGTCAACGCGGAAAGCCCAATGACCGTCACTTTGGGTGAACTGTGCCCGGGATGGGGAATATCTGAGGAAGAGCTCGACGAGGATACCTGCAGAGCGGGCGGAATACACGGCCCACATTCCTTGGATATATAGAGATTCTTGCAGCACAACCGGGTGGAAGTAGAGGGGAGGCTAAGACGAGATAGAGACTTGCGCCAGAGGTTAAAAGCTGCCTCTCCTACTCTCCGCGTGGGATTTCCAGTTCTAAGTGGCCGGCACGAGGGCAGTGTTATTGAATTGTCGGTAATGGACTACGCGTATTTCCATGAGCTCTGTAGGGCGGTTGATGAACAGGGAGAGATATGGAAGGTCGATTATGTGTTGGCGGTAAAAGTGTATATTCAAGAAAACAAGAGGCGTATCGATCCAGGCCACAACGTCCCCCAAGTATTCGCTGGCACCTTTGAACACGAGAGCGGGAAGGATAATGCGCATATAGAGAGGTAGACGTCGGCTTTCCTGACCACGGTGAGATTAACGGGATCGGTGTTCAAGGTGAACTTGAAACATTTCGGGGCTGGACAACGCGGAAAGAATTGCAGAAAAGCCGTAGATCAGCGACGCCATAATCCAAAAACAACATTTCGCCATCTTCGACGGACGTGAATCAGCGTTTGCCACACCACAAACCCTAAGAGGTCATCCCTAAGAGGTCATACCTTGTGCGTATGTCTACGTTAGGAGCGCTTGTGCCGATTGTCACCTAGCCTATAAGCGCCAGTCAGCAACCGTTGTACGTGTAAATGGGGTCTAGACGTCTCTATTGGTAGAGTCCTCTTGGTACCCGTGATGTGCATTCCCTGCTGTAGACAGAATGGTCGTGCATGGAAACCTTACGGAATGATGGCGGGCCGATGCCGGAGTGGAAGTGAGCGAGCGCTTCACAAATCTTACATGATCCTCGCGTCTTGTGATGGAGAGCGCTCTCACAGACTCACACTAGTACTAGTACTGTGACACTGGCACTCACTGCACGTCCAGACCTGTAGCTTCTAGTAACCCCAATGGGATCTGTTCCCAACCGCCCGCCTAGCTCAATTGGATAGAGCGTCAGACTCTTATAGCGGGTGCACAATCGCGCCATGACTTCAATTATAATCTGAAGGCTGCGAGTTCGACCCTCGCGGTGGGCTAGCCGTTCTTTTTTTCGGTTTCTGGATCGATTGTAACTGCTCCTAAGTTAACTCCGACGAGGAAGACACAGATGGAGCTCAAGTTCTTGAGAGGCCGACAATTAAGGTAGGCGTGGCTGACACACATATAGGCAGTCATCGGAGGCTCGGAGCACGATACGTGGCCACTATATATGTCACAAAACGTAGGTGGGCCCGCCCATGGCCACCTGACAGTTAGTCGCGATTAGCAAACCATTTAGGCATGTGGTCCAGCCGACCCAATTCTGAATCTATTGACAAGTTTCGCCCATTCAACACAACGATACTGTAATTATCATGCTGTACACTCAGGAGCCAAGAAGCGAGCGTGAATGAGAACGAAAGGTATTCAATTGATAGCATCAATTGCTAATTATCATGCCGTAAAAAGCGGTGACCAGAAAGCTGTTGTGTGACAACGAACTGCCAAATGACTTCCTATGAGCTCTTGCCGGTATTAGGACACGATACGTGGCGCAAATTCCTTGAACATGTAGTAAAAAACTACCATTCTCTGCTGTCCGCATGAGATTTCCAACTTGAGGGGCCCACCACCAGAGATCTGAGCTGCCAAGGGTAGCGTGATTGAGACGTCACCGCGGTAACGGAGTATTCTCAAGAAGTCAAGTGGAGGAGCATCGAGGCTATAAATAAGGTTCTCCAGAGCGGGGAGGACAGTACGCATAGGTGGAGGTAGAGGTCAGCTTTCCCGGCCAGGGAGAGATCGACGGGATTCAAATCCGAGGTGAAACGTTTCGAGTCTGCCAGTGGTCAACGCAGAAAGGCTAGTTAGTAACCATCGCTTCGGGTGAAAAATTATGCAATGCACGGCATCTACTTGCGGTTTGACTCACCTTATGGTTATTTATGATGGCAGCACGGGCCTTACTATAATCCGCTACCTTCAACTGAAGTTGGTTCTGCACATTCACAATGCCTTTTGCCTCGTTATACCACACATGTCCTGTATATTTTGCTGACAGAATTTCAAGGTTCTTATACTTCCTTAAACACGACTCAGCCTTCATTATGTCCTTAATGCAAGTTACTAAGGAGATTAAGTCAACATGAGCAACCAAGGCCTTTTCCGCTTTCCTGATGCAGAGTCCGAACTCATCCACTGAGGGTCGGGATTTGCCGACGACACTGGGCTTGATGGCGGCACATCCACTATCTCATGGTCTGAGTCTGTCGACGGCCCTGAGTTCGGCAGCACATGCGCCCCCATCAATTCATGGTCCGCGGAGGACATTGTCGACGCCGGGCCCGACGGCCCGGGTGGCACATCCC
>WHVC01000144.1:0-61185 GCA_015178925.1 Russula emetica | reverse complement strand
GGAGCCATTGGCACTCTGCAGGGCTCATTTTCTGATCTAGAGCCTCTTCTAGGTGACCTTGTGTAAGTCCTTCTGTCAATGTTTTGTAACGCTACTGAATCCCAACTCTAAATGTAGCGCTGCCGTCGTCGAACTTCTCGACGTAGTCCTTGCCCTTGTTGGTGGACTTGTCGGGGAACTTCTCATTCTCCTCATCGACAATGGTTGCGCAGGGGTCCTACTTAGGCTTAAGCTTGATGTTCTTGGTGTTGTTATCAATCTTCTGGGTCTTGGAGGCCTTCTTGGCTAACTAACGTGTTCCTGTGGCGTCGGACCATATACCCCCCATTTTCTCTTTGTCAAGGATCCCATACGCCTGTTTTGCAGTTTTTTTTGGACCATAGTTCGCCCTTACCGGCCTTACCCTAAATGACTCTAGCACCCCGATCCTGCTGTTCTGTCTGCGTTATACTGTGTTTTCGAGAAAAGCGACTTGGTGTTTCGCCTATGTTTAATTCGAGTACTGTCGTGACCACCATACCATAGACGCTACTTTTAGTCTGCCGCAGTAAGCCCGCGGACGTGATCTTCCGATTGGATTGACGCAAGGTAAATTCGCGTAATAGCCATTCCCTTGACAGTCCAGGGATCGGAGTTGAGTGAGCCATGTTCATAGTGTATTCAATTCAGTCACAAAGAGTCAACACTCATGGTTCCCAAGGAGTGTGGATTGCTGCTACGTTGGCAGAACATTGGTTTGATAGAGGTACCAGGGGGCTACAGTATGACGTACTGCCTGTTAAAGAAAAACGGTTGTTATCCCACTGTGATAAATCTTGCCCTGGAATACCCCAAGAATCTAGAGTTGAGCACCGCTGCGGTCTAAGCCGGTCTTTTCTTTCTGGCGTTCTTGTGAGTATTCGAATATTCGCCAGTGTCGGGCGTCTTAAGAATCCCGTGCAAGTAAGATGACGCAATCCCCGGATCTGTTTGGAATCCGAGATGGATGTACAGTACTACGGCGATAAGTGCAACTGGATCAAACGGGAAAATATTGACTCGGAGAGCCTCGGAGTCGGGGGTCGAGATCCCCGATTCTTGTCCGCTAGTTGTGCCTCATCTGCATGACCATTCGAGTGACGGAGGAAACACGTAGTTCGGATTTCAAACAGTGATCAAGCATACCGGAGTAGCTGTCCGTTTGACCCCCATTTAGTCGGTATAAAAAGTGATCCCCTGGGCCTGGGCGGGAACCCGGATTGGCTCGGGGTAAATAGATATAGCATGCATAGTGTGAGCCAAAAGATGGAAGATATGGTAAAACATGATACTGTACGTACTTTAACGCGGGGTTGGGGTTGATCATCTCTATCCTATATATCAGTGTTTTCTTCTCCGATGATTAACCAGTAGTGAATGTGAGTGTAGTGTCTAGTCTAGTCGGCTATCATCGTATATCAAAAGATCTACCGAACCAACCAGTGGTACAGAACTCTGCAGCGAGCGAGTCCATTCACCTTCGCAAAGTGATCAACCAAAAAAAAAAACAGACAAGAGAAGAATTAAAAAAGGGAACATGGGTAGATCGGGATCAAAGCCTAAAGCGTGCGTGTGCGTGCGTCCATCATAGTACTAGTACTGTACTCTATGATCGTCGGGTCGAATCGGGGACACAAAAGATCATGCATGTGAGATCAGATGGATATCCGGTCATGACGCGTGATGTCTAGTCTACACCGAGGATCTTGCGTAGATCCGGTGGGCTATCCGGTCATGATGATCACGCATGATCATGCGAGTTCCTCCATCGCAGAGACATACGTCTCGCGCTGATTAAGCGTACGCTCGTATCGCCTACGGCTCTCGTGTAGTATGAACGACGATGCCGCGAGCGCGAGGAGTAAGAACAGGTCGTCCATGGGTAGCGCCTCGGTTTGGAAGATGGCCTGCATGAAGGGTACGTATACGAGTGCGAGCTGCGACAGGAACGAGATCGCCACGGTGATCATTAACATCCGGTTTTGGGTTAGCCCGCATCCGAGTCCGCGACTCTGGATCGCTGAGACGAGGTCGAGGAAAACGAAGCAGGTGAACGTCTATGCCAAAAGCGGTGGGGAGTAAAAAAAAGGTCTCCGTGAGTACTTCTGACTGACGAGTGTGTGTGTATACCGGGGGTGGCATTGGCAGGGAGGGTGTCGAGATCGCTCTTTCGAGAGCACTTTAAGTGCAGCTAGACGGTTTACCCCCGCTTTGAGGTGAACCATCTCGCTGCCCTTGAAATGGTATCAGAAGAAGGATCTCGCTCGCCACTCCGCCCACTCCCTGCCAATGTCACCCCCGAGAGAATGTTGTGAGTAAGAATGGCTGGGCCTACCATTGTTTGATCACGGCGGGACATCTTCTGATCGTCCGAGAGTGCAAAGTAATAGATGAATAGTGTGCCAACGACGATAATAGTCGCGGAGAACAATACACGAAGACGGATACGCCGGTCGATAATCTGTTCATCTTTTTTTCCGCGGCGGCTTGCGCATCACGGCGTGATCGACCGGATCGACGCCAAGCGACTGGCTCGGGGGACCTGATGGACATTTCAAGTAAATAACCATTAGAGAGGTGAATGGGGAGGTCGGAATTGCCGAAACGGACGTGAGGTGACATACCGTCCATGAGAATGTTAATGAATAGAATTTGCATAGCGTTTAGCGGATTACTCAGCCCGAACATTGTACTCAGTGTGATCAACGTGAGTGCCGCCGCAGCTGTGCTGAGCTGGAAGGAGAGGAAGTTCTGAATGTTGTGGAATATGGATTTGCCTGCAACAACATCGCACCATATCAGACCGAGGATCAGGTCAATGATAGGGTTTTGAGACGAGAACTCACCCTCTTCCACAGCCGGCAAGATGGTGGTAAAGTTATCATCCACAAGAATGACGTCAGCAGCCTCTTTCGCGACGTCCGTGCCACTCTTGCCCATCGATACCCCAATATCCGCCCTCTTAAGTGCCGGAGCATCGTTCACTGCAACACATCCATCACAAGAACAATGAGCAACCAAAACAGAGGTTGACAGAAAATTCAAGAAAAGAAAAACTTACCCCCATCGCCCGTCATAGCGACGACTGCACCGCGAGCCTGAAAGGCTTCCACAATCGCCATCTTATGTTTCGGGCTCACGCGCGCAAACACGCTCACGTTGGCCACGCGCTCTCTCAACTGCCCCGCGGTCATACGGTCAAGCGCCGAACCCGTCAAGCATGCATTCGGGTTCGAAGCGCCGCGCAATCCAAGCGATTTGGCAATAGACAGCGCTGTCTCTTCCCCATCACCCGTAATCATGATGACTTGCACACCACCACGCTGCAGGTGAGCAACGGCGTCCGCGACGCCCTTACGCAGCGGATCGTACATCGCGACAAAGCCTGCGAATACTAGGTGCGCTGACTTATCCTTGTCAATGTAGTCGGTCGTGTTGTTGTTAGGCATGGGTGACGACGGACGCGAAGGCCCAATCGCGTCTGCGTTGCCGTATGCCATCGCGACGACGCGCAACCCGCGTGTCGATGCTGCGTGCGCTTTGCCGGCGATACCGGAGCGCACGTTCTGGTCAAGTAGGGGTGTCGAGCCCTCCGCAACGTGGTAGAACTTGCATCGCGGGAGGAGTACATCGATACTGCCCTTAATGTGGTACAATTCCCGTCCGGATCCATTGAGATGCGAGACGTTGGCGTTTGAGGTGGTATGGGTTCCGGAGACGGCCATGCTCTTCGTCTCTGAGCTGAAGGGGCGTTCAAAGACGCGTTTGAAAGTCTGATGTAGCAAAGTCGGCGATGTTGTAACAAGTAGAGATCATAAACTACTAACCTGCCGAGGATCGGGGAGGCCGAATACAGTGAGAACGTTAAGTAGGGCAACATCTGTTGCATGTCCCACATAGTTGCCATCGTCGTCACGCGCGGTGCTCGCGTCGTTGCATAAACCTCCGACCTCGAGGGTTTTGAAAAGTGCAGGCGAAATATGTGCCGGAGGAGCAGGTGCAGCAGGGTCAACGAATACGAGCTCGTCGACGGTGTACAACTCTGTGACGGTTTGCTCATTTCGGGTGAGTGTGCCTGGATCGATCATTTCAGTTTGACTGAAAGGGGCGAGAAGAATGAGGAACGTGCCTGTTTTGTCTGAGCAGATGACAGAAACGGAGCCAAGAACTTCGACCGAATGAAGCTTCTTTACGATCGCCTTGCGCTTGGCCATGCGCAGCACACCAAGGGCAAGAGTGACTGTCGTCACGATTGGCAAGCCTTCTGGGATGGCCGCAACGGCCAATGACACTAACAGTAACTGATCAGTTTCGTCCTTCCGACTCACCAATCCAGGGCGCACCTCCAATAGTAAACATATCGAGCCAGGGTCGCTGCTGGAAGACACCAACGAGACAGATAACACCGATTATCCCAAAGGAGAGTATGGAGAGCCTCTTCGCCAGCTCATCCATGCTGTGCTGGAGCGGAGTCCGTCGCTCCTCAACATCTTGCATCATACTAAAGATTATACCGAACTCGGTCCGGGTTCCCGTGGCGATCACGATACCGGTACCACGGCCTGCGAGTGGTTGACTGTCGGTTGATTGCTAACAGAAGCGTAAAAGCACGTACCATTCCGCACCAATGTGCCCATATATGCTATGGACGCTCTCTCAGCCATCTCGGTGCCCTCGGCACATGGAGCAGGATCTTTCTTCCGTGTTGTGGTTTCGCCCGTCAGGCTACTCTCGTCAATCTCGAGGTCCGCGGCGGAGAGAATGCGGAGATCAGCGGGGATACGGTCACCCGTAAAGAAGGTGACAAGATCACCCGGGACAGCCTCATTCGCAAGGAGGTGTAATTGTTTTCCGTCACGGATTATGTGACAATGGTGAGGAACGAGCTTGTTGAGTGACTCAAGTGATTCTTCTGAGCGTCGTTCCTGTATGAAGCCGACTGGACAGACTCTAACTTGAACAGCCGCGTTTGAGGAAGATGGGATTACGCACCCGTAAGGACAATGACGACGGCGATAGTGATGCTGGCGGCATCATCGACGTTGCCCATGATGGCGCTGACGAGTGCACTTCCACATAAGAGGAGGATAAGCGGGCTCTCGTAAAATGACTTGGCAAACTTGAGGAGCGGGGGTTCTGGAGCCGACACTGAGAATTCGTTGTAGCCATAATCTTCACGAAGCGAGGAGATGATAGATGCGGTCAACCCATGTGTTTCGGAGCTACCGAACTTGGAGACAACGTCCTATATTTCGTCAGGAGGATGCTGGGGGTTACGATACGAATAAAGGACGCACTTCTGCAGTGTGGCTCGCGTACTTGGCCGAAGGCGTTTGTTCCTCCGCCTTGGGAGCAAGTTCATAGCCATTTTGTTCTGGATTGCCCTCATGTTTAATGCCTTTTACCAAACCAACCAACCTGTCCCAGATACCAGACGGGCCTTGCTCTGTCACGGCGGAGCGAATGCTCTCCAAGTCGGCCATAGGACCAGACACACTGGTGTGTCGCCGGAAGGAGGTGCTAGACCCGAAATGTCGCTCCGCGTCGTGGATTGGCAGCATTTCGTGTTCATCGTCAGGAAGCGAAGAGAAAAAGGTGGATGATGGTGGGCTCGTTCGGGGAGCGTGTTGAGACGTGCGGCGGGAATAAGGAGATGGAGATGGGTTGGAGTTATAAGGTGAAGTGGTCGAGTAGGGTGCACGCTGGGTCTGGTCCAGCATCGTTGTGTAGGCGCGCGCTATATAAAAAGACGACCGATGATGAGAAAAAGAAAAAGCAAGAGCGAGCAACGTACTAAACCAAAGCGAACAACTACTACCTTGATACAGTATAAACGATAAAGAAAGTTCCTCGTATCGCACACGGGCGTTGATGATTTAATAGGTTGTTGTTGTCGTGTCAGCCGTGGCGTCTTTGAGATTTCCGGGCCGACAAGCACAGCCATCGGGTAAAATCGTCTTCATTTACCACTCCTTAATATGATCATTGATGTGTGAGATAGATATTGACTCATCCCCATGCAGCATTTATCTGATTCTGATATTTGCTGAGCAGCTCTTCATGCCGTTTCCTGGTCGCCCTCGATTTGATTTCTCGCTCCAGCTTTCAGCTTTCAGCATGTATGGTCACTCTCGCCATGGTTCCATATCTCCTCTCTCTCGTGTACCCCTATCGTTACTCTACGGTTGGCGTGCCAGTGACCTGATGACACACTGCCGAGCTCCTCATGATGGCGTCTTCTCTGCTTGTGCTTCCTTTCTCATTCTCTCTGGCCAATCATCGAGGGCATTAGCGCTCACGAGCCTGGTACTCTCTCGATCAGCATTCTTGTGCTGATGCCTTGTTCTGTCTCCGATGCGATGGGGTGCGTCGAGTACCCAGTTCAATCCGAATTCTTATGCCGCATCGCGTCTCGAATTTCTTGTGGCCATGGTTTACCTCGTTCGTGGACGCAGTGGCCCAAGTTTGTCGTCTTGGATGTGCAGACTCCTTTGTTGTTATCGTTGTCATTTACGACTTGTGGCCATCTTGGCCTGCTAACTTAGGTTACATGAGTCAGCTTGCCTCTGGCGAACGGCCAGAATCGCCCTGGTCTGCGTTGCGCTAGCAGCTACCGGTACTGTAACTGAGTGCTGCATTGCCGTCAACATCAATACCAAGTTCCGCGAACCAAGTTTCGATCTGCGACATGCTTTGGCTCCTCTCTTCCAATAGACCTGTGTACCATTCAACCATGCCACTTCGAGACAAAAATGGCTTCTCTCGTGGGCGCGGCGATTGAACTTCACCACGTGTGACACGGCAGGAGATCGAGGTGATACACGACCCCCACTCATTTATATATCATCTCTCCTGCCACCTTCCTGCCACCTTCCTGCCACCCTCAGCCACGCTCTCACCAAGTTCTTCCTCTTTATTATCTTTTACTTGAAATATCAATATCCTCCTCGCCAATTCCAAGTATTACTATGCGTCGCCCTTTCTCGTCAACTCTCGCCTACCTTCCTATGCCTAATCGTGAGTAACGGAGCCACATTGGCGCCCGTCCTCCCGTAGTCCACTCAAATCAGTCTGTGCTGAATAAATTCGTCGCACTCAGGCAAAATACGTCGAATCGCTTATGCAACCGTTGGAGCTGTTACCGGGGGTTGCTTGACGCCGGTTTTAGCTCCCATTGTCCTGGGGTGGTTTGGCTTGAGCACCACCGGGATTGTCGCCGGTAAATTCCCTTCCCAAGCTGACCAGCTCGCGAGGCAGTATCTAACCCCTCAAGGATCATCAGGCACAGCAGTAGCCGGGATGCATGCTGTTATTGGAAGCGTTGCATCGGGAAGCGCTTTTGCAGCAGCCCATAGCATACTAGCAATGGGCGGAGCGATCCCTGTTGCCGTCGCGGCGGTTGGCGCGGGTTTGGGCGCGGGAGTGGGCACAGTTGCAGCTGGGACAGGCTCATATGGTAAGGACCCGAAGGAGAGAGACCAAACCGATGAGGACGCCGGTCAAGATGAAGCTGGTGAAGATGGAACTGCTGTAGACGCGAATGGCGAGGGCCCAGTTGATGGGGGTTTCCGCACGTGGGCTCAACTGGTGACCTGAGTGTAGGCGCCGGCGTGAACGCTACTGCAGACATGCGCAAGAAATAGGGGTGTTCCCCCTTTTCTTTTCCTTTTTTTTTTTTTTTTTTCTTTTTTAAAGTTCCATTAACGTCCTGTTCACACTTCTTACTGTGTAAGCTGAGGATTTTGCCTTTTGTCACACATTAATTACAGCTCTTTGCGTTGAGTATGGCAGTGATCGAAAAAATTGATCGAATGGAAAGATAATTGTCTTAGTGAAATTTCCGTTTGTTGTATTACATAGGTTTGCCTACCCCTTCATCACAACGTGCAGTCGCGATGTGAGGGTCGCTGCTATCAAACTCTTGTGGTTATTTTATTCACGCAGGTTACTTCTAGATACTGCACATTATGTTGTTATACAAGTAACAAATTCATCGTGCTGCAACTGTCGACGTGTGAAGAGTTTGAATCCAAGGTTCCGAGGTGATGGAGTGGCGTGCGTGGTGGACCTGGGTATATGCGTAGACCATGTCTTCTGGGAGTTCCATGAACTCCGCCAAGGGATTCTCGTCTAATGTGAGAGTAAAGTATGGCTGTGGCACCACCGGTTGTTGTTGTCCTGCAGGGGTGCTCGAGCACGATGAGGCAGGCAGTTGTGTTGGCGAATGTATGACAGTGGGGAGCCATGGGTGTAAGCGTGTGGGTGTCAGAGCGACTTAGTAGGCTTATCATGTATCAATTTCACTAAGACAATTATCTCTTTATTCAATCATTTTTCCGATCACTGCCATACTTTATGCAAATAGGTGTAATTGACATACAGTCGCGCGACACGAATTTCGACGCGTAATATATTACTGTACTCTGTTTATCAATTTACACACTTGCATAAGTCTGGCCTCTGAATGGGCAGTTGGGCGAGGCATAATCAAGAAATACTTAATAAGGGTAACTGCGAACACCCCCTAATACAGTACGTAGGTGCCATCGTTTTGAACCAAGAACCCCGGGAAAGGCCGGGCCACCCGGCCAGGTCTTCTCATGCGCACGATTGAAACTCACTTCACTTCCACAGACCGGTGACTTGTATGATTGGGGTGTGTGGCGGAAAAGGTGGTGAATAACATGATCTATTGCGAAATTCGATGTACAGCGTATTGATGGAAACAGATCCACTGGCCCCAGTGGCATAGTGAAATGTTATCGAGACGGATGACCAGTGATAGAGAACCAATTCATTACTGTAAAGCGTTTGTAATTTACGCTTGGGAAGGCGCTTATGCGCGTAATAAATACTAGCTATAGCGCACTACAGTAACTTAGCTGGTGCGAGAGAAGTTTGGAGTCAAGGAAAAAGTTGAGTTCAGTCAATCTGCTGGAACCCAGTTCAACCCAACGTTCAGCACCGTGACTCCCTCAGCGCGTTCATCATCACCGACTACCATCAGTACCCACCACCTGCGACGAGCAACTTCTACTTGAACCTCAACCAGTTGTTATCGTCATGGTATCAATGCCGTGCCGTGCCTTCACCCTGCCTCCTGGCCCCGGCAGCGGAGAGTCGGATCACTGATGTGAATGGTGTATTGGAAATTGGAAGTCGCTGTTGGCCCATCGCGCTCTCCAAACGCAATATTAATAATTCCATCGTATCGCGTGCCGTGTCATATCTGTCCAGAGACCCGCCAGAATCCCCTTGGTCTTCATGCTTCGTTGGGGGATCCCGTGTACAGTATTAGTGTCATAAACCCTTCTAGTACTAAGTTACGTCGAATGTACGTGAACCAAATTCTCAGTAACTTACCTTCACTTCCAATAAACCCGGATACCGTCAATCATGTCACTTCGAGACAAGAACGGCTTCTCTCGTGGGCACGGCGATTGAACTTCACCACGTGGACACGCAGGAGATCGAGGTGATACCGACCCCGACTCATTTATATCCTGCCACCTTCCTGTCACCCTCAGTCACTGGCGCACTCTCCCCAAATCCTTCCTCTTTATTATCTTTTGCTTGAAATATCCTCCTCGCCATTTCCAAGTACTATCTGTCGCCCTAACTTGTCAACTCTCGCTTACCTTCCTATGTCTGATGACTCTAATCGTGAGTAACGGTGCCACATTGGCGCCCGTCCACCAATAGTTCATTCGAATCAGTCTGTGCTGAATGAATTCGTCGCACTCAGCCAATATACGTCGAATAGTTTATGCAGCTGCTGGAGCTGTTACCGGGGTTGCCTTGATACCGGTTATAGCTCCCATTATCCTGGGGTGTTTTGGCTTCGGCGCCGCCGGGGTTGTCGCCGGTAAAGTCCCTTCCCAAGCTGACCAGCTCGCGGGGCAGTATCTAACCCCTCAAGGACCATCAGGTTCAGCAGCAGCCGGGATGCAAGCTGCTATTGGAAGCGTTGCAGCGGGAAGCGCTTTTGCAGTTGCCCAGAGCGTAGCAATGGGCGGAGCGATCCTGTGGCCGTCACGGCGGTCGGTGCAGGTTTGGGCGCGGTAGGGGGCACAGCTGCAGCTGGACAGGCTCGAATGGTGAGGACCCGAAGGATGGAGACCAGACCGATGAGGACGCCGGTCAAGATAAAGCTGGTGAAGACGGAACTACTGTAGACGCGAATGGCGAGGGCCCAGGTATCCGCACGGACGCAACCGGTGCCCTGAGTGTAGGCGCCGGCGTGAGCGCTACTGCAGGCATGCGCGAGAATAGGGGTGTTCAGTTACCTTTAACTTAGCTGGTGCGAGAAAAGTTAGATTTACAGCTGTAAGGAAAATGTTAAGTTGCTGGAAAGGGGGAATGGGCCGCTCGCTCTTCATTCAGCACCGTTCAACCTCAGGCTCACCGTGACTCCTTCAGTGCGTTCATCAGCACCAACCACCACCCGCGACGAGCAACTTTTACTTGAACCTCAACCAGTTGTTATTGTATCGATGCCGTGCCGTGCATTCACCCTGCCTGGCATGGCCGTGGTGCGGAGATGTGAATGGTGTATTGGAAATTGGAAGTCGCGCTGGCCCATCGCGCTCTCCAAAGTCCCATCCGCGCGCGCCTTGATGCCGTGTCATATCTGTCCAGACCCACCAGAATCGCCTTGGGTCTTCATGCTTCGCTGGCGGCTCCCGTGTAAGTTATTTCTTGATATGCCTCGTCCAACGTTGGACGAGGCATATCAAGACATAGGCAATCGACGTGTGTTGAAGAGTCGCACCGTGCTTGCTGGCAATGTCAGCTGTCATGCAACGGCCGCTTAAGGGCAACTGTGAACAAACCGCGATGGCACCTATTAAGGGGTGGGCCAGGTCCTCTCACTTCACAGACCCGTGGCTTGTGTGATTGGGGTGATTGTGTGGCGGAAAGGGAGGTGAATGGCATGGTCAATTGCGAAATTCGATTAATAGCAGCGTGTTGGTGGAAACAGATCCACACTGGCACAGTGACACAGTGAGATGTTATCGAGATGACCAGCGATAGGCGCCATTGAAGTACCCTTGGGAAACGCGCATGGGTGAGAATGTACGTAAATAAGTTACTTGTAACTTAGCTATAGCGCACTACAGTAGCTGGTGCGAGAAAAGTTGGAGTTGGATTTACAGCTGTAATTGCTGGAAAGAAGGGGCAACGGCCCGGCCGCTTTTCATTCAGCACCGTTCAACCTCACCCTCAGTGCTTTCATCAGCACCAACCACCACCCGTGATGAGCAACTTACTGTATCCTTGAACCTCAATCAGTTGCTATCGTATCGATGCCGTGCCGTGCCGTGCCTTCACCCTGAATGGTGTATTGGAATTTGGAAGTCGCGCTGGCCCATCGCGTATCTCCCGCGCCTTGTGCCGTGTCATATCTGTCCAGAGTCCAGACCCGCCAGAATCGCCCCCAGGGGTCTTCATGCTTCGCTGGCGGCGGCTCCCGTGTACAGTATCATAAATTGCTCCTTTTAGTACAAATTTACGTCGAATTTAGTACTCCCGCGAGGCTTCTGCCCTCTCTTCAAATAAACCCGGATACCGTTCAACCATGCCACTTTGAGCATCTCTCGTGGGTACAGCGCATGAGCTTGACCGCGTGTGAAGCGGCAGGAAGCCTCATGCAATTATAACCTCTCAAGCTCCTTCCACTCCGTCCATTCCAGTCATGCCGATATGCCGAACTTTTTTCTCACATTAAAAAAATAATGTTGTAATTACATATTGGTTGTGAGGGAAGCGATAACTATTTGATAACTCCAAATTTCCCAAGATAACGCGATAATTTCAAAATCAGCTACCCGTGATCGCTAGGTTTGGATTGGATATTGCTGTATTTGTTGTATTGCTGTATTTGTTGTATTGCTGTAGGGTTCCCCGCGTGAACTTCAACTTGCCCTTCCACATAACTTGCCTCTCTCCCACCACCATCTCCCTCACCCTTCCACATTAACATCACTTGTCCGCAATTTTTCTTCCCCATCCGAGTCCTCCAAGCACTATCCTTCACCACAGTACTTCCCAATGGGTCGTAAGTAACGGTGCCACAATAGCGCCTATATCCTTGCAATCTACTTAGACGAGTATGTCCTCAACGCGACTTAGTCTTAACAGCTCTGGCCATCGGCACAGCTGCCTGCTACCGGTACCGCCCTGACTCCTTTCCTGGCCCCTGCAGCGCTGGGCATCATTGGCTTCGGCGCTGCCGGGCCCGTTGCTGGTATGTTCCCTCCCGTCTCACTATTGAGGCAACATCTAAACCCTTGGAACCAATAGGTTCGATCGCGGCTGGAATGCAAGCCAATATCGGTAACGTTGTGGCTGGAAGCCTGTTCGCAGCGGCCCAAAGCATGGCTATGGGTGGTGGAGTCCCAGCTGTTGTCAGCGCCGTTGGCGGCTTGGGCGCGGGTGCGGCTGGCGCCGCCGTCGCAGCAGTAGTCATCTGAACACTGAATTGTCAATGCAGTCATACAATGATCGTCTTTTGTAATCGTCATCGGATCATATAACTTGAACGCCTTCAGTTACCGAGTTGTAATATCCGTCTACGTTTTTACGCTCGTCTTGTCCTCTTCCGTATTAGATCCCTGTAAAATCGTGATAAACCTGGAATGCTTACCTGTGACCTGCACGGAGAAAGGGATTCATACAGCTGGTAATGCTGGAGAACCAGTGGTCGATGGTTCGCGATTCGCGCCGTTGACAGATAAGCGCCAAGCGCTCAACTCCTAGATAGCCTGAGGGCGCAAGTCGCCGTTCACCCACAGGAAAAGGGTAGCATTACAGTTGCTCCGGATCACCTTCCTTGCCAACCCGTTGCAGATTCTCTCCTTCGGTGATCTCTCACCTCAGTCACGTCAGCTCTTCTCTTTGAGCTCTGTCAGTTCTTTGCTTTATGTCGCGTGGCGTCGGTCTCATCTTCTGATGCGGTCTTGTCTCTTTCCACACAGAAAGAACCCTCGCTTGGAAGACCCCGCTTTTTATTACATGCGACTTCAATTAGACTTGCTCCTTTTCGATGATGCCAGCCATTCTCTCTTGGCAAGGAAGTACCACTTTATTTCCTACCGGGGATCTGCTAGGCAGCGAGCGGATGTTTGTTTGTCCAACGCCATGCTCGTCGGCTCTTCGTAGTCCTGCAAGGCAGAATATGAAGCTTGTTTGCAGCAATCCCAATGCGGGGCAACGTCTATAGGCGCTCCCATCACCACTGCCAACTTGAAACCCATCGAATCTGTGCTCCTTGCATGGACACACATTGAACTGGTAGACTAGTGCTAATCCCCATGGAGATATCCAAATTGGACCTCACGAAGACGTAATTGTTGTGTCGGAGAGCAAGTGAATACGGCATTGACAAGCAGCTCGTCTCTAGCCGCGCCAGCTGGATAGCACTGTAAATAAATTGTGACCGTCCTCCGTGAATGCCATCAGGTGAGCAACGGTGATTCTCCGCGACTCACCGCTACTGGCATTCGTTCCACACCGCATTCGCAATGAGATCCACACAGTGAACACACTCGTATGATGGCGAACAGACATATAAATGCCAACTTGACGTGGTGCCTGAATGCCCAAACCCTCCCTCCAGATCATTTAATTAACCTCTAATCAAACACTGATTGTCTCGTCTCTGAACATTTGACTAGGGTTACAATGGGTCGTAAGTCTGTTCCAACCCCTGCACCACAGGCAACAGAGCCACTGCGTACCTGTGACTGGCACCGCATTAGACACTAACCGATTCACACAGAGGTTGCATCCCATATAGTAGGCGCCATAATAAGCAAGGTCGTTGTGCCCATTGTAGCGCCGGTACTTCTTACTTTAGGTCTCGGGCCAGCGGGTCCAATAGCAGGTAAGTCTAAGTTCAGGACGAAGAATAAACACAACCTTGTCTTCTCTTCTCTCTTCAATCGGCGTTAAACCTTGGTTGATGTGTACTGTTTATCGTATCAGGCAGCATTGCCGCCGCAACCCAGGCGATAATCGGAAACGTTGGGACCAATAGTCTATTCGCGATTGCCCAGAGCGCTGCAATGACCAATGGGCGCGCGAACTCGGCGGCAATCACCGCGGGAATTGCTACCATACATGCTGCGGGGCTCGCCGCTGATGAGGCAGCGGTGCGTGAAGAAGAGTGAGCGGTGACTAGATTGATGGCGCTGCCCAGTCACATGTAAGCATGAGTAGGCAAACGCCAGGATTCTTGGACTTTGTAGTCTAGACTCCACTGTAATCCCTTTCTCAAAATGATGGTCTGTCTTGGAAACGATTTCAGGTAGATCGTCGGAACCAAAAAGACTATGCTGATATGATGGAAATGAGCGTAAGAGATAACAGGTCACATGAAGTAACTTTTTTGAGGGCGAGATTGGGGGAAGGGGAGGCCAGGCAAGACCAGACAGGCCGGTAAGGACGATGTGATTTGAATTGAGTCTTGAAGCTTGAAGGTATGGAGGTCGAGAGCTTCGAGAGCGAGTTGGGACGTCATTTGCATTTGGGACTTGGAAAAGGGAAAGGAACGAAGTTGACGCGGGTATCGTGCGTTATTACGTAATAAATAACGGACTGGATTGTTTGTCTGCCAGTGAGACATTCGACGACAGTACTCTATCGATATATCTCCTCAATCTCTGGCATGGCGACTCGGAACTGACTTGGAGCAGCCCACCTTTTTGACACGGAGCGCGCACAAGAATTAGTTATCACTCAACTTTCCTATATTTGCAAAATTTTGCGGTGCGGCGTCTTTGTTTTTCGAATATCACCCCTCACAGCTCCATGTGCCGAAAATGAGGGTGACGCGATTCTGGGTGGTCCCGCCGCCGCGGCTACATGATAGTACACGTCAACGATACACATCTCGTTTACGTCTATTTCCAACGGGTTTCAGTGTTTCACTGGAGCTACATACCTGGACGCTCCATCAAGCGCGTTGTCTGTATCTTTTCCAGTAAAATCTGTTGTCTATCGGAGCATGTGGTTTGCGCCTCCGTCTTCTCTACGCTCTTATGGAAAAGTCTGGGCTCCCGGCAATTCGTAGGATGCCAGCGTTCCATAACGGAAAACGTTCTTGACGCTTCTCGAGCAAACCAAGAGTCTGGTCGAGGCCGCTCTACAGAACGTATAATGATGTGTGGTGCCTGTGGCATTATTATATTAGGCCGTCATGTGTCCCATCACTCGCTGTCGTGCAGTATCACTTCGATGCAGCTAACCGAAAAGTCCCCCAGCACCACCAAGGCAATGACCGACTTGCCTACACTCGACCAAGCTCACTTCGATGAGCTCACAAAGACTGTCCGCGGGAAGGTTTACCGTCGTGGCGATCATCAGTATGTTATTGAGAGCGTCTGTAGCTAACTAATCGTGCTCAATCTCTCTGTCCCCATTCAGGTTTCAAGAGCATACAGGCCTATTCAATGGAAACGTTCTGAACGTCTCCAAGGCCGTTGTACTTCCCCTCGACGCACAGGATGTCTCCCAGTATGCGGCCTTATTTCCTTACGATATTATCCTCGCCGACATATTTTCAGGGCAGTTATCTTCTGTAATAAGCACGGACTTTCACCGTCTGTCAAGGCTGGCGGGTATGGCACGGGTGGCTGGGCAATCAATGGCGACGTTGTCATCGACCTATCCAAGATACAAGACATTGATATCGAACCGCCACAGCAAGGAGACGGTGGGTATACTAGCCTGCGCGATACCGCTCTGTCCATCAACAAGGGCAAAACTCGCGCTGGCGAACCTGTTCCTGACCCGTCAGGTCCTGCCACACAGAAGCCCCTGCCTGAGGGTGATGACAAGCAAAACGTCTTGGGCCGCGGCGACTTGCCAACCGCATGGTTATACGGCGCCGCATCCGCTACAGTCGCAAACTTCCTGACTGGCCCTGCGTTACTGCCTGATAGTTTTGGCGAGGAACCCCGTCGTTTGCCGGTCAGCCGCCCAAGACTGAGCCTCGACCCCAGGAGCACACTTACCGTTTCTTCGCACCCTCCTGCTGACGAGTCACTCACTTCGCACTCAGATACCTCCCCCTTCAGCTTTGATGCCAGGTCCGGAAGTAGCGGCGGGTTCGGTGTTCAGTCCTCCATCTTCTCCCCCTCTTCGGCAAGCGGCTGGGCCACCCTTGCTACGACCCCCGAGCAGTCGCGCACGCCGCACTCAGACTCGGTCAATTCCGCGGTACCCCCGTTTGCTTTTGAAGAGCCTTTCAAGACTGCCCCTTCGCTCCCCGATCCGTTTGCGTATATTGACAGTGCGGAATCCCCTATGACGGGGGTTTCGCCGCCCGCGTCGCTCGGGACGAATATGATCTGGGACTCTGACGCGGCATTGGTGGCGCATCCGCTTTTTGCAGGAGAAGTGCCATCGCATCTGACGAGGCCCGTGCCGCCTCACACGCATGCCTACGTATCCTTTGGGGCTGGCGCAGGGCAGAAAGACGTCGACATTTTCACGGCGGAACATCCCCTGGAAGGCGGCATTGTGCCCTATCACATTCCGTTGTGCGTATACCTTCTCTGACTTCATTTAGTCTTGTCGCGTGCCGTCTGATTAATTTTATCCCCCCCCCCCCCCCGCGAATTGATTGTGATATTGTAGTTCGGCTCACCCCGTTGGCACATCCGTGATGCTTCTCGGGGGATTTGGATTCCTGAGCAGGTTGCATGGTCTGAGTATTGACAATCTAGTGGAAGCAGAGGTAGTTCTAGCCGACGGATCAATTGTCATCGTGAACGAGAAGGAGCATCCTGGTACGCTTCTCATCACTTCTTTCGCCGTAATCGGGGGCATGTGTTGACTAAAAAAAACCAAGATCTCTGGTGGGGTTTGCGCGGTGCTGGTCCGGCGCTCTGCATTGCGACTCGCTACAAAGCACGCGCGTACCCGGTGCCCGTCGTCTTTGCAGGCAACTTGATCTAGTGCGTCTTCCTTGCTATCTATCTATGAGATTTTTTGTGAACTTCTGATGGCTTCTCGTGAGAAGCCGCTTCCACCGCGCGACGGCACCCTCGCTTCTGCGGCACTTCCGTGATTGTGTCAAGGGGGCACCGCGCGAGCTTTACGCAAACGTGCTTCTTACTGCCGGCCCAGCGAACAAGGACTCGCTCGTCATAATCCAGATGTGCTACGTTGGACCGAAGGAGCGGGGAATGGAGTACCTCCAGGCGCTCAGCTCGTGGACCAGCGAAAGCTGCCTGCTCAAGGAGGTGCACGAGAAGACGCTTCTGAACCAGCAGGACAGCGTCGCGCAGGTGCTGCGCGGCAAGCGCGGTAATCAGTGGTTCATCCGCTCCGCGCTCATCAGTTCTCTCCCGGACGAGGTGATCAACAAGACCGTACTCGAGTTTGCGGACACTCCCGTCGGGTGTAGTGAGTCACCTCTCCTTGCCTCTTTTTCGGATATCTGAGGATATTTCAGCGTGGCTCTTTGAACTCTCTGGTGGTGCCATCGTCGATTATGAAGGGACTTGCGTTCCAAAGGCCCAGCGCCAGGCCGCATTCACCATCGCAGCCCTGCACCAGTGGGAAATGGGAGTCGACGACCCGCGCTGCGTTTCTAGCGCCGAAGACGTAAGATCCTCCCCACCTCTTCACGTCCCCCGCTAACCGTGACACATTATTTTCCTTCCCTCTCCACCTATGACACAGTGGCTCCGAGATACAATCAAGCCGGTGGCGTGCGGTGGGGTCTTCCCTTCGGTAAGACGGTTCTTCATGGTGCAGAGTATAGGAGTTTTCAAATGTAGTGGTGCAACGCGCAGTTCCTTGGCAGGCACGAGGTCCCCGCACGCGTGGCTGCCTCCTTTGGCGAAAATTGGGAACGTCTTGTCGCGCTCAAGAAGAAGTATGATCCGACGGGTCTGTTTAGGAACACGTTCTGGCCACTTGACAAGGATGGGCACGAGATTGACCCTAGCGAGCACGAGCCGCCGGAGCCAGAGATTTGAGTAGGGTTTTAGGGCCCGTTAGGGTGTAAATGTATTTGTAACTGATGGACTAGGCCCTGGGTCGTTTGGTCATGTTTTTACTGCATGGGGATACTTCTGGTGGGTACGAGGCCTATGTGAATGCATTACTATTTCTTGAAGTCACGGACTCGAGCGCCAGGGAGGAGAAGGGTGTAATATAATTAATGACTGCGTGATTCCTATTGAGGTGTCCAGGCCATGGTCATGTACTCGAGTACAGCTGTGGGTTCCCTACGTCAGTGCTTTGTTAGAGGACAAACATATTATATTTGCCTCCATCGACTTGCCAATGGGGCTACTGTACCAGTGGCTGATCATCAACGTTTGATCTTTCTCGGCGTCTAAGGCCCTTTCATTATTGACACGGGGCTGGTGCTGAGGGTGACCTTGCTGTATCCCAAGTCAAAGCTCTCTTACCGAGTCCCTGGATGACCGACCGGGGTTGCTCGTTGACGAAACAAAGACGAGAACGGCGTTTGGCTCGTAGCCTCGCCGCAAAGTCGGTTCTCCAAAATTTGAAATAATGTGGGGACGTCAAGCAGAGAGTTACTGTCACCTACCATTGCAGATATATTGAATACCACATGCCAGGGGGAGAGTGGGTGGGAAGTTGTTGTATTTACTCTCGGAGGGCACCTTTGCGCGCGTTTACTACCCACAATTTTATCAAATTTATCCCCCTTTCCTGTTCAATTTAGCCCGCATGCCCATCACGGTGAACAACTCATCTATACCTGCTGTACTACTGCTGGAAAATAAAAGGAAAATCCACAAGGTGTCAAACATAAATGAGAGATATGAGAGGGTATTCACGAATATTATTTCAGTTGGGTGCACGAGACCCAGGCCAAGCTCGTTCATGCTCCGACATAGGCCGAGCTATCGGTGCTTGCTTTACAATAAAGTTGACTGGCAGCGACCGTGACAGAAAATGACGTGAGACGTATCTAGGGTGCCAGTGGTCGCTGATGGATAACTTACAGTAGCTTGGAGGGATGAGACTAACTTTACAGTAGTACAGTAGTACAGTAGAGACACAGCAACTAACCGTATGAACTAAGTTGAATGCGTTCGACGTCGGCTAAGATTTTAGGCCCTGAGGAAAACGTTACAGTAGCTACGTATGATAGATTTACGGTATAGACAGACAAACTTATGTCCTTGTTCTCGTCATCGCTGTCATCGTCGCCATGTCATTGACACTTGACACCAACGGAAGGACTCAGGATGAACGATCGATGAAGGTCGTTACCGTGACAGTGGTGCTAGTGCTTAGTACAGAACTGGCAGGTGGTTGGTGGATGATGCATGATGCATGATGATGGACGCCGTACTTAAAGTAAGTTACAGTACTTTACTGTATTACAAGTAAGTTAAGTTACAGTAATTACGATTCAAATTCCCGCCGAAACTCAATTTTTGGGACATCGCGATCATGAGGGAATGAAGGGTTCATTCAATATCGGCCGCCGGGTGGCGTCACGGTAGCCGAGGCCACTTGAAACAGATCACAAATTCACAGCACAGTAAGTTACGTGCGATGATGATGCCCAAACGCACTTAAGTTAGTATTGTACTGTAAGTAAGTTAACTGTAACTATTGTTCGTTTGTTTGTTGCATTTAAAAGTCCCAACCCCAATTGCGCCGCCCCAGCAATACACAGCACGGCACCTTCCCAGGGCGAGGCTCGTCTAGCTCGCGCCGCACCCTGTGACACCAATACCCTAATTCCTTCTGCTTACAGTACGTATCCATGTTGCTAAGGGGCGTCATCGCTCATCGCTGCCGATTGAATATGTTGAGGGTTATCAAGTCGTGGTGTGAGTGACGTAGGGTTGCCAGTCAGCGTTCGGTTCGCTCCGGTTCGGTTGCCACGATTATTCGCTCCGTATGGATACGGTGGCGCCTTCCTTCTTGCAATATAAGTTACAAGACCAAGACTTGTATTCCGCTGTAAGTTTCGCACTCAAAGCCTATAATACTATAATTCATCCCCATAAATGAGTGAAATAGTGTGTGTTTCATAGTCCCCAGTCGACGTATTGGTTCAGCATGTTTTGATATACACAGAACGGAAGACGACTACAAACGCCAGGTTCTACACTCGCAACTTCTATATGAGCGTACTGTAACAAAAGATGAACCGATATCCACGGTAACGGAAAAAGGAGGGAAGGAGGGAAGGACGAGAAAAAAAAATCAGTATTATCAGTGTGTTGCGCAGGGTGTGAGAAAAAGATGAGCAAGTAAAATCAAGGAATGTAACGCCATACAAGGATTGAAAAAAAGACATAGAAAACAAAGTGGGAGGGGAAAAAAAATGCAAGTTGTCCGTTGTCAGTCCACAGGGAACAAGAAGCTCGCAAGCAACCATCCCAAATCGTCGTTCGCATCGCGCGCGAGAAGCAAGCAATCCTCGCCCTCATCCACGAGCAGTGGCAAGTCACGATGTCGTGACGGGTGTCCTGCTTCCTTGAGCACGTAATACACATCATCAAGGAACAACTTGAAAAACGGCAGGCCGTAATACTCCACGCCCTCTGGCGGCTCACACTCATGCACCACACGACACGTGTACAGCACCGGCGCGCGATACCAGCGCGAGCTCACGGTCAACTGTGGCATCGGTGGCATCGGTGGATGCGGATGTGGGTGAGTGTACTGTCGGTGCGGAGCGTGCGGTGATGGGTGGCGGTGCGGTTCCGCCGGACGCGCACGTTTCGCGCCTAAATTGGGTCGTTGTAGTGAGGGGAGGTGCGACGTGTGTTTGCCGTCGCCGCCGCGCGCGCCCTGTTCCTCCTCATGCGTCCTGTCCCTCTCCCGGCCCTCGCGCCTATACGAATCGAGTAACCGGCCATGCGACTGTGAGTGGTGCAAAGACATCGGCATGCTCTGCCGCCGCGGCATCGCGTGGCGTGGAGGCGAAGGTGTATGCGAGGATGTATATTCTGACGCATCGACATAGTGCCCGTGACCGGACGAAGACCTAGCGGAGCGGATCGAGTGGAAGCTCTCCGTTGACGGTCGGCGTGCAAGTCGGTGTACAGTGGAGCTCGTGTTGAAGCTACGTTTCCTTTGGGGAGAAGCCGTAGAGTCTACAAACGATGGCGCATCTATCTGTGGCGAGCGTGCTGGTTCCAATGAGCCCGTGTTCGCGTTGACAGTGCCTGTTCGCGTAGTTGTAGGGGAGGGTGGTGATATGCGTGCTTGTCTCGAGCGGGGAGTCAGTTTTTCTGGATGGATGATGTTGAGATTATAGAGGTCACGTGTGGCCTCTTCCCAGCGGGCTCGCCAGACACGTTCGGTCTCCTCGTTTCCAGCGTTCATCTCACCCTCGACACGTAATGCATCCCATAGATCGCTCCAACGCGTGCGCACATCGCGCCACAAGCGTCCTTGCCATTTCATCACCTGGCCCACGCATAACGTCACACCAGCATGAAGGAGACTGAGGTAAGCGGGTAGTTCCATGACAAGCTGCGCACGCAGCGCGATGAATGCAATCGAGGCTTCATTTAACGCAGGGGGCGGGCGACCCTTGGCAGGGTTGTGTTGCAGTAGAGCGAAATGGTGGGGTTCCAGAGCATGAAGGGATTCGAGGAGCAAGACAGGGCGTTTTTCGGTGTCGAGGAGAACACGAAGCTGCGGCAAGAGCTGTTCCTCAACCAGAACTCTGAGGTCAATGCAGAGTGTTGTGAGCTGCTTGTCGACGACGACCAAAAATGCATCAAATGCTTCAGAAGTGACGTCAGGCCCGAGACCGATCACCCGTCCGAAGCCCTCGGCCCACATGCGTAACGCAGACATGAGGACTTGTACGGACTTGACCCAGTCGAGTGTCTCTTTGGCGAATTTTTGGATGAACTCGGTCGTAAGATGTATGCTGCGTTCCATCTGCGCGACTCGCTCGGTTTCTTCGCTGTCGGCCCGAGATATGCTTCTGGGTGTGGTGACACCGCCGCGTACCCGCCCAACGATTCCAAGGCCTTTCTTTTTGAGTAATTCTGCGGGTTTACCGGCGGCAAAAACTTCCTTGACGATCTCACGCCGCCGTTGGCTCTCGTTGATAGCACGCGAGACTGCTTCAACCATACTCTTAGCGCGGCGGAGGTTCTCCTTGTCGCCGTGGGAATCGGGTGTGGCTTCGATTATAGCATTTAATAAAAGAGCATACTTGAGTAAGCGCTGCACCGGTTTGATGAGCAATGATGGAAGGTCCCATGCATTCGAGAGTTTCTGGGCAAGGGTCCGTGTCCTCGCATGATACTCGGCAAGCGCAGCGGATTGGGGGAGCGAATTTAGATGTGTCAGGGAGGCCGGGTGATGGGTGATATAATGCATGTAGGGCGATTTCATACGAGGGACCTTCAAGGGGTTAGCCGCAGGAAAAGTAGCATGAATGGAGGTCTGCGTACCATCTCAATGAAAAAGGCACCGACTCTGTCTTCGCCCTCCCCGCTTGGGAGGACGTTACCTAATGCGGTCTCCAGGCGCGATACAAAATCGTCGGCAAACTCGGCGAGCTCGGGAAGATTGCTGAAGATAGTTCGGGCATCGTCGCGCGTCATAGGCGGGCCGAGTAACGTGGTGGACGAACCCGAGGCGTCACAAAGCGTTCGGAGGGATGAGGAGGAGGATTGGGGAGGAGTTGGAATTGGGGGTTCATTGCCTTTGGAGAAGTAATCGTCAGAAATAACGCGTATTTGGGGGAAAAAAATAAAAATGACAGATACCGAGGGCAACGGGGAGGTGAATGTCACGAATAAACGCAAGGTCGGAAGCGTAGGCACGCTCGGACTCGATGAGCTCGATGAGAGCGTGTGTTCGCTTGGACGTTCCGTTGGTGACTACTTTAGAGGGAATGGTGGCAGAGGAGGGTGGAGAGTCTGGTGGGTGCCGGAGGCGAGGGCTGTCGAGGGTGCTGTCATCGATGGAGGCCGGGGAAGAAGCAGACAAGGGTGTGGTTGGGAGAGGTTTGTCTGGAGAGGGTGTTCGGGAGACTGGAAGGAGTGGAGGGAGCTTTGACTTGTCGCCTAGGAAAGCTCCATCGATGATGACGTTTGAGGCGGGGAGAGAGTCGATGAGGGTCTCTATGGAAAATGAGGATAAGGAGCTCATTCGCAACATTGGAGGTGGCATGTCTTGTACGGGGCCGTCCTTTGAAGCGGGACGTGGGGAGGCTTGTGGACGAAGCGGGGAGCGGGGAGGGAGGGGAGGTGACTTTGAAGACTCTAGCTGGGGTGGCCGATTGGATGCCGTGTGCACGAGGGGTGAACGAGGCCGAGCGGATGGAACAACTTCTAGGCCTTGTATCCGTGAAGGCATTCTCGGCGCTCCGCGTTGCGTTGGCACTGGTTCGAGCACTGGCACGGGCACAGGCATGAATGAATATTTAGAAAATTGGCGATGACCGACACACCAGTTTCATTCCGGCGCCGGATAAAACCACAAAGACGTGTGGCTGCGCCGTATGTCTCGCTTCCCCAAATATGGTGCACCGCCGCAATCCGCTTGCCTATCCCGCAGATGATGCGAAAGTCTCCCTGGTATTTTAATACAGTCTACTTTATGCCACGTATGTTGCCGCCACTCTAAACTGCAGCCCACATGAAAGACAAGACGACAGCACTCTTGTTTAGTGGACCAGAACGAGTTATAAGCTGCTCCAAATGCGGCCATAAACGACCGTAATAGGGTCATTTGTGTCATTCATTTCATTCACTCACGCCTTATCCTCGGCTTCCCACGTCTATCATCTTTCCCCCACATACATAATCCGCGCCCTCTATTTCGATCATGGCGCTGTACCCCCGCTCCCCCCGTCTTTCCACTCGTCCATGTAGATCTTCCAAACATTCCCTTTCAGCTCTCGGTCAGCCACACCCCGGGTCGTCGACACTGTGTACTAAGTATATGCCTCGTGCGCCGCTTAAAATGCCATCGTCCAAGTCTTCGACGTTTAGCCTTATATTCGGCAACGCATGCATTCTCATTGGCCCCATGATCGAGGTCAAGCATGGTGACCAATAACCGCAGACAGGGGACAGTGCATCTAGGTCGCCCACCCTTTATCACTTTTATCAGATGAGGTCGCATGATGCTCGCACGTGCATTACTTTCAATATAAATATGTGACAACATCCCTTTGGACCTCACTTGCGCTCACCCGAAAAGTGTGAAATGGGTCTCGCCCGGGCCCTTCTTCCCTAATTTCCGCTTTGCAACGCGTCTTGTTCCTATACTGTATGTTATCATCTACTAGTACCTCAGGCCGTCAGGGCCTTACGCAATTTCTTCTTCTTTCTCCGATTTCTCCGAATCCCTTGCTAAAACACAAAAGGGGGGGAGCGCCGCAAAGCCCTTGTTTAGGTCCCCTTTCACTATTTCCTCTCTATCACCTGGTGGCATCCCATCCATGCGTACATCCGCGCTAGCATGGGAGGGGAAAGGGAATCGTTATTCTCAGCACATCTCACCCTTCGACTTACGCACCGCAACAGTGCGATTGCGGCGCGGGGAGGCTCAGGCTGGAAGAGCGCCCGCCCGTCCCGTCGGTAACGCAGAAGTTTCTCCGAGTCACACACACAGCACAGTACTACAGTAGTACGTTCTTTGGGCGTAACGATCGTTTCTCCTAATGCCATATAAACGAGTTTGTGTGTTGACGTGCGGTTCGGCCACGTTCTTCGGTGAATATTACCCAGACCCAGAGAAGCGCACCAAATTTCCTTTTGAGTGGCACATAGACTTCGGCTATATGAGATTTCACTCCTCCCTTAGCCTAAGTCACCTCAACTCGTCTACCCACATGGCGTAGCTATATAATAAATCTTCTGGTCTTAGACTGCATCACACGGCGTGCACCGTGACGGTGGTTGCTTAACCGTCTTCTCTTCGCTTTCCTCCGTCACTACCATGAGAAGTTGAGAACTTTGCGATTATTTACTTTCGGGCACCCTTGCGCGTTTGCCCACGATCATAATCCCCTTCCCGTTTAGCTCGCACGCACGTGAACTTCTCACCTTCATAGACCAACTTGATGAGATACTGAATGGGATAGTAACGACGTCACTATAGATAAGCCCAGGAACCTTTCCTCACCTATTTTCATTTATTTCTCCATAGAGAAGTTCCCTTCCTCGCAAGTAATGTACAAAGATATCTCTATTCCTTATCATTGCAATCACAACACATGTGATCTTTACGAAACAACAAAACATGAAATCATAATTGGGGTGCAGCTGTGGGTTAACTAGTAGGTTTACCTATCTCCAAACTTGACCCTTCCGGAGTGAAAGCTGTGGAGCATATCATCAAGAACAGACAATCTGCGTAACTCATCATGCCTGGGCAATGGCGGTGATAAGCTCTTCTGCCCTTCTATCTCTGGGGGTGATGGAACAGGTGAAAGGGCACGGAACGCTAAGAATAATAAGGTCAGCGGTTAGCTTCTCCGAGTTTCTCCCGCGCCACAAACGCGACACGATGACCGCACCTTAAGCAACTGCCCGTGAATGGATACGCATCAGGCCCTTTATTAGTGCCGTTTTCCCGGATATTGAAAACCGAGAGTAAAGAAGCAATAACGATGAATAGCGTGGAATCGACCAAGTGTCTCCCAGGGCAGATCCGCTTTCCGGATCCAAACGCTATCGCCAACACTGGATCATCACGGACGCTTCCATCCGGGTTGATAAACCGTTCGGGTTTGAAGGAATCTGGATCTGGGTACGTGGCTGGATCATGAAGGACTGCCCTACAATAAAGGTTGGAGACGGGCGGAAAAGACAAATGGGATTATCGTACCATACGTTCGTTGCCACAATCGCACCTGAAAACACGGATCAGCCAACAGGAAAAACATATATGTTCGCTGGGGGTACCAACCCTTCGGGATGAAGTAGCCTTCATAGACGTCATCTTCTGTGGTTGCGTGGGGCACACCTGCGGATCGTTGAATCGTCATATGCGTCTTCTCAGATGAGGTAAGTGCTTGCTGGTAACTCACCAAGGGGAGCAATCGGCCTCCATCTCGTAACTTCCTTGCATATCGCATCGACAAATGGCAACCGTGGGCGATCTTCGAACGTCGGCAGTCGTTCTCTCATAGTGACAGCATCGAGTTCCTCCTGAGCCACCTTCTGGATTTCTGGATGAAGCAAAACCGCCACAATGAATGTCATTACGGAATTAGACGTCTGAAAACAGGGACATGATTCAGCTGGCGTAGTCTCGCATGTCTGCTAAGCCACATACTGTGTCGTTCCCGCCTACGGAGAGCTTTATTAATCATATCTCAGACGTAAGTCTCAGATATAACACGCACCTAAATCCATCGAACTAAGAGCTCTCCCAATTATTTCCTCCGCCTTTTCGCGCTCTGGTCCCTCCAATTTCTCCGTCTCTCGCAGATTGTCGAGAGCAAGTGACGGTTGAGCAGTCCCATTCAGCTAGCGAAGAGTGAGCTTTCAAAAGTCCTCGAACACCCAAATACTCACTATGCTTCCTCTGACGAATTCCATCGGCTCGTTCAAAACCTGCTGTCCTATATTATAGCCATGGCGAGCGAGCGGCTTGTAGCTCAACCATGGAAGCCATTCGGGGATGTGTCGGACTGATGCGAATGAGCGCCCACAATGCTTATCCGATAATAAAGAACACTTACGGAAAGGGAGATCATTGACAAGCAAGGCACCTGGAAACGTTGCTTCTCCGGCAAGGTTTACCAGATTTTTAGCGGCGTTGACTTTCCGATCATCGAGCCCCTTGACTTCGTAACCAAACCCCATAGCCAAAATCAGCGATCCTGACAGGCTAGACAGTTCGGACAGGATTTAGATGAACTGGCGAAATCATCGGAATACTACGAACTGATGGAGATGAGCCTCAAGCTGATCTGGGGTTGATAACAACTGAGTGAGGAGAACATGAGCCTTCGTTTGCATTAGAGGGCGATACCCTGTTATGGCCGCTGGTCGAAGGCTACGGTCGAGCAGCTTGCGTGTCAGACGCCAAGACTCGGTGTATCTTGAAAACGTCACAATCCAGCCCCATTTCATCCTAGAACTTTATCAGACGCCATGCAAGCGTGGATGCTCAGCTCGGGAAAACATACATCTCAACAATCGGAATCACGGGACGATCAGAGTACATGTCAGCACGTCTTTCGAGGAGATCCCTATTTGCTTTGAGGGAATTCAACACGACTATGACTGTACCAAAGACGCGGAAAGATAAGACGTCGCCTGCCATTCCTTCTGTCAGAGTCGCTTTACCGCCAAAATACACCATACCATGTTTCTTCGAGAGCTGGGCATATGACAGCCAGGAGAACTCCTTTGGGATATCAAAGAGATTGCCAACGAGAGGAAGCGGTCGTGGACCAGGAGGATACGAGAGTCGCCCTCTCCTTTGATAGATACGAATGGCCAGGAATGCAGCAACTAAAAACACGGAAACAAGAATACCAAGAGGCGACCCCAGGAAAATCACTGGCATGATCGCAGCACGAACTACAGGGGGGTTCCAGGCGAGGAGGGAATCAGATAGTCGCATATAGTCACCGTAGTTATACGAACGACGCCGAATAAATGGGGTTAATAGGAGCGCAAGCCATCACGGTGATGGCTTATTTTCAGCAACGTGCAACACGAGGTTGACACGATTTTTGGAACAACCACTACACTTACGTATATGGTCATATAATCCAGTAAAGTGATACGTCACTTAGTCTCCAGTCATGGCGGGGGCGGTGGGGGCATACTTGTCATATGATCAACAGTGCGATAAGAAATCCTTGCAGCCCATAAGTTGGCTAGGCTCAAAAGCCATTCGTCCCATCGACTGTCATAGCAATCTATGCGATGAATGGCTTTGCCAAATCAACCCTATACTGTATATGGGTCGCCGTAAGGTCCATTTAGGCGACGGAGCGGTGTCAACTCGAGTGCCACACTACCGCGGCCGCAAAACTTGTCAGCTTCTTCGCCGTAATCGCCGGCTTCGGAGAATGTCCTCGCTGACATGTGTGCACGAAATGGGGCTCAGCTATGTTCTCTACCGACACTTAGCCGCAGACGTGTTGACCAAGGTGCTCCGTGGGGCTCAGACTGGCTCTGTCGCGTCGTGATAAATGCCCGATGGAAATGGGGGTGCGCAACTTGTGCCGAGGGGGCATGTTTGGGCGCAGCTGCCAGGGGTTGGTGTGGCACGCCACCTCTTGCGCCCAATACTTTGCAGCTGATTAGAAAATCGTAGACGTTTCCCAGAATTTTCAGTGTCTCACGTAACCTAGCCAAAACGGGCAATCTAGCCAAAATAGGCAAGAGCCAGCCGTGGCCAACACGTCGCCTGACTCACTCAGCAAGATGTTCGCCTTGCATTACCCATTAGCACAGTTACCATGTCAAACTATCGCTATATCCCACCTGCCCAGAAACAGCTCCTTTGCCGCCTTTCGCTGACACTCAAGAACCACGAGATTGCATACCACACTGGCATCAGCATCCGCACAGTGCAGCGCACCCTCAAGCTCTGGCAACGGACAGGAGGTGTCAATAGAAAGCCTTTAAATGGTGGCAGGCCAAGAGTTCTGACTGGTTACCACATCTCTGTATGTTTGGATGGGACCAACTCTAAGGAGGTATCTCGCAACTCCAGCGCATGTGTTGTTCGGATTTAGTGCCATACGAGTGTAGATGAGAGCTCAAGCAGCGAGAAAACTTGGTATTTCTTCGCTCATTGAGCCCAGTGCTTCTTATATACAGTACTACCCTCTCCGAGTCGGAACAGCCCTCGCTTGAGACTACTCAGTGACTATCTACTGCGCACGGTGCTATGGACCATGGCTGACAACAGCAGGCATTGGGCAGTCACAATGAGCTCACAATGGCACTTTACCCAAATTGGGCATATCCAGCACAGGCACGAAGGTCCCAAATGTTTCCAGAGACATCTATGGTTTTTGAATCAGCCGGAAAGGCAAACGTCTTGCTGAGCAAGTCCGAGTCGGGCGACGTGTTGGCCACGGCTGGCTCTTGCCTATTTTGGCTAGGTTGCCCGTTTTGGCTAGGTTACGTGAGACACTGAAAATTCTGGGAAACGTCTACGATTGTCTAATCAGCTGTGATAGTTCTTTCGAAGCGATGTCGGATGAATTCCACAACCTCGTGGCACTCACGAGGTCATCGGGCCGTTTGACCCGACCGGGAAACCCGGGCCAGCACTGCTGTGTCTCTTACCCTCCCCAATTCGCAGGAGATATATACTGTAGTGTTCTATCTGCTGTCGGTCACAATGAAAACCGGAACCTTCCCAAAAGCAACTTCCCTTTCTGTACTGATCCGTTACTGTGACTTGGCATGGAAGAGGATGAACGGTTTTCCATCGATTACCCAAGAGCCTGTGCGGCCACAAATGCAGGACAGCGCGGTGACAGATGAGGAGGGAGGGGGAGAAGAGTTTGGTGTGGTGGTTTGGTGAGAGGTTCGGAGGGCTACCGTGGTTCGGTAAGAGGATGTATTGAAATTGGTGATTACCTGCATACGGCACATCTCTAAGACATCCTGGTAGGGCTCGGGGCCTCGAGCTCAGATGCGTCGACTCCGAGTCGCGCTTACCGTTTCCGCTCTTCCTCGCGCTGCAGCTCTAATTACTGGCACTCCTGGCGCCGCCAATCCTCCTCGCGCACTCAGTTCTTCACGAGGTCTCCCAGCCTGGCCCGTCGCCGCTCCTCTTCCTGCCGGCATTCTTACCCCCGAAGGAAAACGCAGTCTCGGGATTCGGCGGTCGTACTCTTTACCTCAGATGTGACGCGAAACGGTGCTCAATGTGGGTCGGCCATGGCAACTTAGTTCTGGATCAACCGGAAGTCACGTGTTTGAACCCCGCAACCAATTCAGCCTGCCATGACAATGAGTGGGTCTGGGGATATTGGCCGTTTGGAGGGGAATAGTGCCGATATCGAGGGTGACGATATCCGGAAAAACACAGCGCAGCGTGCTCGGACTCGTGGTGCGACGTCTTGGACGTGAGTTGAGATCCTCGGAGAGATGGGAATTTTTGCCAATATTCAAGATTGCTCCGTTCCATTGGCCCATTCTCGGCTGTCACGGTTGTGTCCGCGTCCCAAAGTGCAACTTTCTCAAACGCATCGGCGCGGCATCGCCGTCACATTGCACCAATTGCAAGACTCGGACGGACATCTACATTGCATCAGACCCAGTGACTGCTCCTTGAAAGTCGACCAGAACACCTTTGATGAAATCTATCAGAGCGTCCTTTGAAGCGTCGAGTCACGTTGCGGTCCTATCATTGGGTTCTTTGAAGTCGAGGTTACACGCTGAATTTTATTATGGTATGATGGGCTGGGCGTCCGCCAGAACCTCGCACACAATTGGTCCCATATAGGCAATGCTTACTTGTAGTAAGTTAGCACAGTACAGCCGTTGTAATAAAATCGGACAAGAGATAATAAAAAAACGACCCGAAAAGCTCATGGAACCTGGGAATTGGCGAGGATAAGCTCTTCCGCTTTTCTGTCTCTTGGGGTAATGGAGCAGGCGAAAGGGCACGGACGACTAGGAAGGGATACGACAGCAGTCAGCCTTTCGAGCCTTTAAAGAGATGCGATTACCGTACCTTATGCCGCTACCTGTAAATGGATACATATCAGGCCCTCCTTCAGTGCCATCTCCCTTCTTGATATTGAAAACAGAGAGCAAAGAAGCAATAACGATAAATATCGTGGCATCGGCCAAGTGCCTCCCAGGGCAGATCCGCTTTCCAGATCCAAATAGTGATGTTACCACCGGATCGTCACGCAAGCTTCCATCCGGGTTGATGAACCGTTCCGGTTTGAAGGAATCTGGTTCTGGAAACATGACAGGGTCATGAAGGACAGCCCTACAAAATGGTTGAAGTCAAGAGGGAAATATTTGGGCAGTATCGCACCATGTGTTCATCACCACCATCGCACCTAAAATACAGATTAGCCAACAGCGATATAGATTTGCACATAACAATACCAACCCTTGGGGATAAAGAAACCCTCGTAGACGTCATCTCTTGTGGTTGCGTGCGGTACGCCTGTCCGTCGTCACACTTCCGCGTGGGTGAAGTGAGTTGCTTGGTAGTAACTCACCAAGGGGTGTAGTCGGCCTCCACCGCATAACTTCCTTGCATATCGCATCGACAAATGGAAGCCTTGGACGATCTTCGAACGTTGGCAGTCGCTCTCTCATAGTAACCGTATCGAGTTGCTCCTGCGCCATCTTCTGCATTCCTGGATGAAGTAAAGCAGCTACAATGAACACCATTACGGTAGAAGCTGTCTTAGACGAGAACTTGTTTGAGCCGGCATAGTCTCAAATATCTGCTCGGTCACATACCGAGTCAGTTCCGGCTAAGAAAAGTTTCATCATTACGTCTCGGGTGCCGATATACTACTCACCTAGGTACATCGATCCTAGAGCTTCAGCGATCACCTTTTCCACCCTTTCGCGCTCTGGTCCCCCCAGTTTCTCCGTCTCTTGCAAATTTTCGAGAGCAAGTGACGGTTGGGCGGTCCCGTTTAGCTAGCAATCTGTGAGCCGTCAAACATCTCCTGGAACGCCCAAATACTCACCATAGATTCTTTGACAAATTCCATCGGTCCATGTAAGACCTCCTGTCCCATATTGTAACCATAGCGAGTGAGCGGCTTGTAGCTTAACCACGAGAGACTTTCAGGGATGTATTGCACTAGTATAATAATAATGAGCGTCGAACTTCTCTAATACCAAGAGAATACTCACAGAAGGGAAGATCATTGATGAGCAAGGCACCTGGGTGTATTATTTTACTCATCATTTGTACCAGTTTTCTAGCAGTTTTGACTTTCGGGTCAGTGTGATCCTTTACTTTATAGCCATACCCCATATCTAAGATGAAAGATCCTGACAAGCTAAACAGTTGGGACAATGATTAGAATAATCGGCGGCACCTGAGGGATGCTACGAACTGAGTGAGGTGATCCTCCATCTTGTCTGGACTTGCTAACACCTGAGTGAGGAGATAATTGGCCTTCATTTCCAGCAGTGAGTGATACTTCGTTATAGTCGCAGGTCGAAGGCTACGGTCGAGTAGCTTGCGTGACAAACGCCACGAATCAGTATACTTTGAAAATCCCACCATCCAGTCCCATTTCATCCTAGACTTAGTGAGATGCCATGCGTGAATACTCGATTTGAGAAGACGTACATCTCGATTATTGGAATCACAGTACGATCAGAGTATATATCGGCACGTCTTTCGAGGAGATCCCTGTTTGTTTTGAGAGAATTCAACACGACTATGGCTTTACCAAAGACATGGAAAGATAAGACATCGCCTGCCATCCCTTCTGTCAGGACTCGGAGTCACTATATCGCAAAATAAACATTACCATATTTCTCGGAGAGCCGAGCATACGTGAGCCAGGAAAACTCCTTTGGAACATCAAAGAGATTGCCAATTAGGGGAAGCGGTCGGGGACCAGGAGGGTATGGGAGCCCCTGTCTCTTTTGATAGTCACGAATGGCCAAGAATGCAGCAATTAGTAAAGACACGAGGACAAGAATAGTTAACACCAGGGAAACTGCCGGCATGATCACAGCACGAATTAGAGGGGTGGTGATGTGATAGACCTTATGCTCATCGTAGTTATATAGGCGATGCCGAATAAATCGAGTTTACGAAAAGGACCAGTTTTGCGAAGCAAAGCTACAATTACGCCCGGGATATAAGTTCGGTTAAGAAAACAAAAGCTACGATTACGGCATGTTTTCAATAACTTGCAATCGGAGGGTCGACTGGGCTGTTGTTGGAAAAACTATCGAAATTTCGCATAATATCATAGAACATCCTGAAACTGATAAGGATGGCTACTTTGTTGTGCTTTGCGTTAAGTGATTCCGGGCTACCACGGACGATTCGGGGACGAAAAGAGTCGGAGGTCCTCGGATAGGGAAGGGATAATATGGATGCTACTTTGTTGTGCTATGCATCAGGTAATTCCGCGCTACCGCGGACGGAAAGAGTTGGCGTCAGGTGAAGGTTCTCGAATACGGGAGGGATGATATGATGACAGTTGAAGAAGAACTTGGCAAACTTGGCGAAAATTAGTGAGCGCCGAGGATCTTATTATAATTATTAAAAAACCATGTGGTCGTTCGGAGAGGAACGCCGAAGACGAGATATAACTCACGCTCATCGGAGTCGGTCGGCGAATCCGGTCCGGTCTGAGTGCGCCTTTCCTGCCGGCGCCCGTTCCTTTTACCGACACGGCGACAGTACTGTACTACAGCACTCTCACTCTTTGCCCGCTTCCTGATCTACGCATGTCTACGTCGTCACACTGTCCCTCCTCACCACTATCTACAGCTTGCCGCGCAAGCTGACAAGCTCGGAATGTCCTGGCTCACCACTGTAGTTGAGGTAAGGCTGGTAATAAGTGTCTTTACCAGTCTTGATCGGTTCGACTGGCTCACTCTCGGTTGTTAGGCATTGAACTGCACTGCTAATTCGTTTCTGTGTCCCAAAGTGCAACTCTTCGCAAACTTACCCCATCACATCGCACCAATGATAAAACGAACATCTGCGTTGTATCAGACCCGGTAACTGCTCCTCGAAAAGTCTGCGTCGAGTCTGCGAGAATACCTTTGATGGAAACTATCAAACATCTTGTGGAGTGTTGATTCGCGTTGCGGTCCTATCCTTGGGGTGTTCGAAGTCGAAATTACACTCTGACATTCATTATAGTCAGAGTGGTCAGGCAATCTGCTTAATCACCAACGCCTGGCACACTATCGGTCCCATATTATAGACAATGTTTTACACGTAGTACAATACAGCCCTTGTAGTAAGGAACACGAGATAAACAAACGACCTGAATGGCTCATGGAACCCGGGAATCGGCGAGGATGAGCTCTTCCGCTTTTCTATCTCTTGGGATGATGGAGGAAGCGAAAGGGCACGGACGACTAGGAAGGAAACACCAGTAGTCAGCTCTTCGATTCTCTCCCATGTCATTAAAGAGACGCGATAACCGTACGTTACGCCGCTACCTGTGAATGGATAATTATCAGGCCTTCCATTAGTATTGTTGCCCTTCTTGATGTCGAAAACAGAGAGCAAAGAAGCAATAACAATAAATATCGTAGCATCGGCTAAATGCCTCCCAGGGCAGATCCGTTTTCCAAATCCAAACAGTGTTGTCAATACCGGATCATCACGCAGGCTTCCATCTAAGTTGATGAACCGTTCTGGTTTGAAGGAATCTGGATCTGGGTACATGACTGGATCGTGAAGGACCGCCCTAACAAGAGTTGACTCGGACGCCAACCGGGCAAGGATAGGGCAAATTTCGCACCATATGTTCGTCATCACCACTGCACCTGTAAATACGGATTAGCAAACAGCGAAATACATCCGTACACGGAGAGTACCAACCCTTGGGGACGAAGAAACCATTGTAGACATCATCTTCTGACGTTGCATGGGGTATACCTGCAAATCGTCATATCTTTTGCATTGGCGATTGCTTGGTAGCAACTCACTGAGAGGTACCACCGGCTTCCACCTTATAAGCTCCTTGCATATTGCATCGACAAATGGTAACTTTAAACGATCTTCGAACGTTGGCAGGCGCTCTCTTCTAGTAACCGCATCGAGTTCCTTCTGGGCCATCGTCTGAACTTCTGGACGAAGCAAGACCGCTACAACAAACACCATCAAGATAGACGCTGTCTAGAAACGAAGACTTGTCTGAGCTGTCAGAATCTCAAATACCTGCCCAGTCACATACTGTGTCAGTCGCGGCTAAAGGGAGACTCATTACCCATGTCCCTTGAACCGATATACTACCTACCAATATATAACGATCCTAGAGCTCTGGCAATCAATTCCTCCGCCTTTCCGCGTTCGGGTTCCTCAAGCTTCTCCGTCTCTTGCAGATTCTCGAGAGCAAGTGACGGTTGAGCCGTTCCGTTGAGCTAACAAAGTTTGCATTCTCAGAACAATTCGGCACACTCAAGTACTCACTATGGATTCTCTGACGAATTCCATCGGCTCATGTAAGACCTCCTGTCCTATATTGTAGCCATAGCGAGCGAGCGGCTTATAGCTCAACCATGGAAACCATTCAGGGATGTATCGTACTGGTATAAATGAACGTCAAACCTTTCCATTTCCGAAGAGAAAACTCACAGAAGGGAATATCATTGACGAGCAAGGCACCCGGGAGGGCTGTTTCACTCGCAAGTTGTATCATGTTTTTAGCGGCGTTGACTTTTCGGTCATTGATCCCCTTGACTTCATAACCATACCCCATAGCTAAGATTAGCGAACCCGACAGACTGGATAGTTGGAGTAATGTTTCAAGTTAGGGAAACCGTGCGGAGCCACAGGAATGAGACGAACTGATGAAAATGGGCGTCCAGCTCATCCGGGTTTGATAACACATGAGTGAGGAGAACATGTGTCTTCGTTTGCAGCAGAGGACGATACGTCGCTATGGTCGCAGGTCGAAGGCTACGGTCGAGTAGCTTGCGCGCCCGACGAAAAGACTCGGTGTAATTGGAAAATCCCAGATTCCATTCCCACTTCATCCTAAACTTTATCAGATGCCATTCCTGGATATTCAAGCTCAAGAACACCTACATCTGAAAAATCGGAACCACAGGCCGATCAGAGTAGAAATCGCCACGCTTTTCGAGGAGATCCTTATTCGCTTTGAGAGAATTTAATACGATTATGACATTACCGAAGACATGGAAAGATAACACATCGCCTGCCATCCCTTCTATCAGGAGTTCTCTAACGAGCAAAGCAGATCATACCGTGTTTCTTCGAGAGCCGAGTATATGCGAGCCAAGAGAACTCCTTTGGAATATCAAGTAGATTGCCGATTAAAGGGAGCGGATGTGGACCAGGAGGGTACGGGACCCCCCGTCGTCTTTGATAGTCTCGAATAGCAAGGAATGTAGCGATTGAAGTCAATAGAGCAAGAATATCAAGAGCTGACATCAGAGAAATCACTGGCATGATCGTAGCACGAGTTGAAGTGGAGGTCGAAGCGGGGGAGCCGTGGGTATACGATAAGGTCAGTTATATAGGCCGCTGGACGTCAGTCACGTCAATTAGTCAGGGAACGAGAAGCCCAGGCTGGGAAGCGAAATACAGTCACGGCATGTTTTCAAGATTTGCTCAACGTTTGGCACCGTGCTGAACGTTAAGCAAATCTTGATGGACCATCCGCATTTCCATGCAAGATTAGTCGAACCCCACTGATAGGCCCCGAAATTTTATTCCGTTCTGTGACGATGATATGCTGGCAGTAGAAGAATGGAACAACTGGTGCGCGTGCGTTGCATTTTTGATGCCGGGCAGTAGTAAGTCAGTCCTACTGTATAGTAGGGGATTCAGTAAATTGTAAAGGTAGTGCTACATGGGGTTCTGTACCCCGAGGCGCACGTTAATGGAATCGAAAAAAAAAAAAAAGTAGGGGATTCGAGACAGTGACGCGTGACGGCTCGGTTCCGAGCCGGCTCGTGAGCGGAAACTGAGTCCGGAGGAAAGCCGCCTCCGGCCCGGGTGCGCTCCTCCGAGTCCGAGTCTGTGAAACTGCACCACACCTGCGCCGCACAACCACCAGCACCTCCCATGTCAGATCTAGACATGTTAACACATGCTACGTAGTATAGCCTTTGCGAGGAAATAGAATACAAGGAAAACAAATAACATGAGTAGCTCATCCGAGGATTTGATGGTGAAGTGTCCTACGTTGACTGATTTAGAATGGTCAAATGTTTAGAAGGTTACAAAAGTTCCAAGCGTGTAGGCGGTGTGGTATAGCATGGCCAGCGGAACAAAACCGTGTCGTCCTGAGGTAAGATTAGAATGTGTGCCTTCACGTGTTCCGCTGTCCTCGGCTACTACTCGTTCTTTTGCAACGAATCAACTTCCTTTCTCCATCCTCGTCGGAGCATCTAACAGACTTCAGGATCACAACAAGATTTGATGTGTCTATAGTTCTGTACTTGATCATAGTCTCCCATATCTGTGTAGGACGGTAGGACCATCATTACTATAATGAGTGAGTGAATTATACATCCTTGCAACGTCCGATCAGACTGTGGTTCGTGTGTCCGCGCAACGTGGTCTAACCACAGGACATCGAAACCTCTAGACCTTCCATCAATCACTCGGACTAAACGAAGATCGCTTGTGTCCACAAGACAGTAAATGACAGCATTGTGTCTATCTTCCACACCAAGAACGTGTGTGTAAGTGTGTTTCATGGACAATGCTGAACTAAATACGATAGTCCCATTGAATAGTGAAAAACCACACTGATGAGGCCGATGAGGCCTTGTCTTACTTTATTTCTTCCACAAATCGTGCGGAGATTCCTCGAGCTCGGGTAACATGAAGGGTAACTGAATCCACTGGCAATGTGTGTGGGGGGTACAGTACACGAGGCGATTCAATCGGTTAATGGCGGAGTGAGGGTCTCCCGGCAAGCCCAACTTAGGCACCCCATTATTCCTAAATCACAAGCGGAGTGGGCGGAAGAGGACAAAATGGTGTGTTGGCCTCGCGGCAATGAATGTGCTTTGTTTTGTTGAACCGCTAGGCGCTAAGCGCTAAACACGCCTCGCACGCGATGCCCCCACTGTGGCACTTTTCAGTTGGTACTCGCGCGAACTTGATCTCCCATAAAAAAGCGCTGTCCTCCACAATCTAATCATTCCCCCACCCCCCCAACTCCCACTCCCACTCTCCACTCCCTCCCCTCTTGTGACCCACCAGTCTCACTATCACACAATGAACACTATGAACAATTCCGAGTCCCTGGTCATGGGGGACTACCCATACTACCCATACCCGCCGGTGCCACAGAGCACTTATCCTGACCTCGTATCTGCTTCAGGATATCCTTCTACTGCCAGGACCTATCTTCCCGACTTCAACGCCGCCGATGATGCGGCATTTTCACTTGCCCCCACTACAGAGATGGGGGCGTTTGCGATTCTACCGACACAAGGAGATTTTACCAATCGAGTAAGTAGTCAATGTGTCGGAATGTCGACATGGACTTACCTTGCTGTGCCACAGAGTACATATCCTGACCTCGTATCTGCTTCAGGATATCCTTCTACAGTCGGGCCCTATCTTCCCGACTATCTTCCCGACTTCAACGCCGCCGATGATGCGGCATTTTCACTTGCCCCAACTACAGAGATGGGGGCATTTGCGAATCTCCCAATACAGGTAGATTTCACAAATCAAGTAAGTACTCAATATGTTGGAACGTCGACATGGGCTTACCCTGCTGTGCCACAGAACGTTCTTGATCCTTGGTCCATGCCGGGCCTATGTATGTTCTTTTCTTGCATCTGCCACTATCCTTCGTACTCACCGGATGCGCATCCAAAGCCCTCCTCGATGCGAATTCCGCGGTCTCCCAACCGCAACTGGTTGGTGACCCATATTGTACAGGGGTCGCTCCCCTTACCGCCTACTCGGTGGCTACGACACCTGATGTGAGTGCGAATGCTTCGGATTGAAGAGTTCTCTACTAACCTTGATGCCTTTAGTCGGGCGTGAGCCCAACTTCGACCACACCCATGACTCAGGACGAGTGGGCGTGGCTCTCCGATTACTTGCAATCCACTTGTACGCCACTGGCTTCGTCTCCTGGGCATGGAGGCGAAGTAGGATGGGTTGCACCAGAGCACGGTGCGAATGCATCTGACGTCATGACGTGAGTATCTTCTTTGTACCGCCTCTGACGTAAAGCGGCGATTCAGCCAACGTTGCTAATACTGGTGCCTGCAGATCTCCAGCAGGGTGGAATGCCAGTGGGGTTTCCTGGCCCATCCTTGCTGCGCCAGGGGATGTCACGACATTTGCCCCCGCCGCGGCCCTCGGGAAACGCCGCCGTGAGGCAGAGCAGCCTCCAGGCGATGGATGCCCGGCGGGGACCCATACCAATGAGTTGCCGCCCCCCAAACGAGCCAGGGGCGGTGGAACAGCTAGGGGGATCCCGAAGGCAGCGCGGTCCGCGGCTAGGACCCGCCACAAGCCTGCGGCCAGGATCCCCAAGCAAGTGATAGACAGTAAACCCAAGGAGGCGGGACGCGGAGCGGAGAGGCTCGCGACCCCGAGTTCGCAGGGCATTTACCACCAATCCTTGCCGGGACCAAGTTCCCAGCAGAGTTGGGCGGTGGACGCCGCGGATGGAAAGCCGCCTTGGGTCGAGGGGAGTGTTGATGAGGAAGCGGTGCACCATATTGACAGCACGGTGCAGCCTCAGCATGAGGAAGCGACAGAGCTTTTTGTTATCCCCCGCAAATTCAAGCGAGCGTATAAGTTGTTCCTCCAGGCTTCGGAGGCCGACTTCGCGCGCGGGGCGGTCCAGGCGATCAAGTGCCGCCTCTGCCCAGATACAAAGCTCAAGGACTTTGAAGAGTTCAAGAGGCACTGCAGGTCCACGGAGAAGCACCCGCTGAAAATACGTTTCTGCGATCACTGTGGCGACTTCTTCGCGCGCCAAGACTCTCTTAAGCGGCACTGCAAACTACCACCCGCCCAGTGCCTCAAGGTCACCCCGGTGAAGGCCGCGGAGAAGCGCAGGGTGACAAAGGAGGAGCACAAGGCCTTCATCTGGCGGTTGAAGCATGGCTTGATGACGGGCGACGACATCGGGAGGCCATTCTGTCAAATCATCAAGAAGAAATATCCCGGGTCCTCCAAGAAGCGCACTAGCGGCAGCTGGTAGCGGAGTCGGCTCGAAGGACGCTAGATACCTTGTACCATATTTTTGTTTTTGTTTGTCTTTGTCTTGTTATCTGTTGTTTTACTGCGAGGCGCAGTCCTCAGGGTGAGGTGCCTTGGACGATTGCTATCTGCTTTGGTCTTGAGTTTCTTGTAGTTGTTCTTGTTGCATTGTACAATATATATATCCTGAGATGTCTCTATCAGCCCAGAACCAGTGTCTCGATTACGCACCGCGTTTTCCTCGCCAAATCCTCACAGCAGCCTGTCCTCAGCCACGAACACGAGCAAAGCGACTCGCCATCAGGGTAAAAGATGAAAGATGGAGGGCATGGTGGACAATCAATCGATCGATTGATAACTGCCGGATGGGGTGTTCCCTTGCTGAAAACACGCGTCCACCTCGGTATATATCCTCTCACCACGTCATCGCCCCACGCTAGAACTTGTGAGGAAGCAAAAATTGAGCACCTCATGCCTCCTGCCTCAGGCTCCAACCACCGGATCGGAACGTCGAGACTGAAAAAAATGGGTCCTTCTCCACACTACTATCATAATGCAAGTACTTTATATACCTTGCGCTGTACACGGCCACGCGCGTGACCTTGCTGGTGGGTGGCACTTTCGCCGCCAAGGCAAATTTTAAATACGCACGCATGCACGCCCAAGATCACGCAATGCTTGCTTTTAACTCCTTTTGAGAATTGCTCCGACACATGTTTACATCGGGAACCGTCGGTTCATTCGTAGGCGAAAGAAGTAATAAAGGAGGGGGATAGGGAGGAGGGAAAGGAGCTAAAGGGGGATGGATGATCGATTGGCAAGACGTGAGGGCGGCCTTGGCGCGAGCTGATGTTGGTGTTTTCTTACATTCTTCAAGTTGAGCTGAACGTACTGAGCCATCACTGCAGTGATAACTGAAGGCATTACTATGTCACGGAAGTCCACAACAAGTTAAAGGGAGTTACAGTAGCACGTGCTAACTCCTTCTGACTTGTTTTGCACAAGACTCATTGCCCCATACTCTCTGCCAACACTCAAAAGGTCAGAATTTGGAGGTTTCTGGTCCTCGAATGAGTAATGCTCCGTGACTGTTCTGCCGCCAGTCAGGGAGCCTTACTCATTTGAGGTCTTCAATTTTTGACCTTTTATTGCAGCCGCAACGTGTTTTTGGGACTTGGTAGGCCTGGCCCAAGATATTACCCCATGGAGTACAGTAGCATCCTGTCTTCCGGCCACGTTCAAAGTCACCTGGGGTTCGTGTCGGCTTTACGCGCGTCGTGCGGTCGCCGGTTGTTCTTGCACGCCTCAGTGTCTCTCGCTCGCTTTAGAAGTCGATACACGGGTAACAATCGTGTCATATGGATGTACAAGTGAAGCTATATTCATCATCGTAAGGCCTTGGAAGTTGCCTGATGGCCAAAGAAGAAGAATACGTCTTTTTCAGTGTGAGCTTTGGTTGAGCGAGGTACGTCGAATCCAACGCACACACGCGTTGTACCCCTTCTTAACCGTAATGTTGTGATGCGTCACTATCCACAGGATTTCCGGATTTTGTACACAGATCTTGCTCCTTCTCGACTTTGTCACCCGTCCAGCGCATGCAAGGTGTCAGCCGCGCTCTCACTGATCCCACTTTTCAAAGCGGCAATCCACGTTCGCGCATGGACTACGTCCAGTCAAACGACAGACGTACTACTCGCGCGTGACGTCAGCTCCCTTCGAAAACCTTTCATGATGTAGCCAAGCGAACGGGTAGCAGGTACGGTCCCGTCACTTGACCATGACACTTGACCATGACGAACAGTAATTAGGTGTGTGTGTGTGGCATCGATTCTGCAGCGAGCTATACATGTTATACAGCGTGTCTGGCAGGACTACAGAGCGGATCTCACGCACTCCGACCAACCAACAGGAACGAATCGACACCACAATGCATGCCTAGCTGCATCCTCCTGAGTGACACGACTCAAGGCCGATCGTCCGTAAGGGCGGGAATTACTAAAATAGCCACATCCAAGTTCCTTCCGACGCTGACGCTTTCACTCGATACATGTTAAAGTGATTCTTTTGATGACTGAAGGACGCTTGGGATAGTGGCAGTGAGCCTTGCGCGCGGTACGTACAGCGCTCCAACTTCCCTTCCTCGCTGATATGGAGCCATTCATGTATAAGGTTGCAGAAAAGCAAATCAAGGACCAGCAGCTCAGAGTTTCTCATAGTGATACAAGACTCTTTAGCGTATCTAGCACATGCTAAGGAATCAAACTTCAGCACGCCGTGACAACCTTGTTCGGATTTCAAAATCCTTCCGTTGTGACGAAGTCCAAGTATAATGAGACATGCGTGACAGCGTCCGATAGTGTGTGCGGTAGTCATTCGTGGAATTGCCTAAAACGCTGAAAACCGTCGAAATAGGATATAGGCACCGAGAGATAAGTTCCCGGTCGCGTCTAGGCACTGGTAACAATAAGCTCTTCCGCCTTTCTATCTCTTGTGACAATGAAGTAGGTGAAAGGGCATGGAACGCTAAGAAGAAAAAATCAGCGGTCAGCTCTCCGAGTCTCCTACACCATCACTGAGACGCGATGACCGCACCTTACGGCAGTGCCTGTATATGGGTACGTATCCGGCCCTTCATTAGTGTCGTTGCCCTTTTTGATGTCGAAAACAGAGAGAAAAGAGGCAATAACAATAAACATCATGGCGTCAGCTAAATGTCTGCCGGGGCAGATCCGTTTTCCAAATCCAAATATTGTTGGCACTACCAGATCATCACGTAAGCTTCCATCTGGGTTGATGAACCGTTCTGATTTGAAGGAGTCTGGTTCTGGGAACACGACTGGGTCATGAAGGATCGCCCTACAAAATGTTGAAGCCAAGCGGGAATAAATAAGGTAGATATCGCACCATAGGTTTACCATCACCACCGAACCTAGAATCAGATTAGCCAACAGCAAATTAGAGTTGTACGTTGAGAATACCAACCCTTGGGGATGAAGAAACCCTCATAGACGTCATCCGCTGTGGTTGCATGCGGTACACCTGTGGGGCGTCGTACTTTGCGTAGGCGAGGGAAGTGGTTACTGTAGTAGTACTAACTCACCCATAGGCACGACTGGCCTCCACCTTAGAATTTCCTTGCATATGGCGTCGACAAACGGCAACCTTGGACGATCTTCAAACGTCGGCAGTCGCTCTCTCCTAGTAACCGCATCGAGTTCCTTCTGAGCTATGGTCTGGATTTCCGGACGAAGTAAGGCCGCTACAAAGAACGACATCAAGGAAGACGCCGTCTGAAAACGAGGACTTTTCTGAGCTAGTATATCTTAGGTATCTGTTTAGCCGCGTACCGTTTCAGTTCCGGCTAAGGAGAGCTTTATCAACCATATCTCAGGCATCAATATATCACCCACCTAGATCCAGCGATCCCAGAGCCCTAGCAATCACTTCCTCCGCCTTTTCGCGCTCTGCTTTATCGAGTTTCTCCGCCTGTTGGAGATTCTCGAGAGCAAGTGACGGTTGAGCAGTGCCTTTGAGCTAAAAACGGGTGAACTTTCAAACATCTTTGAATATCCAAATACTTACGATAGCTTCTCTGACGAATTCCATAGGCCCATATAAAACCTCTTGTCCTATATTGTAGCCAGAGCGAGCGAGTGGCTTATAGCTGAACCAGGAAAGCCATTCAGGGATGTATTGTACTAGTATGAATGAGCGCTGAACTTGCCCAATACCGGAGAGTATACTCACAGAAAGGGAGATCATTGACGAGTAAGGCACCTGGTAGGGCTGTTTCACTGATAAGCTGTGCCAATTTTCTAGCAGCCTTGATTTTCCGGTCATTGAGCCCCTTGACTTCATAACCATACCCCATGGCTAACATTAGCGATCCTGACTTGCTGGATAATTGGGACAGCAATTAGGGAAACAAACGGCGTCAGAGGAAATGCTACGAACTGATAGAGGTGAGCCTCCAACTCATCCGGGTTTGCGAATACCTGGGTGAGGAGATTATGGGCATTCGTTTCTAGCAGAAGACGATACGCCGCTATGGTCGCAGGTCGAAGGCTACGATCAAGCAGCTTGCGTGATAGACGGAAAGACTTGGTGTATTTTTGAAATGTCACAATCCATTCCCATTTCATCCTTAACTTTATAAGACATTATGTATGAATACTTAGCTCGAGAACACATACATCTCAGCGCTCGGAAGTACTGGACGATCAGAGTAGATGTCAGCACGTCTTTCGAGGAGATCCTTGCTTGTTTTGACAGAATTCAACACGACGATGACTCTGCCAAAGACGCGGAAGGACAAGATATCCCCTGCCAGTGCGGTTATTCTGTCAGCGGTTCTCCTGCAGCAAAGCAGATCATACCGTGTTTATTCGAGAGCTGACTATATGTGAGCCAAGAGAACTCCTTTGGGATATCAAGAAGATTGCCAATTAAAGGAAGCGGTCGTGGCCCAGGAGGATACGGGAGCCCCCGTCTTCTTTGATAGTCATAAATGGCAGAGAGCGCAGCAAGAGAAGATACGAGAACGAGAATATCAAGAGTTAACGCTAGGAAGGTCATTTGCATAGTCACAGTACGGCGAGCTGAATGGTGGGTCGAGAAGAGAATGGGGTTGTGGTATAGAACCATATTAAAAATGTTGTTGAGACACGCGCGTGCCCTAAGCCTGAGCATGGATAAACAGGGCCGCGGATCACATAGGCCTCTAGATGCCAGATCAATAGGGTTGACAAGAAGCCAGAGAAGCAAAGATACGATCGCGGCATGTTCAACACAAGTACAATCAGACAGCTGGCGGCACCACAGTTGGAAAAACTACCGCATTTTCAGTTAACTTGAAGATGTGAGTATATTTAGCTCAGATTGTTGCCGTCATAATACACTGAGGAAAAACTGTGGCCATGTATAAAGACACGGCATGGACAGTCGAGAGAGGATGGTGAAGGACCCCGCTAATGATGACAAGCTACTGTAGGTGACAATTGGGGCCGTCGAGGGCAGACATAAGTCAAGTTTGAAGCGGGTTGAAGCGGGTTTTCGGTGGCCACGTCAGCTAACCCTAGCTTCTGTATCAGCTGGAAGTCACGGTCGCGGGTTCGAACCCCGCAACCACTTCAGCCCGCGGAAAGCGTGATCCGGAAAAACCCAGGGAGCTCGCGCGCCTGGCACCGGGCCCCAAGCGACCCGAAGAAATCCATGATTAGTTCAGGCCGTCAAGTCGGCGAGTCCGATCCGAGTGCGGGGGGTGCAAGGTCGCATACTCGCAATCATCGCCGTGTTGTCCACTTAACCGTGCTCAGAACGAAACCGATTCTTAAAAGGGCCGGGTCGGGCCCGTCTTTATCAGTCCGGAGCGCCCTTGGCAACTCGGTAATTCCCGCCCGAGCCACGGCCCACGGTAGCAGCGTGGCACCAAAATGTCTCGAAGCCCAGTTATTTGTGACTTGGACCCAGTACCCATTCTACACACATCACATACACTCAATATACTCAATGCTCCACTATAAACATCAGGCGGGTCCCCTCGTCCGTCTCCATCACCTCACAGCGTACATCTTCCAAGGTCTCCACCACAAAGTGGGCGCCACACTCTTCGATCCGTTTGCGCGAGTGGCTCGTGCACACAGCAACAACAATGGCACCAGACGCAACACCAGCTTTTATCCCACTAGGTGAATCTTCAAAGACAACGCATCGCGAGGCCTGATAGCCAAGGCACTCAGCGGCCAGGAGGAACGGGTCTGGCGCGGGCTTGCCGGCACGGAGTCGTGAGTCATCCGCCGTAATCGTCACATTGGGCGGGACAATACCCACTCGGCCAAGGCAACCATGCGCTGCTCATGTATTCCACTCGTCAGCACAGTCATGACCGAAGCCGCAGAGGAATGAGAGGAAGGGTTTAGGGACGTAACGCACCGTATGTCTTCGCCCCTGACGTAGCAACGGCGTAGCGACCCTCCGGAATTGACTCGAGCAACGCCTTGACGCCCGGCAGGATGCACACAGCGCGATCCACTTCAGCAGCCTCGAGCTCGAGCTCCCACTCGTTCGAACTATCCCCATTCGCGATGCTGAGAGCAGCCGCAATCTCATCCGCGAGCTCTCCCGGCGACCCGACGACGAGCTGTTCCGTCGACGCCACGGCGCTTGGCACTGTAGATGACACAGATGAATCATCCGCCGAGCTGAACCCCGAGCTAGCACCAGAGGGGCGTGAGTCGGAGTCGGAGTCGGACAGGAGCGAGGGCGTGAAGGTGCCCGCCGCGCACCGACGCGCGTAGGCATCGGCGTAGAAGAGTATAGACCGCTCAAATTCCTCCACGGCCGCTTCCATCTCGTGGGAGCGCAGATGCGGCTTGAAGCACGCGAGATTGTCGATGGCGCGCTTGCCATGCGTTGCCGCAATCACGAACGCAGGGTCCGCGCCGATTTCGCGAGCCACTTTGCTCCATGCCGCTTCGACTGCCGCGATGGAATCTGTCAGGGTTCCGTCCTGGGTCCCGTATGGGACGTGACTCAGTGCACGGATGGATGTGTCATGGAATAGGCGTACCATGTCGAAGAGCGCTGCGTCAGCGAAGAAGGTCGTCGTTCTGAAGATGCGGCCGTGCACAGTAGGTTTAAGATCTGGGGGTGTGGGAGCGGTAACGCTGATGACAGGTTGCATGGCGGTGTCGTGGGGCAAATAAATTAGGCCAGCTAATTTACAGGAAGGTGTAGTAGCACGGAGGAAGCAGCAGCATATAGTCTATAAGAGAGCAGAACAGGGTATAGACTGACTGTCTGGATTGACATTGCAAAACTGCCCAAGGACACACAGGTCGAGAGGTCGAGTTTAAAACCGTCCCAAGCCCGTGTGTTGATGAAGGCCTCCTGCCTAAGCTATGGCCGAGGACAAACGAAAACGTGCTTTGTAGAACTCAAGACAAAGTTCAACAGAGGTGAACAGACTAGAAAGGCCTGTGCAAGGAAGGAAAAAGCTGTGGACACATCCGGAATTGAACCGGACACCTTTCGCAGAGCTCCCGAAAGTGCGAAGCGAACGTGATAAACCAACTACACCATGTGCCCCTTATAGTCTTGGACATCCGATGCAATCTGGACCTTGCCAGGCAGGCGAATTTAAGTTACGACTGACTAGATACGAGACAAGAGGCGTATCCACGCGCCAGGTGCCTCAATGCGTCCCAGCTCCATGATCGGACGGCACGGTCGTAAAAGAAAACCGAATATCAGCTATTGGACCGCGCACGTCTCTCTGGACAGCATCTGAGCGTCATGGAGTGGGTGTTCAACGCCCACAGGGCTACGACTACGAACCATAGGTATGTGATGAAGAACCATCAAGACATGACATGGGCACGGCACCAAAACTGTATCCTTATGTCGTTACAAAACTGTTAATCAGCGTGAGTGAGTCATAAGTACGGGTTGTGATTTATCAGACGTACAAGCTTTTGGCCGTGCCTCCGGCACGGGTGCTCGCAAGCTCGCTCCCATTGCCTATAGCACAGGCCATCAGCTTGTTGGGGGCTGCGCCCCCAAACCCCTGCCTTTGTCTTAGCAATTCATTTCCATATTATTGTGTGAATAATAAATATATATAATGTACACTTTAATAAATAAATTATATATAATATAGCTTATTTATATGCCAATCCATAGTAGTGTTTCGGCAGCTCCAGCTAAAGCTCGGCTAAAGCCGGCGCCTGAGTCGGCTAAAATGCTAGCCGAGCCGCGCCGCATGTCACCGAGCTGACCTTTTTAGTCGACTTGGGAAAATCGGCGCAAGCCATTGAAAGCCGGCGCAAGCCGGCTCCACGTCACCCGTTGCCATTATGAGCACCCCCCCCCCCCTCAAACGCTTCTCTACCGCCTGGGACTCCTGTTCACACATGGAGCACCACCACTGACAGGTATATCGACAGATATGAAGATAGAACTTCAATTTTTTCCCGTCTTGCAACTGAAATGAGCCCTTTTTTCGTTGGACCGATAAGCGCGGAAGCCTTTTTGAATCGTTTCCTACCCCCTCCCTCGGATCCCTCCTCTGTTCCCCAATTCCCCACGGGATTGTTCGACGATTTCATTAAATCGCTCTCACAAACGGAGAGTGCATCGTATGATAAATTTGTGAGTTCTGACCCACGTCGCCCACCGCACTTGTTCTGTGACTAATCCTACCCTTTTAGATTGAAGCCATTTCTCCGCATGTCCCAAGTTTAATCATAGTCAACACATCCCGTTCCTCAGACAAAGCACCGCGTGGCAAATTCCATCTCAAACTGAAGCCCGACTGCTCGGTATATATGCATGGGAAAAGGACAAAAGATGATCTCGACCTCTCTCGCGTGGATTTTGTCATCGAGATGAAATCGGAGGCGGACCCATTTGTCCTCAAAGTTCCGTCTAACCCCAGGGACCACACTTCCAACAGCGGCGACGACTTAAACTCCTTCCTACACCTGACATCTGGTTCACGATCAAATCTAGGCCAGATCACGGCGTATGCCACGGCGATAATGAGCGCTCAGTACCGCACACATACATTCTCGGTTCTCATTATGAAAGACTATGCAAGACTCATTCGATGGGACCGTAGTGGTGCAGTCGTCACCGAACCGATATATTACAATTCGCAACCACACCTTTTTGACTTTCTCGTCCGCTATGGTATCGCAGATTCCGAAGTTCGCGGCCATGATTCTACGGTTCACTCATCATCCACCCCGGAAGAAATTGCACTTGCCAGAGCCATCGTCCCTGAACTGAAAGACGTGGAGTCGTTTCTAGTCCTAACCATACCAGATGATTCAGATCGACCGTCAGAGCGCCGATATATCATCTCCAGCCCAGAACCTCGACCGGATATCCCCGTAGGTCGGTGGACTCGGTCGTTATTCTAGGGTTGCCGAAGTCCGGTTCAGTCCGGTTCTTCAACAATTTTGCTGAACCTCGGACTGAACTTCAGGTTCGGTTCAGGGAATTACCTGAACCTTGAACTGGACCATCGGTTCAGGTCCGGAAGGGTCCAGTTCAGGTTCAGCAAAAGTTCGGACCGAAGTTACTTGAGCATTTCCATTTTCCAGGATGAACTCGCAGCTCAGCCTACCATGCATCCTATGTGTACCTTCTCACTCTCCCAGCCACATGTATACTGACAATTCTGCAGATCGTGTCATCCATCGACTCTTTGCCAGAGACTCGGAGATCAGCATTTTCGCGCAAGCTGGAACGAACATCGCATTGCTAATTAGGGCACCGTGACGGACCATTCGCTGCCTTGTGCAGGCAAACTCACGTTTTCCCGCCCTTCTTTGGTGGACCTGATGATCGACTTGCATTGGACTTTGTCATGCAATTGTGCACCGATCGTGCACATCCTTATTCAAGTACAGGACGGGCCAAGATTCGCCGCATATCGCCTGTGAAGCAGTCGTGAAGCGCGAGGCGGAGGTCACCCTTACTACAGGTGGAGTGTTGATCGGAGCCGGATGATGCACGCATGCCAGTTACTGTAGGACAATAGATAGGATGGATCATGGATCTCAGTTCATTTCTCAATACTCATTTCGGAAGTCTGGGGAAAACGTGAAGATTGTTCTAAGCGACGAGCCGCGAGTGACCCTACACCACCACCAGTGGCACCACCTGTGCCCACGCCTAGACCCGCAGCGGGGGAAGACACAGGTGGAGCAGGGGCAGGAGTGCCAGGAGGCAGAGGGGCAGTAGGGTCGTCAATGCCCATCTTCTTGCGTACCACCTCGAATGCCTTGAGCATCTTCCTGCGCGCCCGAAGTGCGGCAACATCCTGTCGAATATCTCAACGACTAAGACTTCAAGCTTCAACCTCGACTATAGAATTTGTGCTCTGCAATGGTTGTCGCGCCCCCGCGTATGGGTCCCATATCACGAATTGGTAAAAGATGAGTTATGTTGACAGGACAGTGAGAGGATCGGTGTAAAATTTACGGTGGGCACTTAGCAAGGGCACGGAGAGGAGAAAATAAGGTGTGGGAAGAGGGCGCAACGACCTACGATCGACGATAGGGAAAACGTGTTTATGGAGCTAGACTACTCTGCCCACGCACACGAAACACGACTGATCCACAGACATATACACGTCTGTATGTCGCGCAAGGGGGTTGCAATGGACCAGTGGGAATACTTCAGTTGCTGCGAGTGGGATAGCGACACCCCCACACGATAAAGTTTGTGAGGCCTGGAAGTGGGCCCAAGTGTGCAGCGTAGGCGGACGACAGGGGAGAGGCTTGGACGCAGGCTTGCAGTGAGACATGGTATGTCTGACGGGGTCAAGATAATTTGTGTTGTGTTTTGCTTGGAACAGGTGCTATGCCCGCACGTGGGGCATGTGAGCCGCAAGGTAGGGTTAAGGTGGGCAGGAGGAGAAAGGGCAGCTAGGGAACGTGTGAACAGGTCGAGGACATTTGAGATGATGCTCAGGTGTTGGCGCACCTTGACTGACAGGTGTCATAATGGACATAGTTTTTATGTTTTGGCGTTGGCGTGGTCTGTGTTGTGCTCGCGGAGGTCGGGGTAGGTGTATGTCTGGGGCCGTCACCATGGACACACACACCGTGAATGCGAGGTATGAGGTGGCTTGTCCAGACGGAGTTCTGGCGTCTCCGAAGCTAGGTGTGTGGTTTGCATGAGGAAACGGGGAGGCAGCACATATCACTAACGTGCACACTCATGATGCGGGTGTCAGGGCAGGCGAGCATCTCCATTGCAACTTAATTTTCTTTCCACCGACCCTTCGTTACGGACATCTAGGCCACCACCTTGCAGGATGCTTCCCATATGCTCAAAATTGTGCGTGTATTTGTGTGTGCGCGAGAAACTCGCTATGCGCGATGTTGTTAGTAGGCTCATTAGGCTCGGAGCTAAGGTTGTGGGCACTGAGGCCGGCGGGCTTGGCGTGAGAGGGGAGATGTGGGGCTTAGTAAGTTCAGTAGCTTTTGAAGGTTTGTGGGCGGTATCGATTTTGATTTTGTAAAGTGTGCAGTGCGGCTGCGCGTGCACCGTCCAAGCGCCCTGTGCGGAACAGAGCAACGGAACAGCCCACGCCGGAGCGCCCAGCCACAACTGTACAGTTTCACACGCTTGTCTATCATCACTTCACACACTCCCTTTTTATTATCGCTTCACGCTCATCGCCTCTCCCTCGACCTCCGGTGCAAGACAACAGCGAGCGAATCTGATGCTTTCCTGCAATCAAAAGCCCTTCCTCACCCTTTTCGCTCCGGTTTCGCCCTCCCCTTTCGGCCTTTGGACGATGAAGATCGACGCTAGCTGAAACCACACGCCGGGAGTGCATCGCTCGAATTTATTCCTTAGCCCTGTATCCTAGCTACTGACCATTTATTTGACATTTTGACATATTTCATACAGTTGTCCGGACATCACTTTCGCCGGACACGGACCTCTAGTACTGTAGCACTCATGATGTATTTAAGCAGCCTCCTTGCTAGTTAAGGAGAGAGCGACCACGCGGGTCCTTGAATCTTAGCTCTCATTTCTATCTCTTCTTCTCTGTGTGCTCGCCGTCTCAGGACACTTTCCCCTCCCCTTCTGCCTGTCTTTTGCATCCTTGCTGCCCACCCGACGAAGCCTCACGATCTGATCGCCGCATCGCCGCTGACTCTTCTCTAGGTCTCTCAAAAAAGTCTTCCTTTCATCTTTCTATTATGAGCATGAAGGCCAGTGAGACTGTGATCATTGCCAGCACCAAATTGGATGAGAGTCATGAGAAGTTAAAAGTTCGGTTTGAACCGGGTTCAAGGCGGTTCTGCCTTTCTCGAACGCCGAACCGGACTTGTGGTCCGGTTCGGCACAGCCATTGAACCTTGGACCGAACTTCGGTCAGGTTCGGAAAAGTTCAGGTTCGAACTTTGGTTCTGAACCGAACTGCGGCAACCCTACGTTATTCGCCTTGGATGTCAAAGAAAGGCGTCGTGTCCTCGTCAAGGACTCTTGGCGTGTCCTTTTGAAGGACATCAAACCAGAAGGGGAGCTCTATGATCTGCTCCATCGGGGAAAAGTTGACAACATTCCTTCCTGCTTATCGGCTGGTGATGTTGGCGCCGACATCTATCACCAAACTCAAACTCACAAAGTCGGCAACGACATGAATTATAAACTAACTCCTCATCGGCACTACCGTATTGTCCTAGGTACCATAGGGAGGAAGTTGGAGGAATTCAAATGTACTCGGGAGTTTGTAAATGCAATGTATGCTGCCCTGAAAGGTGAGATGACTATTTTCTTAGCAGTTTGTCTATGTAACCTGATTCACATTGTAGCTCACAAAGCTGCTCATGACATTGGGATCCTTCATCGAGACATTAGTCCAGGAAATATCTTGATCGCCTGCGACGATGAATTGGACCATAATGACCCGCATGAATCGAAGATTCAGGGCGGATTACTCATCGATTGGGATCTCTCCAAGGTGATCGACCGAGATGACGAACACAGTGGCAGTACCGCACGCCAGCAAACACGCACTGTAAGTTATTACATGACCCAGTATTCCCGACTCCTGACATATCTTTCCGCCAGGGAACCTGGCAGTTTATGGCTGCTGAGCTTATCGAACGCCCCAAGATCCGCCACACATTCAGTCATGACCTTGAATCATTTTTCTGGGTTCTTATGTGGATTGTTGTGACACGGGTGCCAACTACCTGGGATGAGAGCGCACGCTCAATTTTCATCAACGGGGTGATGAACCCAAAGGTATATTCTAACATCGGAAGCACAGAGAAGTCGACGTGGCTGAAAGCAGGTAATCCGCTGAGGGAGAAAGGATTTCGAATTCGCGACAATCCTATCCTTCACGAGCTTGCGATGGAATTGTATGATTCTGTCGCCGGCCAATATCGTCCACGGCCATCAGACCAAGCGCCGCCTACAAAGCTCAACCCCTACATACTCTCTGGTCGTAGTCTACGCAAGAATCCAGAGGAAGAAGACAAGAATTATGAAATAGGGTTGACGTTTTTGAAGGATTATGACACCCTGCTCAAGCAATTCGAGCAGGCCCTTAACGCCGAGTGGCCCTCCAATGACAAGGCCAGTCCTCAGAGTATTGCACGATCGAATGCTTCGATCCACTTCTATTCCCAATCACAATCCAAGCGGTCGAGGCCTGTAGCGGATGAGGGGGGTCCCTTTAATAAGGTGTCTGGGAGCAAGCGGCGGCAGGGTTAGCAGTGGTTACTATGTTTCTCTCGTGTTTGTTCTGTACGTAAGTTACTGCCTAATGTGCCGTTCAGTATGATGTGATCCGATCCAATCCGATCTGGGTATTTCTGAGTCATGAATCGCGTGATTCAATTGAACGTACGCGACTCAATTTGAACGTACGGTGACTCGACTGACATCGTGGCATGTGCACGCCCATTCACCCTTCTTACTTCCCAAGGTCCTCATCTTGTCTTTGTTATTCCGTTCACTTTCACTCAGTATCCAAAAAAGAATGCTGTATTTAGCGCCAAGATTACAAGTCTACAACACCACATTTTCACTTTGAGTCGTTCGCCCAATGCTTGGTGACAGACCCGCAATCCAACGTCAATGTCATGGACGTAATCTATTTGGTCATTTTGGTCATTTCCCGTGGAGTGCCTGTGGGTAGCGCAAGTCTCGGCCCACAAGCAATACACTGGCCTTCGGGATTTTAGGCCATAAATCCCCCGTTCTCTCGATTCCCCATTTCTCTTGAATCCCCCATTCTCACTGATCCTTCGTTTTCTCTTCGTGCCATGGCTCCGTGCAAGACAGAACAGCCCCTTGAACCGTCATCAGTAGCTGCACCTGTGGCTGTGGGACGAGCCAATGCCAAGGATGCTTCTCGTTGTTCGAGTGCATGTCCCGTTGGCTCGTCTCTGACTCAACCAAAGGTGACTTTCCTGGGCTCTCTACGTACCTTGAGTCTTGAGACTTACTGGTTAATCCAAGGCAACTACCACCCAACTCGACGCAGTCGCCAATGCCAAAGAATTCGACTTGCAGGGGAAAGACGGTGACGACGAGATATCCGACACATCTGGTCCTCCAAATCCCTTGTCTGAGCTAGAGCCTCAGAACACGGGTTCCCAACAAGCTGACCCCCTCAATGGGCCCGTTGACGTGATTGCAACCCTCGATCTCCTGTACTTCTTCACTGGTATTGAACAACCCACTCAAGGCGGCCCAATAATTTTGAAGCAAGGTCCGCCTCCACCTAAAGTCTGCAAGCTATGCTCGTATGTACAGACTTTCTGATATCCATTCTGCTTTCTTATGACAAACAGCGAGAAATATGGATTCGATAAGTCTATGCTCCCCGGTGTAGCCAGATATATCTACGGGCCAACCACCGCAAACACGAATCTCCGAAGGCATCTCTACCAAGCACACGCTGAGGAGTACGACAAAGCGGTCTTGGAGTATAAATGGACATATAAGCTATCGAGCGAAGTTGGCAATGCATCCACCCACGCTGCTCGAGCATCTCGTAGTTGCAGATGATCAGGTGAGTCCCGACGCTCAGTTAATTCAAGACGGTCCTTGACAACGAGTGGCCCTCCAGTGACAAGGCCAGCTCTCAGCATATTCTGCCATGTAAATATGGTTTGCATCACCCATTCCGGTTCCAAGCGGTCGAGGTCTGTGGCCGAAGAGAAGGCTTTTTATATGGTGTCGGCGAGCAAGCGGCAGGGTTAGCAGTGGTGCAGTGGTATAGCAGTGGTACTGTTGCATCTCTCACGTTTGTACTGTATGTGCGGCGTGCGTTGCCTGTCTGTCCAGTGTGATGTGATCCGATCCGAGTATTCTGAGTCATGAATCTGATTCACATGAACGTACGCGACTCAATTGAACGTACACGATCTAACCGATAACGGTTGACAAGACTGACATCGTGGCATGTGCACGTGCACTCCCTTCGCTGCTTGCGGCTCACCCATTCACTGCCCATCTTACTTCCCAAGGTCCTCATCTCGTCTTAGTTATCCTGTTCACTTGCACTCACTTTGGGTTTAGCGACTGTCAGAACGCCATCAAAGTATCGTTCCCAGGCCCAGCGGTTCGGCGCTTGCACAGTGCACACATTTTGATTTTGAGTCGCTCGCCCAATGCTTGCCGACGGACCCGCAATTCAACGTCAATGTCATGGACGTAATCTATTTGGTTATTTTGGTCATTTTCCGTGGAGTGCCCGTGGGTAGCACAAGTCTCGGCCCACAAGCAATGCACTGGCGTCACAAATCCCCTGTTCTCTCGATTCCCCATTTCTCTTGAATCCCCCGTTCTCACTGATCCTTTGGTTTCTCTTCGTGCCATGGCTCCATGCAAGACAAAACAGCCCCTTGAACCGTCATCAGTAGCTGCACCTGTGGCTGTGGGACGAGTCAATGCCAAGGGTGGTTCTCGTCGCCCGAGCGCACGTCCCGTTGGCTCGTCTCAGACCCGATCAAAGGTGATTTTTCTGGGCCCTCTATGTACCTTTAGTCTTGAGAGACTCACCAGTTAATCTAGGCAACTACCACCCAACTCGACGCAGTCGTCAGTGCCGAAGAATTCGACTTGCAGGGGATAGACGATGACGACGAGATATCTGACATATCTGGTCCTCCAAATCCCTCGCCTAAGCTAGAGCCTCAGAGAACGAGTCCCCAACAAGCTGACGCCCTCAATAGACCAGTTAAATCAAATGTAGCCCTCGATCTTGTGCACTTCTTCACTGGCATGGGTCGTACTAGAGGCAAGCGTTCTTCGAACGGAGAAACGCCTCCACCTAAAATCTGCAAGCTATGCTCGTACGTACGGACTTTCGAATATCTATTCTGTTTTCTTACAACAAGCAGCGAGATATATGGCACCGATAAGTCTACGCTCCCCGATGGTGTAGCTAATTATATCTACGGGCCAAATACCGGAAACACGAATCTTCGACGGCATCTCCGCCAAATACACGCTGAGGAGTACGATGGCGCTGTTTTACAGCACAAGTGGTCATATAAGCTATCGAGCGAATTGGGCGATCCATCTACCCACGATGCTCGCAACAAACGCGACCCCGAGCTCCCATCATTTTCACCAGAGGCGTTCCTGGAGCATCTCGTTCGCTTCGTAGTTGCAGATGATCAGGTGAGTCCCGACGATCTCGCGTGCTTTCACACTCTCACTAGTCTTCAGTCGATTCGTGTTGTAGAATGCCCCGAGTTTCGACAGATGTGTATGGTTCTTTGCAAGACTCTCGTTGACGCCGACATCCCTCGCCGCGATAAGATGAGGGAAGCAGTCATCAGTGAATGGCGGAATTCATTCGAACGGTTGAAATCGGACCTTTCTGTGGGTATAGTCATTTTGTCTTTCCGCTTTGTCAACTGTCTTCGGTCATAGAAATCCTGCGGGCGGATCAGTTTCACTTCAGACGTCTGGTCAAACGCGAACCTAGAGGCCTACTTAGCGTTGACCGCACACTGGATCTCAAGTGACGAGTCAAGTGGACGCCTCGCACTTAATGCTGCACTTATCGGCTTTCATCGCCTCAAGAAGAAACACACAGGCGTCAATATAGCGAAGAATATCTTACACCTACTTGATCGAGCTAATGTTACACTCAAGGTATGTATTTCATATGATATCTATTCGCACGTTTGCCTTACTCTTTGTAGATCGGCCACTTTACGCTCGACAACGCCGAGAACAACGCTGTAGCCATGGAAGAGCTAGAGTCTCTGCTCGCCGAACGTGAGGCGTTCGCCACAGCTGACTTCGATCACCTTAAACATCGCGTCCGGTGTTACGCACACATCATTAACATCTGTTCGTCTCACGTCATTTCATCGATGACGTCTGTTTCAAAGGGGTATCTCTCCGAGCTCAAAGTTGCCGTCGATTCAAACCACATAGATTGCGATGACTCCGAGGATGAATTGGATGGTGGTGACATTGATATTGGTGATCACCATATTGACGAGTTGAAGCTGGGTGATTGCTACGATGACCATTCTAACCTTAAGGAATGGGTTGCGGGTATCAAGCGCGATCCCCTCAGGCGTGCTCGCAGAATTATTCGTCTTTTACGCTCTTCGGACCAACGCAGGGAAGGCTTTCGTAAGTTCATCCAAGACGGAAACGAACGACAATGGTTCTCTGAAAAAACTCAGAGTGGCAAACGTCGTATCGTCCAAGTTCCCGAGCTTCAACTTCTGAGGGATGTGAAGACGAGGTGGGATTCGGTTTTTATGATGCTGCGACGTCTAAGAGTTCTCCGGCCGGTAAGTTCATCTCAGCGACTGGACGGTGTTACAGTGGAGACTAATCAAATATCTAATGTAGGCTCTCGATCGGTATCTTAACACTGAATTGGTTGACTTCTCCGATTGGAAGCTGTTGGAAATTGATTGGTACATCCTTGAAGGGTTAGAAACTGTCTTGAGCGTGAGTCGTCTATTTAACCCATGGACAGTCACTCATGTGACAACAGGTTCCGCACGCGTGTCAACAAAGCATGTCGTCCGAATCCACACCGGTTTTGTCGCGTGCGATATCCAGTTTTGAGATGTTTATGACAGAATGGGAAAAACTCGGGGAACAGCACGAGATGCTCCGGCCCTGGACGGAAATCGGCCTGCGGTGGGCAAAGAAATACTACATTCGAATGGACGATACAGACGCTTATGTCGTCACAATGTGTCAGTCTTTGAATCAAGATTTGTCGCTCTAACCTCTGACTTCATTGAACAGTCCTCAACCCTGCTATGCGCCTCTCGTGGATCCAAGCTGAATGGGAAGGTCACTATATCCGGCGTGCCAAAGATATCATTCTGGCGCTCGTAAGACTACACAATTCAACTCCTCAGTCATCTTTCTCACGACTTGCAGATGCGTCAGTACCGTAGCCAGAAGTCGTCAACGTCTGAAGCTACAACGACGGATTCCCCTGTCCAACCCGATCCAGTGGTTTCTGTGGCTCCAACGCGATTCAAAGTCCAAGATTCTGTATACAAAAAAAAGTCCACACGTAATGTGTCCAGTGTGGATGTTGAATTCCAAAAATATGTTTCGGGTCCAATCTCGTCTGAGGAGACCAACATCCTGCGGTTCTGGGAGGTGAGGTGATTCCTATAATTGAATGGCGTTTTGGTACTACAACTAACTCCCTCAACAGGCTAATAGGTTGGAACTCCCAACACTGTTCTCAATCGCGATGGATTATCTCCCGATCCAGGCAACGTCCGTCCCTTGCGAGCGTGTGTTCTCGTCAGCAAAGGACACGGACACCGCGAAGCGAAACCGAATCAGCCCAATTCTCATGGAGGCCCTTCAAATGCTGAAATATTCACTCAAGAAAGAACGCCTCAACTTCATGAACGGATGGTCAATATCGGAAGCTGCCATGAGTATGTCGGTGCCAACTGGCGAGCTTAGCTCTCTCTTTGTGGATGATCCTGTTGTTTCGTTTGACAATTTGTTGAATGACCTTATTAACTACGATGATTGCGAGTCTTAACCCCAGCTTTTTTACGTCACTGCAATGAGAATATATTTTCCTTGGCCACGTTACTGTCTGTACTGACAGAGATGATCGCACAGCAGTTGCGTGCGATATTGTTGGTGTTTATTTGACATCGGAGTTCGCAATTTAGTGAACCGACGCATCCCCCAAGTTGACTTTACCCATCATTTCTCTCTCTTAACGTTGATGACGACTACGCGCCTTCGAAATCCACGACATACCTCGGAGAAGCGATTCTCTCCCTCGAAGTCAGATATTGTGCGTGTTGGTGGCCGGTACAGAGTATGTAACCTACTCGGTACTGGGGGATCTGGTGAGCTCGACTCTGACTCGAGTTTGACACACTTTCCTGAGTTCGTTAGGGAGTGTCTATCTAGGAAAAGACATTGCGACGGGGGGTGATGTTGCTGTGAAGATAGGGCACCCATGCGGCTTACCTTCAAGGCTCAGTCATGAACACAACGTGTATACAACTATCGCCGGTGGCAGAGGAATCCCTCGAGTACTCTGGTACGGCAAGGAAAGTATATATGAAGTTATTGTCCTCGATCATCTCGGAACTTCACTGGGCGACCTGATCGATCAGCTTGAGTTTGACCACAGGAAGACATTCTCGTACGCCACCCAAATGGTACGTTATATAAAACAAACAATCATACTAAACCTAAACACACCCTCACATGCAGCTCTTAGCAGTCCAGTCACTTCATGATCGACACTACATCCATCGTGACATTAAACCTGGGAATTTCATGATTCGTGCTGATAACCTTCCTCCTACCCTCTTTCTCATCGATTTCGGCTTGGCACGATTGTTCCGTAATCCCGCAACTTATTTACATATCCCTTTCACAACGAATCATTCGATCGTTGGTACCCTTCCGTTCGCATCCATCAGTGGCCAGCAAGGCAATGTCCAGTCGCGTCGTGATGACCTAGAGTCTCTCGCCTATACCATCATTTATTCAGCACTCGGCGAGTTGCCTTGGACCAGCAATTCCGCAGGCAACGACGAGGAGGTAGTCCTCCGTAAGAAAACATCGATCACAGTGGAAGAGCTGTGCGAAGGCTTACCCGCTCCCTTCTGCAAATTCGTCACCTATGTCCGTTCTCTTGGCTTTGACAAGAAACCGGACTATCAGTTCCTTCATTCCATCCTCTTACAGTGCTCGGAAACCGTGACTGATCAGCCCATCAAAGCACCACCCCATGTCAGCGTGGACCGTGCACCTATCTTCACTAGTCGGGTGTAAGTGACCTCGCCCTCTATGAATAGCGGCACTAACTAGATTTATTTAGCCTTCGCTCTTCGACTCGCGCGATTGCTAAACCGTCTCGGTACATACATCAAACACCCGCTCGGGCCACTCGTACAAGGTCCTGGAAGTAGCATGTTTTCGTAGTTTGAGACGTTGGGCTTTGAGGTACATGTAGGCGATGATGTATCACGCGTCGATTTTGTTGTAGAGCTGTAGTTTGATGTATGGGAACTAAGATTTGACTACAATTTTCGCGATCTGGATTGGGAGCTGAGCCGCACTCTAGCCGGAGAAACGCCGGCTATTTTGGCGGCGCGGCTCGGCGCGGCTAAGTGGCATGGGTGCCCACGGCGCAGCTCGGCTAACAAGCTGACTGCCCGGCTAATTGTGGCTCGGCTAACGGCTCGGCTCGGCTCTTGTAGCCGCCGAAACACTAATCCATAGTATTGTATATAAAGATACTATAATGTTCCAATCAATTCAGATGGGGGTGTGACCTATGACAGCTACTGTACTTCCAAAAGTGACAATTTAGGTCCTGTGACTGTTAGAAAATTTTTAGAACTTATGCTAAAAGGAAACAGTAATTTAAAGTTTAATGCATTTAGTGGGCCATAGGGCCAAGCAGAAATATTTTCAATTTTTTGGTCTTCTATAACTGTGTCTGAAACCCATTTAAACAGCCCCTTTATAACCTGTGACTGCTAAAATATTTTGGAAATTTTAAAGGTGTGTAACCTGTAACATTTGAATTGATTGAAATACTATAGTATATACTATAGTGTTCAGCAGAGCAGAATTTGCATGTAGTAGTAGAAATCAATTTTTCTTGAATTTAAATTATAGCATTTCTACTTTGGAGTTTTATGGGATATATTATTATAGGTCTCTAGCATGTACTGTAAATTGGCTAAGGTGTGCTGTCTCAGAAATATATTGCACGATGGTTACCAAGAATGAGCGTTAGTGATTTCTGTCAAAAATGGATCCTGTAGGTCCAAAATTGCACTGGATCACTTTGGAAAAATTCTGTCATGATCATAATATATATATTAACATGCTTTAATTTTATATTCATTGCTGTGAGTTATTGTGCTCATGCAGTGAGCAAGATACATCAGGAAAACTGCATGTACTTTTTCCTGTCTTTTTGTATTTTTTTTGTCTTAAAAAAGTCCAGTCAGTTTACTTTCAAAAGACCTGAGGTGAAAGACATAGAAAGTAAAAGTAAAAGTACAAAAAGACAACAAAAAGAAAAAGTAATAACACTTTTCCTGATGTAGTCCATGAGCATGACAGACACATCCAAAGTTCAACTGCCGCTCGGGCCACTTGGGCTGCTCCAACAATGCTTCTAGATGTGCCACTGGTCACATGTCCACCTTTGGGTTGCTGCATCTCATTTGTCCCTAAGAAAATTGGCAATGCTTTTTGCTGTTTTTAGAGTTTAGAATTCTTTGTAACATTTCTGTGACAAAGACAGCCAAGACACTCTGTCCATTGCATGAGCATAACCCCTTACAGCAATGAATGTAGTATTGGAGCACA